>CM068238.1:8783211-9273561 GCA_034753255.1 Fusarium kyushuense | reverse complement strand
CCTAACCCTAACCCTAACCCTAACCCTAACCCTAACCCTAACCCTAACCCTAACCCTAACCCTAACCCTAACCCTAAACCCTAACCCTAACCCTGATACTAGCCAAACCCGAACCAGCTAGCCACTGCTCTGCCAATCAGCGGTTCTTCTCCCGTTTTTAAATCCACTTTTCTCACTTACCCCAACCGGTCGCTTCACGTTGACTCTTATGTTAGCCGTTATTTCCGGAATACTATTATATAACCCTAACCCTCCGCGCTGCCGCGCGACCTGCCGTTAGCGGACTTGCACGGGTTCTACCTACTCACCCCTTAAAAGCTTTTTTTTACTTTTCTCTTTCTCTTACTTAACCTCCTTTCTTTACCTTTTACTTTTTTTATACTTATACTTTCTTTTTTTAATTTTTACCCTTATATTTAATTATATATTTATTTACTTTTTACTCTATTTTTTTTTTTACTTTTTTTTTATACTTTACTTATATTTTCTTTTCTTTTTTTAACTTATATTTACTTTAACCTTTTACTTTTTTTCTTACTTTACTTTAACTTTTATTTTTACTAACTTCTTATTTTACTTTTCCTCCCTTTAACCTTCATATATATCTCTCCCCTTAACCCTAAACTTACTCTTTTTACCTTAACCCTTATAATACTTTCCCCCCTTAACCCACTTATTCTATTTTCCTCTTACCTCTTTACTTTCTTACTTCTTTCCTTATTATTACTTTATTTTCCCTTTTTACTTTCTTTTTCTTTCTTTCTTACTTTTTTACTTTCCTACCTTTTTACCTTTTTACCTTTTTTCTCTTTTCTTTCTTACTTTCTTACTTTATAACCTTAGCCTTTTTTTTTATATATTTATTTTTTCTATTTCTCTTTTTTATTCTTCTACTATTACTATAGCCTTTATAACTACCCTATAGCTATTTCTTTTCCTTATATATTTTCTAAATAGTAACTCCCTATAATATATATATATATATTTACTGCCTCTATTAAATAAAACTACCTTTTAATCTCTAGCTAGTAATAAAATACCTTTTTATCCTTTTACTATTACTTTTACCTTTTTACTTTCTTTCTCTTTTACTTTATATTTCTCTCTTATATTATTACTTTATTTTCCCCTTTTTCTCTCTTACCTTTCTATCCCTTTACTTCCTCTTTATCTCTTTTATATTATAGCTCTTTATTTTTCTATCTCTCTCTCTTTAATAACCTTACTTCTATTACTTTATTACTATCTTATTCCCTAACCTATAGCACTACTGCCTACTTACTTACTAAATACTTTTCCTTAGCCTTAACTCTTATACTAATTACTCCCCCTAACCCTCCTATCTTTCTTTCCTTCTCCCTTTAACCTTTATATCTTATTCCGCTTACAGCAGACTAAATAACTTACCTAACTTACCTTCCTCCCTTAACCCTTAAATTTATTCCTTTCCTTACCCTCTATTAATTTTTCTCCCCCCCTTATCTTCCTATTCTCTTATTTTCCTATTTTCTTGCTCTCTTACTCTCTTATTTTCCCCTTCTCTTACTATACTATTTTACTATTTTTTACTTACTTATCTTTTTATCTTCTTTTCTGTCTCCTTACCTTATATCTACTAATTATTTTTAATATCTCTTCTTACCCTATAACCCTTTATTTTCTCTCTTTCTCTCTCTCTCTCTCTCTCTTCCTATTAACCCCTCTTATAGTAATATATCCTTATTATAATCTCTATAACTACCCTATAGCTACCTTTTATTCTTATATATCTCCCAAACAACTGCTTCCCATACAGCATGTGCATTCGTCCCCTTCGTCCCGTGAAACCGCCTCTCAACCCCTAGCCAGCGATAATATGCCTTCCTGTCCTCCACATCAACCCCAAACTCAGCCTTAATTGTATCTCTAACTCGCCAGCTCCTCGAGCCCATCAACACCACCGGCAGTAGCTTATCCTTATACACACACTTGCCCTCTTCATCCCGCGTTTCCTCACACCAGTCTAGTGGCAGCTTACATATAAAGCAGCATGACAGCTCTTTGAACCTGATCGCCCTGCGTGCTGTATCGTACCCTTCCTCTGCCACCGTCTCACACCACTGCCCGGCCTTCTTATGCTGCGGCTCATCTGGGACCTCCCCTAGCTCTAGTCCCTTCTGATGACGTCGGACGTTACACACCGGACACTCCTCTGCGACATCGTCTAGCCATCGGAAAAGCGTTCTGACCCGTGTGCCCTCTTCCTTACCGAATGCCTTCCAAATCCTCCCACCCTTCCTTACCTTGTCGCTCTCACTCTCGGCCTTACTCTCTCCATCACTCTCTCCATCACTTTCCCAATCACTTTCCCCTTCAATTACCTCCTCCTTGGCCCTACCTACACCTTTACTACTGTCATCATCCTGTCGAAGCAGCTCGCATCGATCACAAAGCGTAGCCCCATCCACATCCTTACATGTTTCGCCCGCTGCCCCGTCCATAAATGCCGATATTACGGCCCTTCGACATCTCGGCGTCGATACGAATGCCTCCATCTGTGCCTGATTAATATCATCCACAAAGCTTCGATGCTGATCCTCTCGTTGCGGCCGTCCATCGTGTATAATGACGGACCGCACTACCTCGCCTGCCCGACGCCCTCCTCGGCCAATCTGCTGCACAAAATCAACAAGCCCGTACGGCTTCTCCATATGAACAACTGCCACGATCCCCTGAATATCGATGCCCGTCCCTAACCCGGTTGTTGCTGCAATCCATCGGCTTGTGTTGCGGCCCTCTATCCATGCCGTCCGCACCTCGTGACGGTCCTGTTCGCTCATGCCGCTGTGATGAAACCTGCAGCCGATCTCGTCAGCGATCGCCTCGCATTGACTCTTGGATCGGCAGTATATGACCCCCTTCTGATAACCCGTCATGTCTTGATCCAGCTGCTTAATCACCTCGACCGTACGATCCTCGACAGCATTACGCCCCGGCTTGACCTGCTGCACCTCGTACCGGCAGTTCAGCTTGACCGTCCGATCCCGCACTATGATTGCCGACCTCGCTAGCATCTCGCCGCGGAACCAGTCCTCTAGCACAACGGGCAGCGTTGCTGTGAGCAGCACCAACGGGCAGCCGAACCGACGTAAGCCTACTAGCTCGCCAAGCTTAGCCCGGTAGCCGATATCCATGATCACAGTGTGACATTCGTCTACGAATATCCGCTGCAGCAGCCCTGTGCATGACAGCCCGTCAACGTACCCGCAAAACTCGGCGCTTGACACGACATCGGCACTGACGACGATTAACCGTGCTGCCCTCGGCATGCCCTCTCGTCCCGAATTCATCGATGACCTATATCGGATGCAGTCGACCCCCATATCCGTTGCTCTTGCCACCAAGTCATCCATCAGTGCAACAAACGGCACGACTACGATGCTTATGCCTGTACCCTGCATCACGGCCGGCAGCATGAATAATATGCTCTTGCCGGCCCCTGTCGGCAGTACATTAATTGCCGTCTGGTCTGCTTTAAGCGTCATGATCGATCGCATGCTCTCAGCTTGCTTGTCGGATCGCCAAGTCGCCTTCGGCCTAAGCAGCTTTCGCAGCCCGTCCCTCATCTCATCCTCTAGCTTCTTCTTCTTCTCCTCCTTCTCCTCCTTCTCCTCTCTCGTCTCCTTCATCTCCTTCTTTTTTTCTGAGCCGGCTCCTCCTCTTGAGCAGTCTTTCTTCGCTTGCTGCTCCTAATCATCTGGGTCGGACTATCAATCGGCTGCTCCTCCGTCTTCTGACTGTCCCGCTTGCGTTTCGGTTCCTTCGCCTCCTTCCCTTCTTCTGCACTGCTGCTTTCCTCTAAAAACTGATGCCACAGCTTGCTGATCTCCTTGAACGTCGCAATCATCTCCGGCTGCAGCTTACCCGGGAAGCCGACGTGTACGGCATAGTGCTGCCTTGCAATCCGTGTTCCGTGCGTTGACTGCAAGTCCCACACGATATTCCAGCTTCCTCCACAGTCAACCGGCTCACCTGTGGTCTGGTCGATCTCGATATTGTTCTCCTCATCTTCATCATCCGTCTTGCCTTCCAGCTGCTTCACCACAAGCCCCCGAATCTTCCGTCCCATCTCGGTGGCGATCGCCCGGTATCGCCCTACCCCTAGCCTGACCCCCGTCCCGGCCTGCGTCACGCGGCCAAGCTGCCTGCTGAGCCGGTCGGTCTCCCATACCGGCGAGCAGCCATCCCTCCACATATACTCTAGCTGCTCCCCACGCGGCTCGGCAAGTTGACACTCCCGTCGCAGCACCCTCTCCGCCGGAAGCAGCCATGCGATGTATGCCACGATCATCCGCCCGATCCGGTCGGGGACAAATCTTGCTACCTTCCGACCGTTGTCGCGGATCGCCTTCGTCTCGTCTCGGTCGGTCACGATCATGATTTGCCCATCCAGTATGAATATGTTCCGCATCAGCTGCCACGAATCGCAGTGCCGCAGCGTCGTGATTTCCGGCCCCCTTCCTGGAAGCCCACCCCACGTGTGCACGAGCACGAGCAGCGTCTCTCGCAGCAGCTTCAAGTCTCGGAGCCACCCGTTGACGCGCTGTTGCTTGAAGCGGACTCTTGCGGCGTCCCATATCGACGATTCCATCAACCGCATTACTTTTTCCGGCCCGGCCTCTAGCCACCTGTTCTTCGGGTTGCTCGCGAATGACTGACCTGCCCCAAGCCGTATCGTGTTGTCGACGATTAGCCCCATGTTGATCTTCTTGCTGACCGGCTGCCACGACCCCCCGAATAGCTTATCCAGTAGCTTCTCTGCCTCGATAACCTCGTCGCGCAGTGTGCGGGTGAAATCCTCAACGCTGATGTGCTCGCCCATGTGGAATAAGCCCTCTCCATCCTCAGACCACCGTATCGACGGCTGCCCTCCCATCTTCTGCCGATACACTTTCCCGTATGCCATCCACCCGATGATCGTGCTCATGACAGAGTGAGTGCCTGTACACATCCACGATCTGTGCTGCTTTTCGAATGCGAGTACGGCCTCGACCCCAACCTCATCCCGGTCTAGCGGCTGATTCTCGAATGCAGCCTCTAAAAAGAACAGCCGTGCCCACCATACTATAGCGGCTAGCAGACCGGTATACAGATGCGGCTCGATGTAGCCCCTCGGGCGTGGCCTGATGCCAAGCGCCGCACAGAAGCACAGTAGCGAATTCGTATACGTGTTTCCGCCGACATGCGTTTTGATCGAAGCCACGATGAACCGGTATACGGCTCGATCGAGTGAATCCTGTCGCGGGCTGGTTATCCCCTCACCACCTTGCTCGCCTTCATCATCGCCACTATCGTCATCTTGATATTCGTCTCCGTCTCCGTCTCCGTCTCCGTCTCCGTCTTCATCTCTGTCTTGATCCTTCATCTCGCCTTCTGTCTCCCTGCCTCTGTAGAATCCGCTGTCGTAGCTGCTGAGAACCCAATCTGCCTCAAGCTCTTCTGCGACATCATCCAGTAAGCTCCACTGCTCATCGGTAAAACGAACAGCCCAGCGTTCGAACGCTTCCTTCCGCCCGATACGGTGTGCCTTCCAGCAGAAGCTCAAGTAACGGTGTCCAACAGACCTGTACTGGCTCGTTGATTCTTCCTTGCCCTTACGGCCAAACGGCACGCCGCTCGGGGTTGCTGATGAGATGCTGTTCAGCCATTGCAATGTCTCGGTCGGCACGCCGTAGAGCCGCCAGCAGCAACGCTCCACCTCGCGATCGAAGCTCTGTCCGAGCCGGCTGAGCAGTATTCGCTCACGGGCTGCTTCATCGCCTCCTTGCCTCCCAGCTGATTTGCCTATTGCTGCCTTTGCCCGTAGCCACTGGGCTGCGTCGTGAATGCTGATCAAGTCCCGGGAGCCAAAGTGTCGTACCCAGCCTAGCCTCTTAACCCACGGCGAGTCGCGGTCGATCTCTTCTTTCGAGTCACCCTTCCGTAGTCGTACGGCATCCTCCTCTTCCAATCGAGCCTGGCTCGCAGCAATGACCTCATCCATAGCGCTCCGACTTGTAGTATCAGCTGCATTAGCCGGGCCGTTGCTTTTGCTGTCATCTCGAACGATCCAGTAGCGTGCATAGTGTCCTCCCATCCACGTTTGAAGCCGCGCCTCGGTCCATCGCTCCTCTGCTTCTCCATGCCCTGCCTCTCTCCAGTGGCGGACGGCATTATCTTGTGCAATAGTGAGATATCGGCATGCGTTGCAGCTATACCCCGTAAAGATGGCAAGATATTCAATTGCCTGACTGTTATCTTTGGGTGTTGCGGCAAGCTTCGGGTCTGCTAGTTCAAGTGTGCCGTAGTAGTCTTTGATGTCCTTGAGCACTTGGCCCTTGAGTTGATGCTGCCGTCGGAAGTGTAGCTCAATGCTGCTGCCGGGTCGGATAGCTGCTTGACAGAGCCGGCAGATTAGTATCTGATAGTCTTGGTTGAGATGTATAATGTCCTCCATTACTGCGTAGTATTGTCTCTGTTGTCTTGATGATAGAAAGTAAAGATAAATATGGTTTTACTATTTTTCTTTATTACTTAAAGTCTCCCTTTATCTGTATCGCAAGTCGGCGCCATTTAGCCCCGAGTCTGGGTCTGGGGTAGTTTTGATCCAATCAGCTACTCGTCTCAGCATGAAACGATTGAGCGAGAAATTGTAAGCGAGATTATCCTTTTTGGTGGACGATTCTGGAAGAATCGACCTATTTACGCTGGGTTCGGTTAGCCTTGGGCAGTCTGGGGATAGATATAGTGACTTACCAGTTCTTTATCCGAATGAACTAATTGCGTAGTCTCTGGTCTCTTTTGCGAAACGCAAACTTCAAAACAGGTGCATGAACATCCTGATCCCACGAAGCTTCGTGTTCATGTTCCGAGTTACATACGACGGCAATGTCAAGAGTTTCCATCACCCATTCAATTGACGGCGTAGGTCCAAGATCGTCTCTCGTCTCTGAGAAAGAGTAGTCTCTGCCTTCCAGCCAGTCAAATTCAATATCATGCGCGTCAGCTGCCGCATCAAGGTTGGTCTTCTCTGTTGATGAAATGATAGAAATCCCATCCACGACTGTATCTATCTTGTTGAGGAGAGTGCTGAGGGATTTGGGTTTATGACGGAGCTGTGCGAGATCTTTGAAGTCGGGTCCATTGGGCTGCGTCTTATAAAGCTAGAACTGTTTCGTCGGAGACAATCTTCCCAGCCCAGTCGCAGACCTATCCGAAGGAGGAAAACCGTACTCGCTTTGGAAGTTGCAAGACCTTTTTGTCAGCGATGACGGTACTCCATCTGTGCATTGTTTGCGTTTTCCTAGGCTTTCATCTCCCGCCGCTGGTGCAGACATTGGTGAGTCTGATGGGTCTGGAGTTAGTGGATTAAGTCGGCGTCGCTTGGCTGGGCCTATGCCTTTGTGATCTTGATAAGAGGAGGAGGATTCAGATATTGTTTTTACTATCCAATCGGCAATTCTTAATATTAACATATTGCATGCGCGACAGAATTACTATCTATAGTTTTTAAGATTAGCAATAATAATATTGATGTTTGTTTTCTAGCTTGAGAGACTTGCTCAAGTACCCAAGAGTCCGTGCTATACTTATCTTATTAAATTATAGCTGCAGTTTAAGGCTAATAGAGAAATAGATTTTCCGTTAGCCTGCCTACCCTATATAGCCGATAATAGTGCTAACTAAATCGAGAAACTTAGTACTTTATGTAAATATAAGTAGTTAACGTTAACTAGTTATATTAAGAATATATAATAGTTGTGTTATAGCTAAAGACCAGACCTACCTACCCTAGACCTGAACACTAGATAGATCACGTGGCGATAAGCCTTATCGCCACAACCTAAGTCAGACCGACAGCTAGATCCTGAACGTAGCTCGAAGAGCTACGTCTTGTTAATAGAGCCTGATCTGCTTGCAGTGCCTATCTGTAGCAATAGATCTAATCCCGCTTAAGCGTCCCTCGTCCACCTGCATCCTGAACTCCGACCGTGACAATTGGGAGGCTCTCCGGTTGGAATAACTACAAATTCAAGAATAAACAATCCTAACAATGAAGCCTTATATGTGGAGGTGGTTGTTGTTAGCTTGATATAAAAGGATCGACCAACATCCGCCGGACGAGCGGGAGCGTATCCGACTGTGAGAAAAATAAGACACAAGAAGAGATAACAGGCCGGGTATAGGAAACAGGACATATATGACTATAGAAAAAGCCCTATCATACATACCAAACATTAGATATAACGAATGATAGTCCTTCGTGTGGAGATTTCTTTCGGGTGGCAGATACGCTCTTCACGTCATCTCCTTCTGCTTCGTTCGGGAGAAGCGTAGCATATTATGATCTGTCGAGATACGATCATTGGTTAAGCGGCCCTGTCGGGCATGAATGAAAAGGGAGGTGGCTGCGTATTTTCAACCCCCATGGACAGCGTTAACAGGCCGCCGCTACTCTGATCGCTGCAGTCATCCCTGAATTATGCTGTGTGACACCCGAAAAGTATCAGATCCACCTTTGACCGAGCGCGGAATAAGGCGGGGTAGACACGTAGGACCGGGGCAGGTGATAAGCTCAAATATGAGGTGCCGACCATGACCTGACCAGACGCCAATAGTCGAGAGAAGCGGTCTATCCTGCTCCGCGCTTCAATATTAGATTATCTTGGTCGATATTAGCTTGACACGGTGTAGATCGACTAGTAGCCGACGGAAGAGCTAGACTAGCTCCATGACATGATAACGGAAAGCCCTATTATTGCCGCCGCTGCCGCCAGAGATAGAGTAGGGATAGTTTGGTCCGTCTTAAAAAAAAAACTTGAAGCGAATACTGATCACCGCTTAAATAACGACAATCCTGCTGTTCCAAAGGTATAGCTAAGCCAGAAGGTTGGCGCATACCAACAAGCTCTTTCACTGCATAAGCTCCTTGATTGGTTGAAGCTAGTTACTGAGAGGTATGATGTGCCGAAAAGCCTTGTTTGTCTGTAACGAGATAACATGTTAGATTAAACGGTATATTAAAATATGTCTGTCTTTTGCTGTATAATGTATAAGAAAAGTAAAAGTATACTATAGCGACCTAATACCCCAGTATTATATTCCAAACTATACTCTCTAAAAACATCCCGTTACATTGTATATAGGGTACACTTGATGATCAACCCAGGTTAGAATTGAATTGACCGGACTCGGCCTTGGCTCACACGGATGGCCAAATCGCACCGTCCTGCTTTTGCCTATTTCCGCACCTAATTGGCCTCGCATTTTCGTTTACCAATACGGCATGCTCTGCGATTGACATGGCATGACTATACCTCCGAGTAACCCTACTGGTCTCACTCGCAAGCTGCACCGTGCTACAGGGGACACTTTCGCCCAATAAGGCCTCCCTTCCCCGCACGAGAAATACCGCAAAGAATCGTGGATGCTCAAGTTGTCACGCGTGGCACCTTATCATCATCCCGACTTACCCATCGAGGCGTAAAACGCATAGTCTGACTATCTTCATTCACGCAGCAGGTTCGAGGTGTCCCCTGTTGCCATGGCGCATCGCTTCATCGCGAAAGTGAAGTCTAGAGCTAGAGAGTGGCTACAAGCCCCTCCACAAGAAGTTACCTCAGTTCCCTCGTCAACATCTTCCTTAAGACTAGTTCGACCTTCTTCTTCGTCAACCAGTCGGCCGATATCTCAGCCGAGCTCTTTTCTACCCATCTCGACGGATAACACCATCTTGTCCCTGCCCGGTCTACAGGAGCGAATTTGGAATGGGGCCTACGATGCGTTGAAAGCAAGCGAACCCAAATTGGTTGAGCAGTACGAGAAGATCCTATCAGCTAAGCTGAAAGACGATGATCCTAGCTCCGCTCACGGCGAACCAGCACGCAATGACATAGGACAGGCTCCGGGGACACGATGCGACCAAATGCGAAAGCTGGTGCAGGCCGGACTATGCAGGACGCAGAAGCAAGCGTCCATCAAGCACGGCATCGATGAAGGCTTGCAGGTGGTGCGAGAGTTCGCGGCAATAGTGGACAAGGCAGTATCTACCGCTCCCGAAGCCGCCGTTGCCTGGGTGGGTATCTGCCTTGGGCTGGAGGTGTGCATGATCCGTTTTTTTTTCCATCAGAGTCAGCACGGTAGATGATCCCTTACTAACAGTTGATAGATCCTTTCGAACCCCATTACGGAAGCATGCGAGAACCGAGAAGGCATCGCCTATGTTATGTCGAGGATGGAGTGGTACTGGGACTTGGTGTTCCTGCTCCTTGACGAGAACAAGGCCGAGCAATCTTGCGCAGGACTACGAGTCCAACTGGAGAGGCATGTCGTGAAGCTCTACGAAAAACTTTTGTCATATCAGATGCAGAGCGTCTGTAGTTACTACAGACATTGGTTTGCCGTCATTGCCAGAGATATGGTAAAACTCGATAGCTGGGCTGACCAGCTCAACGAGATCAAGGGAGTGGAGGCTGCCGTGAGAAATGACATGGAGCAGTACAACACGGAAGATAGCAAGAGGCGATTTCAGGAACTCATTGAAGCCTCTGGAGCTATGGAGACGAAGCTCCAAGACATTCATTCAGCCATCAGAGGCGTACATTCGGCCATTGAAACGCAGACTCAACATCAAGAGAAAAGACACCAAGACGACGAGGCGACGAAATGTCTGAAAGACCTGCGCGAGACTGACCCTCGGGACGACAAGACGCGCATCGAATCTACAAAGGGAGGTCTGCTCAGAGACTCATACCGCTGGATCCTCGACCATCAAGATTTCCAGCGGTGGCGTGAAGATCCACAGAGCCAGCTGCTCTGGATCAAGGGCGACCCTGGTAAGGGCAAGACGATGCTGTTATGCGGCATTATTGACGAGTTGAGCAAGCAGAGCAATAGTCCTTTATCATACTTCTTCTGCCAGGACACCGAGGCACGGCTTAACAACGGGACGGGTGTGCTGCGCGGCCTGATCTATCTTCTTGTCATCCACCAACCGTCGATCATATCGCATGTAAGGAAGGAGTACGACAGGGCTGGCAAAGAGCTTTTTCAGGACGAGAATGCCTGGGAAGCACTGTCCAAGGTACTTGCGGCTATGCTCGATGATCCCAGCTTGGATGACGCGGTACTCATCGTCGACGCCATCGACGAGTGCAGATCGAATCGACATCGCCTCCTTGACTTGATTGTCAAGCCCTCTCGCGCCAAATGGATCGTGTCTAGTCGTAACTGGCCCGACATCGAGGAGAAACTGGGCATGGCGAAGCAGAAAGTCAGACTACACCTCGAGCTAAACAAGGATTCGATTTCTAATGCTGTCAATGTCTACATTAGACATAAAGTGGAGCAGCTGGCACGCCAAAAGAATTATGATGACGAAACGAGGGACGATATTGAGTGCCGCTTGACGTCGAATGCTGATGATACGTTTCTGTGGGTGGCGTTAGTCTGCCAAGAGCTCCAGACAACTGACGCCTGGGACGTGCCAAACGTCATCAGAGAGATACCTGCTGGCCTGGAGGCGCTCTACGATCGGATGATGCAATATATTCAAGGGCTCGAGCGTCGGAATCCCGAGATGTGCCGTAGGATCCTGTCTACGGTTGTCGTGGCCTATCGCCCACTTGGCCTGGCAGAGCTGGGCCTCCTCTCAGACTTACAGACCTCTATTCATATGTCCAGGGATCACATTTCGAAGATCGCCAGTATGTGTGGGTCCTTTCTGACAGTCAAGGATGACACCGTGTATGTCATTCATCAGTCCGCCAAGGATTTTCTCCTCTCAAGCCCATTTATCTTTCCTTCTGGCATCAAAACCCAGCACCACGCCCTCTTCTCGAAGTCAATAGAGGCTCTCTCGGAAACCCTTCGACGCGATACCTATGGTCTGAGCGATCCAGGGTTTCTCAGTGATCGGATCTCGATACCCGACCCAGACCCGTTGGCGTGTACAGCCTACTCCTGTATTTTCTGGATTGACCATCTCTATGAGGCAGAATTTCAGGCAAAGGCGGGAGAAGAAAATCTGCACGATGCCGAGATCATCCATACTTTCCTACGAAGCAAGTACCTATATTGGCTAGAATCTCTCAGCCTGCTGCACAGCATGCGTGAAGGCGTTATAGCGGTGCGGAAGCTTGAGGCTCTCGTGGCAAGTCGCGAGTTTAAGAAAGGGCAAGCACTAATGGAGTTTCTTCGAGACGCGCATCGTTTTATTTCTTCTCACTGGCGGGTGATCCAGATCGCCCCGTTACAGGCCTATGTATCAGCACTCATATTCAGTCCAGCCTACAGTCTCATTCGTCAACGTTTCGAAAATGAAGAGCCGGACTGGGTCGAATTATACCCGAGGGTAGGTTCAGATTGGGATGCATGCCTGCAAACACTTGAGGGCCATGATGATTACGTAAAGTCTGTGGTGTTCTCACCAGATGGCAGGCATATCATATCGGGCTCAGATGATAACACTGTTAAAGTATGGGACGCAACAGAAGACCTATGCGTCCACACGCTTCAAGGTCATGGCGATATCGTGAGGTCGGTAGCGTCCTCGCCAGATGGCCAGCGTATTGGGTCAGGCTCACACGATAACACCGTCAAGATTTGGGATATCGTAACTGGCGCATGCGTGCAGACACTCAAAGGCCACGATAACTACGTCAAGTCGGTGACGTTCTCGGCAGATTGCATGTATGTCGCTTCGGGGTCAAGTGACGACACTATCAAGATATGGGACACGACAAGCGGCACGTGCCTGCAGACACTCGTGGGTCATAACAACTGGGTGATCTCAGTGGTCTTCTCGGCTAACGGCCAACTTCTCGCGTCGGGGTCAGATGATCACACTATAAAGATCTGGGCCCTGGCAACAGGCGCATGTATACACACAGTAATAGGTCACGAAAACTATGTTAACTCTGTGGTATTCTCAGCTGATGACCAATATCTCGCGTCTGGCTCGAGTGACAGGACTGTCAAGATCTGGGAAGTAGCAACAGGCAAATGCCTCCAGACGTTAGTGGGCCATGGCGACTGGGTAAGATCAGTGGCATTCTCACCAGATGGTCAGCGCATTATATCCGGCTCATACGACAATACCATTAAGATCTGGGATATAGCAACGGGTGCATGCCTCCAGACGCTGGTAGGCCATGGCGACTGGGTATGGTCAGTGGCATTCTCGCCGGATGGTCAGCGTATTGTATCTGGCTCATATGATAACACCATTAAGATCTGGGATGCGGCAAAGGATATACGCATGCAGGCGACTGAGGTTCATTGTGACTGGGTAAGGTCGGTGGCGTTCTCCTCAGACGGTCAGCGTCTCGTGTCAGGCTCATGCGACAACACGATCAAGCTTTGGGACACGGCAACGGGTGCGTTGCTCCGGACACTAGAGGGCCATAGCGACTGGGTAAGGTCAGTGGCGTTCTCGCCAGATAGGCAGCGCATTGCGTCGGGTTCGGATGACGATACCATTAAGATCTGGGACATAACGACAGGCATATGCCTCCGGACACTTATGGGGCATATAGACAACATAACGTCGGCGGTGTTTTCGCCGGATGGTCGGGGTCTTGCTTCAGGCTCATGCGACAACACCATTAAAGTTTGGGATGTGGCAACAGGTGCATTGCTACAGACACTCGAGGGCCATAGCGACCAGGTGTGGTCAGTTGCATTCTCGCCGGATGGTCAGCGCATTATATCCGGCTCGCGCGACAATACCGTCAAGATCTGGGTTATAGCGGCAGGTGCATGCCTCCAGACGCTAATAGGCCATGATAACAGGGTGACATCAGTGACGTTCTCGCCAAATAGCCAGCGCATTGTATCCAGCTCAGACGACAACACAATCAAGATTTGGGACGCTGCGACAGATGCATGCGTTGATACACTTCTAATTGGGAAAGAGCTATGTTTTATGTCTTTTGATCGAACGGAAAACTCTCTTCTACATACAGATATTGGGGTTTTAAGGCTGAATCATCTGCCTCTTCTACCTGCTGCCGATAGCCAACCGCATAGAACAACCTTGCAGCATGCTGAACATTTGGGATGGGGTATAAGTGCAGATGGTGAATGGATTATTAAAGATGGAAAACGAATGCTCTGTTTGCCGCGGGATTATCGAGCTACGGCGTCTGCTGTTATGAAGTCGACGGTAGCTATTGGCTGTGGTTCAGGTTGTCTACTGGTGATGAGATTCTCCTAGGGTGGGAGTTAATATGGTT
This sequence comes from Fusarium kyushuense, assembly GCA_034753255.1. NCBI lineage: Eukaryota > Fungi > Ascomycota > Sordariomycetes > Hypocreales > Nectriaceae > Fusarium > Fusarium kyushuense. The sequence goes on along the minus strand of CM068238.1, from coordinate 9,259,309 downwards.
GTTATATTAGATCATAATGGTTTAGTTATACTGGTAGTACAATGGTGTCTTGGCTTAAGGTTGGCTTAGGAGCTCATGCAAGGAAGAAAGTTAACTAAACCTTCTATATCTGAAATGTCTCTAGGGGGCTGGAGGTACAGTTGCGAGTCTTGTCCATCCAGACCTTGCACCTGTGACGCCTCATAACCCTACCCATACTCCCAAGAGTAACAGCATGATCTGTACCAAACTCCAGCGTATAATCGCGCCGACCCTATATACATGTATGCAAGTAACATTGCATATACTCATTAGAGTATTCGGGTGACAACCTCCAAGATTTCCCTTGCGAGTCTTCATCACCTCTCTATAGAGCTCCATCGACTTCTCCCATCGACCTTGCTTCCGGTATGTCCATGCGAGACTATCCATGCTCGAGAGAGTATGTGGATGTTCTATCCCGCACTTTACTCTGTGAGCCTCTATTAGCTCCATCTGTAGCCTTTCTGCTTCGTCCCAACGGCCCTGCCTGCAGTACATCGATGCCAGATTACCTATACTTAATAAGGTATCTGGATGTTCAGACCCATACCTTGCCCTGCATACCCCGATCATCTCTACCTGCAGCCTCTGTGCTCCCTCCCATTTGCCTTGCTCCCAATATATTGTTGCAAGGTTCTGCATACTTGCTATAGTAGCCATATGGCTACCTCCAAGCTGTGCTTTGCGAGTCTCTGCCACTTCCGTCTGCAGCCTCTCTGCTTCATCCCATCGTCTCTGCCTGCTGTATGTTGCTGCCAGATTATGCATGCTTGTTAGAACATCCGGGTGACTACCTCCAAGCTCTGCTTTGCGAGTTTTTATTACCTCCACCTGTAGCCTCTCTGCTCTCGTCCATTTGCCTTGATTAGAGTATATCGATGCAAGATTATCTATACTTGTCAGAGTATCTGGATGACTTGCTCCAAGCTCGACTTTCTGAGTTACCATGGCCTGTATCTGCAAGTTTTTTGCTTCTTCCCATCGGCCCTGCCTGCAGTATGTCGTGACGATATCACTCATTGCCTTGAGAGTGTCCGGATGGCCTACCCCGTGCTGTGCCATGTAGGCCTCCGCAACCTGCAACCGTAGCCTTTCTGCTTCTTCCCAACAGCCTCTGCTGAAGTGTATCGATGCGAGAAGACTGATACTCGTCAAAGTAGTAGGGTGATCAGCTCCATGCCTTGCCTTGGAAGTCTCAACTACCTCCACCTGTAGCTTCTCTGCTTCCTCCCACCGGCCTTGGCTCTGGTAAACTGATGCGAGACTACCCATACTCCGCAGAGCGGATGGGTGATCAGCTCCAAGCTTTACCTTAGAAGTCTCTAGTACCTGCATCTGTAGCTTCTCCGCTTCCTCCCATCGGCCTTGGCTCTCGTATACTGATGCGAGATTACCCATGCTCGTCAGAGTGGATAGGTGATCGGCTCCATGCCATTTTCTGCGAGTTTCCATTACCTCTATCTGTAGCTTCTCTGCTTCATCCCATCGACCTTGGTTCCAGTATGTGGATGCAAGGTTACCCATACTCAGCACAGTATTAGTGTGACCAGCTCCAAGCTTTACCTTGGAAGTCTCCATCACCTCCACCTGCAGCTTTTCTGCTTCACCCAATCGGCCCTGGCTCTGGTATGTTAACGCGAGGTTGCCTATGCTTGTCAGGGTATCCGGATGATCAGCTCCACGCCTCATCTTGGAGATCTCAATCACCTCCACCTGTAGCCTCTCTGCTTCCTCCCATCGGCCTTGGCCCTGGTATACTGATGCGAGATTACCCATACTCAGCAGAGTATCCGGATGGTCTGCTCCAAGTCTTAGTTTGCGAATCTCCATCACCTCCACCTGCAGCCTCTCTGCTTCCTCCCATCGACCTTGGCTCCAGTATGTGGATGCAAGGTTACCTATGCTCGCCAGAGTGAACGGGTGATCAGCTCCATGCCTTGCCTTGGAAGTCTCCATCACCTCTGTCTGTAGCGTCTCCGCTTCCTCCGATCGGCCCTGGCTCTGATATGTTAACGCGAGATTGTTCATACTCTCCAGAGTATCAGGACCATCTTCTCCGAGCCTCGTCTTGGAAGTCTGGATCACCTCCACCTGTAGCTTCTCTGCTTCCTGCCATCGGCCTTGGCTCCAGTATGTTAACGCGAGATTGTTCATACTCTCCAGAGTATCCGGATGGTCTGATCCGAGCCTTAATTCGCGGGTCTTCATCACCTCCACCTGTAACCTCTCTGCTTCTTCCCAACGACCTTGGCTCCAGTATGTGGATGCGAGGTCACTTGCGCTTGCCAGAGTGCCCTCATGTTCTTTCCCCGTCATCTCCTCACGATTTATCATCGCCTGAGAGCTCATTAGCTCCGCCGTGGCATATCTTCCTTGCGACAATGCATACCACCCCCCGTTGTGTAGGAGGTCTGCCCATGTTTTCCTTACACGTTCCTCCTTCGGCCGGTACTGGGCTGCCACCTCGACGTGAGCGAAGAGTGCTCGGCATACCTTCCAATCCTCGTAGTTGCCGACTGGGAACGCGCTTGCCATAATTACAATGTACTGCTCTAGAAACTTCTCCTGAAGTCCCTGCGCTTTTAACCAGCGTCGTGTCGATAGCTGCACGAGCCCATGCATCTCGAAGGTGTTTGTATTCTCTCCCTGCCTTATAAGACAATAGTTCCGCAGTATTGCTATATCATCCTCGAGGCCACTGTCGGCCTCATCACCACTGTCTTCAGTGTCTGAGTCGCTTATGTCACTGTGGCGACGATTCGACTGTGCAGTGTTGTGACCATCCTTCGGAAGTACAACAAGCGACTCAGGGATCCCTTGCCTATAAAAGAAGCTCATCAACGAAAGAAGGTCAGTAGCCGATTGCCTCTTCGAGCGGATGTGGTCGAACGACACTTGCCACGTCGTTAAGATGGTGTTTGACGCGCCCCCATCCTTGCGAAGGTCTCGACGCAAGTCGCCAGCGTCGTGACTTAGAAGCTTCACCCTCTTGCTTTCACTCTGTCGAAACTGGTCGAGGTATTGCGCAAGCGAGGTGCGCGGCGATCGCATCTGGATGTAGGCCGCGGCCTGACTGATGGCAAGCGGCACAAGGTCGAGCGATCTCACCAGGTCGGCTGCTGTATTCCCATCCGAAAGCCTGCCGAGCCTGTTCTCTAGGAGCGTTAGACCCTCTTCTTGCGTCATGGGGCCAATCTCATGGATCGCCTGAGAGGTGCCGGTCAATCTGAATGCCAGATCTCTACTACGCGTGGTGAGAAGAACGCATCCGTTGACACTTTGCGGCAGACACTCCGCTAGCCTCCGCACGCCACCTCTGCCCTCGACGGTGCTGTCAAGTAGCAAGTCGGGATCATCGGCACCATCAAGGATCAGGAGCCATTTCCCGTTTTCAACGTTAGACAGCCAGTCGAAGACGAGCTTGAGAATGTCAGATTTGGGTTGATTGCGACCCACTAATTTAACATTGTCGGCAATCAACCTGAATCCTTCGACGATGCGGGCCGGCGTGCTGGCTTGAACCCAGAATATCCATTTTCCGGGTGAGTAACCCGCGAGCCGGTGTGCGAACTCGATGGCTAGTTGGGACTTGCTGTCTTTTTTGTCAGAACCTGCCGGAGTATCTAGTTTCGGCGGACGCATACCCTACACCACCAAGGCCGACTATAGCGACGCGACTGGCCGGCTCAGAACATTGGCGCTCGATCTGCTTGAGGACGTCTCCGCGGTTGACGAACATAGGATCACGACGGAAGGGGATTGCTGCGAAGGGGGGCGGGGTTGGCTCCACAGGCTCTAAATATGGGCGGCGTCAGCACAAGCCAGTGTGGACGGGAACGCTAGCTTGGTGGTGGTTTACCCGATTTGAGGTTGAACGTTGTGTGGATTGGTGCGTTGCTCTGACCCACTTGAATCCCGTGGTTCCCATCGCCAAAAGCGATTGAGGAAACTTGTCCTGACATTGTGCGATTGACTACAATACGATTTAGTGATCCGGTTTGGCGAGCACGCGCGTGCTTCTAGCCGGGGAAAAAAGTCCGGATTAGTTATGAGGCATATCGGTCTCACGTGATTACTTCCTAACTTAACATGTACCCCGCTTCACATTTTACACGATGGAGGTTCTGACAGACATCTGTACAGCGACAGGCTTTTCATGATGGACCCTTTGAGCATTACAGCCGGCGTGGCAGGGATGGCTGTTCCCACTTTGCAATGTGTGGAGAAGCTGCGATCAACAATCAAGGCTATTCTCGATGTGCCCAGCGACATCGCATCACTTGGAGAGGAGCTGCTGACCATCGAGCAAGCCATTGCATCGGTTCGACAGGTATCTGACCAACAGTGGCGGTCTCTGGGTGAGCCTGTCGTCGCTCAATCCAAGACTGCAATGAACCTCTGCAGAAAGTCATGCAGCAAGTTCCAAGCCTCCATTGATCATTGGACTCGACATGGCAAAGATGGGAAGCTATCTTGGCGCGACCGAACGGCAATCGGCCTCTTTAGACAGGATCATGTTAAATCAACTTCATCTCAGCTCCAGAACTGCATAAGGACGCTTGCTTCAGTTGTCAGCATCGCGACTTTGTAAGTGCATGTTCCGATAGGTAGGGGTATCATGACGCTGATGAGAGACAGCCAAAGTTCCCTTCAACAGGCGAGAGCAAACGAAGAAATGTTGGGAATGGTGTTGGCGAGAGAGATGGAGATTGCCAAAATAGTCACGGCCACAGAATCTCAACTCGATGACGTGAATGCTAGGCTGGAAAGGCTTCATCTTGCGCTGATGGAAGAAGTCGAGGAGGATCTAGAGCAAGCAAGAGCCAAAGGCCAAGTGGAGATGGAGAAGTTTGCCTTGCAGCAGTCTCTTAACTTGCTAAGGAACTTGATTGAGAATATACAATCAACACCCAGAGATATAACGAAAGGTCAATCTCAGGTCGTCGATACGATAAGCTTTGGTGACCATAATAAAGGTATCCAGACCGGAATTAGTAACGCTCCTATAAACTTCTACATAGGTTAAATTAGGGAAGCCCAGGCAAGAAACTTTAACCAAGGATAAACTTAAATTATATGGACTCCGTATAGTCCAGGGCAGAATCACAACCTCACTAGAATATATATATATATATATGTAAAGTAAGTCATTCTATAAGAGTAACCCTCAGGAGGGAACTGCATATGTACAGAAAAATGCATAATGCAAGTTATAAGTAGTCTGTAGTAATAGCACTAAGGCCTTTTCACCTGCCTTTGTTAGTAAGGATACTCCTGCTAATATTACTGCCCCCTTCTGGAATCCCTTTACTATATAAGAGGTTAAGAATAGGGACGGGCCCGGTCGTTACATGGAGTTATTATTGCCCAATTTAATCTATATAACTGGCCTAGTAGCTGCATCGGTCGATGTTTCTTCCATAGAACTATGAGTAGTGACCTACTACATCAACGGCACCGCCATCGCCTCTTGAACATTGTCTGCAGATCTCTGAAACGGCGTCTAGCCTGGCTGTCTTTCGTCTCGAGCCCATTATCCTGTCCGGTAAATGGTATTGCCGAGGTTCCGTGACCTTCGGTTGTCGACTGCGTGTATTGGGTATCACCATGTTTACCCTCAGCCCCGATCTCAGAACTCCGCTCAATCGACGGCATCGTGATGGCCTCACGTCCATGTTGGATAGCCCCAGCGAACTTCCGGACATATTTTCGTCATTATGCTGATAGAACTCCTCGATCTGCACCCTGCCCGCGGCCGTGGTCTTGTGGCCATGGTCCAAAACATGCGACATCGGCTTGTGGCCATCAAGATCAGGCTGTGAGGTTACACTGGAAGGAGCGCCACTGGAACTAGAAGATTTCTTTTTATGCAGGTTGCGGTAGGCTGGGCGTCAAGGTACGTGATTGGAGAAGGCGTTTGTAATAGGATATTACAACATAGCGAATAAAAAAATATAAATAGCCCAAGAGGAGCTAAACTTTACACCGCTAACGATAATCTACTGTATGAATTAAAACTTATCTTCCACCTTTAACTAAAAGACTTGGGGAAATTATGTCGGCAAACCCTGGAATATTGTCTATTATATGCGCAAGGCGCCAAAAAGGCGGCGAGTTCACGGAAACAGCCAGAGCTCTTATCGTGCAAGCAGTAGAGAGCGGGCGCCCACACCGCGACGTCGCCGAGGACGCGGGATGCTCTCCAGCCACTGTCTTCAACATCGTTCACCGCTGGAGAAACGAGCAATCTTTGGATAGAAAACCCAGATCCGGGCGTCCTAAGAAACTTGCAGGTCCTTAGATTCAGTACGTATTAACACTATTGAAAAAAGATCGTCAGATTATATATAAAATACTTATTAAATTAGTAGATACTTTAGTATTATAAGCTAGTTTATAATACCCTATACTGTTAGATACAGACAGACACAGTTGCAAATAGAAGGCTATAGAGATAAATATAGCACCGAAAGAAACAAGTAAATAGCGACTCTAGTGGTACAGGTATCGAATAGATAATAATAAAGAGCTCTATCAGCTGCATCATTTTAAAGTTTCAATATAACGTACTTAATAAGTAAGTATTATAAAAAGGGAATTAATACCCGCGCATGATCTTATCCGCGCATGACTTTTTCAGCTCTTTAATTAGTCAAGACCCATTTTTGTTAGTACCTCTTGACCCTTCTTCTTTAATTACTTGTAACTTTTACAATCCCTTATACATTAGTCTGACTTGAAGCTATAGCAGTATCTGAATCGCGCCTTATTTATATTATACTATTATCTGACTTTAAGCTATAATATCAGCGTTATAATGGTCTCTACGCATAGCAAAAGCTATAACTCCGACTCTCATTCGTGTCATACCTTAGAGCCGCCTCGAAAACGCATCCGACTTAATACCCAACGCGTCCAACTCAGCCGACACCATAACTTTCGCCCGCCTCTTCTTACAAATCCGCCGCCGCCTTATCAGCGTTATGCTACTTCTCGAAGAAGCCGACCAACATCCTCTACTAGCAGTGCACCTAGTGTCAGCCAACTCTATGGCATTGGAGATATTGACGCGCTGGATAATATCTTTGCTGCAATCCCTGATCGATTCTCAACGGTACCTTCGCCTCATCGTTCCACGCTCGACTCATCATTCAAGCTCCAATCCAATCATGCAATAACCCTCCATAACAACTTTCCTCGTGGAACAGATCGGCGCAATATTTGTCAAGTACCTATTCCTGGGCCAGAGACCAATCCCTTCCAAGGCTCTACTCGCAGCTCGCCAGAAGTACTACCGCCACCTACAGCAACCAAGGAGGATTTCCAGCATGCCTTAAGGCTAGTTTGACAGGTTATCGGCGAAGAGCGACGATTAACAAGAGAAGGTCTTTAAGCATTCAATAATGTACGCGAATGGCGGGAAAGATGGGGATGGTCTCCTTTAAATACAGATGAGTATGGCTCGCCTCCGCCATACCCTCCTCGCCAAAGTCAGCACTCTCCGGTTCCTGCTCCCTCTACGCCTGTTCTAATCGAAAGCTCTCCTTCACAGCAATCCAAGTCCCCACCTCCAGACAAAATACCCAATCCTCCAATCCCAGGCAACCCAGTTACCTCGGCCGAGGCTCTTTTTAAGAACATTCAACTTTTCGCAAAAGAGCATGGTTTTGGTATAGCAAAGTATAATAAGTACTCTTACAAGGGACGGGTAATACAATATTCTATTAGATATAACCGGTATAGAGAACCTCGGCCAAGTGAAAGCTCTGGCCTCCATCAGAGGAAGTCACGAAAGTGTAGGTGCAAGTGGGTAGTTATTGCAAAGGCTCTTAAGGAGGGTAAGTAGTTTCTTTGTCAATATAAGGATGCAGAACATCACGCCCACAATCATCCTCCAAGCAAAACTCCATCAGCTCATCCATATCATCGCCGCCTTACCTCCCCAGTACAGGCAACTATCAAATCTACCAGCCAACGGGTTGGGATTCAAGCACGAGATATACGGGCTATTGTTGAAGAACAACATCCTGAGTTAACACTTATACAACGGGATATTTATAACGCCAGGGCTCAAGCAACCCGGGATGCGCTTGGAGGCTATGCATCTACTGCTGCATTACTTAAGGAATTTGATGAGAAAGGGATTCCTTATGTTGTAAAGTGGTCACCAAAAGAGCCTAACCGCCTTCTAGGCCTTTTCTGGACATTCCCCTACTGTATCCAAATGTGGAAGCGATTCCCGGAGGTAATCAGCTTCGATAACACATATAATACTAACCGCTTTAAGCTCCCACTCTTCCAAGTAACCGGGCAGACCTGTCTTGGGACAGTATTTAATGCTGCCTTTGGTCTTATTGATAATGAGTGACGAGAGGGATTCCAGTTTCTCGCCGAGAGCGTTTCCACCCTTCTATCAGAATACTCAATACGACAACCAGCTATCATTATTACAGACTTTGATGACTTCCTTAAACGACCAATTTCCCGAGGTACAGCAACAGCTCTGTGTTCACCATGTTAACTCAAACGTTCTTCTTCGGTCAAAGCAGAAGTGGCTTAAGAACCCAGAGATAAGCAGTAGCCCGGATATCAGCGAAGTGGATGAACCCACTGAACCCCAAGCTACTCTAACTCAACATGATTGTGCACTCATCTCAGCTACATCCTCCTCTGAAGTTCCTCATACCTATCAAGGTGTCCTCCAGATGTGGAAGCAGGTCCTCTTTGCCGAGACCGAAGAAGTCCATAAGAAAGCATGGATTGCTCTCTGTAAAGAGTTCGATGATCAATGCCCTATCCTACGGTATCTTTTTAATACATATATGCCATTCCGTACTCAATGGGCCCGTTGCTTTATTCGCAAATACCCAAATTATGGCATCCGTGTAACCTCAGGTACAGAGGCAAGCAATAACAATATCAAGAGCTACCTCTTGAATGGGATGGGCCATCTTCACAAGCTGGTACAAGCAATGCAGGATATGCTACACGACCAAGAGCGTGATTTTAAAGATGCTTGTGGGAATGATGAGGTTCTTCGAGATCGTGAGTTCCTGGGGTCGAGCTCTAACTACTTAGGGGAGCTCCGGTCCCTTGCATCATCAAAGTGTCTAAAGCTTATCAATATCCAATATCGACTAGCACGCAAGGCACTGCCTACTGGAAAGAATCCTAATCCTAGGCCGCTTGACCCATGTACAGATGAGTGTTCTGTCTCAACTGAGCTCGGTATACCCTGCTGCCATACAATTCACTCACGTGTATGCTCTACGGAAGCTTTTACAAAGTGGGATATTCACCCTCGCTGGCGACTTCATGAGACATCATCTCGAGATCCATATCGCAGGATCCTTAATCCAAAGATTGCCACATCTCTTAGAGGGCGACCTAAGAATACTAAGCAAGGGGTGCCAGCAGATCTCATACCTTCGGTAGTATCTCAAGGAAGCAGTCAGGCCTTTACATCTCAGCTACAAGTATCTCAGTCCCAAGCACCCGGATCCCAGAAGAGAAAGCGTGGCCGCCCACCTGGGAGCCGAAATAAGTCAACTCTAGCACGAGAGAGTAACAGCCAACAGACTTGTAATACGATTTACGTTAGGGCTGGGAATACTACAGGCGTGCGCGCAAGTGGGCAGAGTGTACAGGCAAGTGTACGAAGAACGAGAAGTCAGTGGGAGTTAGTATAGATAGATTGATATATTTATATAAGAATAAAATTAGTAATCCCTTCAGTATATTATTTATATTAAATTAGACCTTTTATAACCTCTTTTTTATTAAGATAGTAGGGTTGTTAAGGAGAATTGTTCTTTATAGGGATAGTAAGAGTAGTGGTAGGGCAGGATATTTTGAACCAATTAAAGAGCTGAAAAAGTCATGCGCGGATAAGATCATGCGCGGGTAGTAAAAGTATCATACGCGAGTATCAATTCCCTATCTTATAGTTATTTAATATTTTATATTAGTTAGAATATAATAATACTTATTATACCCTTTATTTCTTATTTAATTAAATAGGTATTTAATTACTAAAGTATTAGTTATTATATCTCTATAAGTTTATAAATAATTTTTAAAATTATAACTTTTCTCCTTAATAGTCTTAATAACGCAATAACTTCAATTTAAAAAACTAAATAATCTACTCTCTATTTACATTCTAATAACCATACTCCCTCACTAAATACCCAGCCTACAATTGCTCATGCATAGAAAGAAACGCATTAACATATGCTGTATCTGATTTAGCTGCCGCTCCTACTAAATCCTTCGTTGGCATAATGAAACCCGGTGGATTCTGAGCCTGTTGCTGAACCGTTATATAATCTGAAGTAGCAAATAGGACCATAGCTAGCTTAAAACAATAGGCTACCTTATGCCCAGTAGCATAGGTATTACGATCGCTTCCGCCATAGACAGTTTGATCCCAAGAACGGTGACGATTTATCTCAGGGGCCTGGTCTTCATCGTCCATATAGTTGTCATACCAGGACTGCAGCCAATCCTCCATATCATCAGCTAATGGCTGCTGATTCTCGACTCGCTGAGCATCAGGGATAAATAGCCGCTTGACAGGACCAGCCACAATACGCAAGGACTCGACGATAACAAAGTATCTCTTTGGGTGCCCTCTATATCGAACACAGATAATGTGGAAGAGATCATTGTGGGTATCTTCAGGTTCAAAGAAAGGCGAAATCGTTGGCCCTTGATATGGCGTCTGGGGATCAATAGCTTGATAATCAAGGGTAATGATATTGGTTGGGAAAAAGGTTGTGGTTCTGTTGAGGTGCTGCGCGGTTGCCAGGATACCATCCCAGGCTTTGTCGATTTGGCTCTTGGTAATAGGGTGTGCATAAGAGCAGTACTTGGTATAGCTTCCAGGTACAGAATTGAATGGGTTTACCCACGGAAGAGTTATATGTACTTGAGATTCCTCGGTTGCTGATTCGATTGTGTCTTTACGATTCAGGATTTCGACCCTGCCTTCAGGTCCCTTAATAGGGACTATCCGCTCAGATAGTTCCATAATTTGAGAAGCATACTGGATGCCACCGGTTTGAAGGTGTTCAACCCAGACACACTTAATGCCCCTGTGCCGCCTTGCCCTGCTAGCTGCAGTTCTTGCCAGTGATTTTGTATAAAATACTGGAATAGGCCTGGTAATGGCGAACCGGTACTTCATAATAGCTGAAGGAGGCATATTGGGATGTAGGATAAGTGATAGTGCTGTACTGTATGTTGGAGTTGAAAGGAAGAGGTATACTGGCGTTGCTGTGTCTGCGTTATAATATCTTGATTGCTGTAACTGTGTTGCTGTGTTTGCGTTGCTGTGTTTGCGATGTTGTGTTTGCGATGTTGTGTCTGAAGTTATACTTTTAGGGAGGGTTATCTACAGCCTTATATATTCACTAATAGATGCATTCTTTATTTTTAGTAATCTAATAATAACTATAGGATTGAATAATGTTAAAAGATGTTAAAGTTGTTTAGTTTATTTCTTTGTTATCTGTGTCTTGTTTAGTATCCTCCTTCCTTTGTTATTTACATCCTGTTCAATTATATAGAATAAAGAAATAAACAAAGAATTAAATAAAGACTGTAGTAATAGTTACTATAAAGAAATACGGAAATAAAGAAAGTATAACTATAAGTATTATACTGGTTAATATAGAAGATATTAGATTCTGCATTGTAGCTATAGGTTGCGTAATTAAAAAGTGGAAAGATGAAAGCTTTGATATAAGCTACTCTATTCAGGTAAACCTGAACAAAGAATAACTGATCAGGTGGCCAGCTTTAGCGCCAATATAGATCATTCCCGAAAACAAAGAAACAAAAGAAATAATGCAACCAACATACCTCGGCCATACCGTAATAAACACCGACTAGTCAAATGCGGGATAGAGCTGTAACCCTAAGCTTGTCCATCTAGACCTTGCACCTGTGACGCCTCATAACCCTACCCATACTCCCAAGAGTAACAGCATGATCTGTACCAAACTCCAGCGTATAATCGCGCCGACCCTATATGCATGTATGCAAGTAACATTGCATATACTCATTAGAGTATTCGGGTGACAACCTCCAAGATTTCCCTTGCGAGTCTTCATCACCTCTCTATAGAGCTCCATCGACTTCTCCCATCGACCTTGCTTCCGGTATGTCTATGCGAGACTATCCATGCTCGAGAGAGTATGGGGATGTTCTATCCCGCACTTTACTCTGTGAGCCTCTATCAGCTCCATCTGTAGCCTTTCTGCTTCGTCCCAACGGCCCTGCCTGCAGTACATCGATGCCAGATTACCTATACTTAATAAGGTATCTAGATGTTCAGATAGATCACGTGGCGATAAGCTTATCGCTACGACTTGAGTTTGACCGACAGTCAGATCCTGAATGTAGCTCTTCGAGCTACGTCTTGTTAATAGAGCCTGACCTGTCTGCAGTGCCTATCCGTAGCAATAGAACCAATCCCGCCTGAAGCGTTTCCCGTCTACCTGTATCCCGAACCGCAACCGTGACATCTTTACTATTTATTTTTGATACCGATTTTTACCACCCATCTTCAACACTCATCTTTAACACCCATCTTCAACACTCATCTTCACCACTTATCTTCACCACTCATCTTTAACACCCATTTTTACTACTCATTTTCACCACTTATCTTTAACACTCATCTTCAACACCCATTTTTACCACTCATTTTCACCACTCATCTTTAACACTTATCTTTAATACCCATTTTCACCACCCATCTTCACCACTCATCTTCACCACTCATCTTTAACACCCATCTTTAACACCCATCTTCAACACCCATTTTCAACACCGATTATTACCACCTATCTCCAACACCCATTTTCACCACTTATCTTCAACACCTATCTCCAATACCCATTTTTACTACTTATTTTCACCACTTATCTTTAACACTCATCTTCACCACTCATCTTTAACACCTATCTCCAATACCCATCTTCAACACTCATCTATAACACTCATCTTTAATACCCATTTTTACCACTCATTTTCACCACTCATCTTTAATACCCATTTTCAACACCCATCTTCAACACTCATCTTTAACACCCATTTTCAATACCGATTATTACCACCTATCTCCAACACCCATTTTCACCACTTATCTTTAACACCTATCTCCAATACCCATCTTCAACACTCATCTATAACACTCATCTTTAATACCCATTTTCAACACTCATTTTCACCACTCATCTTTAACACCCATTTTCAATACCGATTGTTACCACCCATCTTTACCACCCATTTTCACCACTTATCTCCAACACCCATTTTCACCACTCATTTTCACTACTTATCTTTAACACTCATCTTTAATACCGATTGTTACCACCCATCTTTAACACTCATCTTTAACACCTATCTTTAACACTTATCTTTAGCAATTATTCTTAATACCTATTTTTAACACCTGTTTTCACTACTTATCTTTAACACTTATCTTTCATACCGATTGTTACCACCCATCTCCAACACCCATTTTCAACACCCATTTATAATACTTATTTTCACCACTTATCTTTAATACCTATCTTTAACGCCTATTTTTAACACCTATTTTAACTACTTATCTTTAATACCCATTTTCACTACTTATTTTTATTACTTATTTTTACTACTTATCTTTAATACCTATCTATAATACCTATTTATAATATTTATCCTTAATACCTATTTTTATTATTTATTTTTACTATTTATTTTAATTATTTATTTTTATTATTTATATATTAATTATTATTATTAAAAAGTATTATAAAATTAAGTTTATATAACTATACTATATTAGTAATAATACTACTACTGTAATTAAAAAAGGCAGCTCTACCTATATAGTAACTTTTAAAAAAATATATGCAAACTGGTTTCTTAGTTTAGTGGCTATAAGTCGATTTTTTAGATTTCCTATATAAATAAATTCTGCGGAAAATGGAAACTGGCCCACGAGCCCGGTCTGGCGTGCGGCCTTTAAAAACACCCTCGCAGGGTACATGAGAGGGAAGCAAAGCAGCCCGGCCCGAAAGGGCTGGACAGAGCTGCAGCGCATCCCTCAAGTACCTGATCCTATTAGGCTTCCACTGCTGCTGTCTTTCTGGTTAGGAGACCCATGGTCCCGCGGCGATTCAGCATGGTGGCCAGTCGACCCTCACGAAACGGCTTCACTGACCGCATACTGAGGATGCCTGTGCTACGGCAGCTGGGCCTCGGCCCTGCCTGCCAGCAGATAGGCTCTGCCCCGTGCAGAGTAGCGGGTTATCATCCCGAAAGGGCGCCGACACCGAAATAGTAGAGGCAACCAAGTACGGTCCCTCGTTAGGAACAACGTCCCGACGAAAATAGCATAGACCACCATGGCTTCTACATGGGTTACCTGTACTGTAGCTAAAGGGTGTCGGTCTATTGTAAATTAGGATTAGGTTGGGGAATTCCCGACCTGTCTCTCGCAGTTGTTGCAATCCTCTGTGAACTCTGCGCAAGTTGCCTTGCTGGCTTTGACTGTGCGCCGTACATCGGGACAGCCCAGCACCGGCTGACTTCTACACGGTCATTCCTGTACTGTAGCCGAGCGGTCAGACCTCCTCACATTCCATAGTGAACGTGAAACAATACTGTTTAGCTTCTACGCGGTTATTCCCGTACTGTGGCTGATAGTTGATATTTCACGTTATTCTATAGCGAATATAACACTATCTACCTCATTCATGTACACCTGTGGCGTATAGGTATGATAATTAGAGCTAATATATTTTCAAAAACCCTTCTAATTTAACGGTATAACTGTTAATAGGCTCTTAAGGTTCTTTCTATCTGACCGAACTTATTTCTGATGACAGGCAGGCCCCTTCAGTTTGGTAATCCTTCCGGTGATGTTTGTGGTGCCTCTGGTTGGTCGAACCTTCTACGTACTATAGGTTGGGCGGTTAGCGTGATGAATGTATAGTCTTAGGAACTGAATCCTTACGAAATTAAGATTAAAAGATGTATATTCCTGCTTCTGCCTCCATAAGGTTACAAGGGGACTTACAACTTCAATATACAAAAACTGATTAAAAGTACAACTCTGCTGATCAACTCACGATAGCTACTGCTATATATCTAGCTAGACATAACACACTCAACTGCTGTTATACTACCTATGCTGGTATATGAGATAGCTGGCCCCGTTAGCTCTGTAGTTAGGATGGCTGAGGTTTAATTGCTTGCAGTGTACTGGTACCTGTATCCTGTCGGCAATAACTTGTGCCTCCCAGTCGAGTGGTATATGCAACCCTAAAGCTTCCGGTGTCTCTAGATAGTCGATGATAGAATGCGCTGCATTGAAGATCCTTTTCCATAACTTGAGTGCATTTCTCGTGGATGCGGTATCCGTCGAGGCGTGGCTTCTCAACCTCGAATCTAACACCCCCTGAATATCATCCATACGCTGTCGTTTGTCCCTGAGGGCGCCTATTCTCTCGTTAACGATCGGAACATTAGTGGCTCCAGGGGTGGGCGGGAGGACTGTACCCGGCTGTGCTATAACAGAGGCCTTTTTAATTCTATAAACGACAAGTTCGCACATACCAAGAGCTGACTCTGCTTCGTCCGACAATGGCTCAACCACCTCATCTGGAGTATTGCCATGGCTTGGGTGCACAATATCGTTCCATGCGATCGGTG
The DNA here is from genome assembly GCA_034753255.1 of Fusarium kyushuense. NCBI lineage: Eukaryota > Fungi > Ascomycota > Sordariomycetes > Hypocreales > Nectriaceae > Fusarium > Fusarium kyushuense. Next base: position 9,243,577 of record CM068238.1, on the reverse strand, counting down.
GCCCTTGGCCATCTATGAAATTGGCAGCACGGCTTTTAACACAATTATAAATCATGTCCAAGGTTTCATACGCCTCTCTACAAAGCCGGTGCCGGAACATCTGCATATCTTCATTATCCTCGACCAAAGAGGGGGATTCGAAAAGAAGATTTACCTCAGTGAGTCGCGGAAACAGCGCAAGTGCGTCAAGTACTGCGCTGTACTGTGCACGTATGCCGTCTTCCACCTTCTGCTTTAACTTTCGTCTATCTACAACACAAAAGCATCATGACTCCGATGCTCACACAAGACCTTATTTTACTCTGCCCTAATATAAGGTTCAACAGAGTATAATATCCCCTCTTGCTGACTTCCTTGCAGTCTGTTTCTCTTCCTTTCACCAACAAACACAACCACATCAAGATACCTCAATAAATCAGCCCTAACCTTCAGGCCTTTATCAAAAGCCCTAACTATAATAGGGATATATTTATTTTAGAAAGGGTGTATATTTTGCCAAGAATAATCTATTTCGGCCTAAGGGATAACTTGCTAAACTACCTTGCATATGACGCTGGTATAACAGCATAAGGCTTAATATCTAGGTTGTATAGAAGGAATAACCTGAAGTTTCAGCTTGATGCAAGATAGCTGCATTATCACCTCACTCCCCTATTCGGTTTTTTTACTTTTCTCAATTGGAATACCAGGCCTTAACAATAGCGTGAGGCTGGGTGGCTGGTTTGCCTTGTGGAGACAACATGCAGCTTCGGCTCGATGCGGGATAGCTGTGTTACGCCGCCACCTTTTGTTCTCACTCTCCTTAATCGTATCACTAATCCAGAATGGCGCAAGGATTAGTGGCTGGCATGCATAATAAAAATGACCTATTACATCGGTTAGGTAGAGGATGTATATACCCTTGGCATTTGTTTGTTTGATTTATGTATTCATTTTAATTTCCCAGGCAAACGTTATCCCCTAGGCCAACGTCTTGGCAAGCACAAGGATGTACGTTCAATCAGGCCTCCCTTGCGGTGTACAGTTTTACCTGCTGAGATATTTGCTTTTGCCCTCCTTCTCTTGGTTACAGTAAATGCTGTTTAATGATGTTATATAACGTTACCTAGCGGCTGCTTAACTCAATTACCAACTTCAACCTTCTGTTCACAGTACTATTTCAAAACTATATAAGAAATGACCTTTACAAGTGCAGATGTAGGTTGTCTTCAGGCGCTTTGACAATATGGCGGTGATTAACCGGTTCTAGGGGAACACGATTGCCGACCGAGATGATCCGAAATCCGCACCGCGCCGAACTCAAAGACAACAGCGAATCCCGCCACCGACAGATCCGCAGATCCTAAGCCAGCAGCTTGTCCCCTTCCTCTCTCAATTCCGCAACTGGGATGATGCCCCATATGTACACCCTCACCCGCTTAGCTTCCGGAGCTCCAAGGCAAAGGCCAACTGGCGAGAAAACCTACCTGATGCAAGGTGCAGGGATACTATAAGGGATCTATTTAAAACTCAGAAGAATGGGAAGAAGTGTTGGATTGCATTATGCAGCGCGGAAACAGTCAATGCGATCAAAGAGCGGGACTGGGACAATCAGCCGTGGCACTGCTACGCCATTGCGATAATCCAAGATCCTGCTAAAGGCAAGCACCTCGTGTTCTTTGACCCAGACCCGGCTATTGCCGTGCATTCAAGGACAGGGCATGGTAAGCTTAGGGTACCTAATGTACTCCGTGGGTTGCAGTTAGCCATATGGGAATATGCGCGGAAATCAGTGTCTAAAAACGTGCGTGTCTGGTACTCGAGGAACCGATCGTATGAGGGCCAGAACCGTTGTCTACAGTACTCGCTAATGAAGGTTCTGGAATGGGTACAAATGAGAGACGGATGCTGCAAGGGACGTGAGGATCCCAGGCTTGTCGACTGCATCGAGATCAAACGCCCTTAGCACAGCAACGGGCTCACCAGCTGTAAAGACCTCCTATAACATTAAAAGAGTCTTACTGTTAAAGTTATTTTAGATCTAACTAATATGTTTGAATACTAGCTAGAGTTTTAAACCTATCTTTACTATCTGCCTTTACTATTAAAGCTAATATAATGTAAGTATTAGGTAGGTAAATTAGCTAGTATGTAAATAGTATAGTTATTTCAACCTTTAGCAATAAAGCTAGCTTGGTTATAGTATAGGGTAGGTTAAATTAAGTTATATAGAAATAAAGAGTTTACTATAAGCTATATAGTATTAAAATAGTTTATTGAGTAAAAAATAATTTTAATATTAAAATAAAGCAAGAGAAACTCTCTATATTAAGATAATAATAAAGGAATTTAACCGAGCACTAAGCTATAAACCTTTATCTATATATTTACCTTTACAGCAGGAGCTACTTCTAGCTCATTAGGAATCAGGAACCTCAGTATATCTATCATAACTTATTACACTGCAAATATTCCGTAACTGCCAATATTTAATTTAATATCTAACGTTTCTCACCCAGGTGTTTCTTGCGTTTAGGCGCTCTAGGCTCAGTGGCATTCAAAGACCCTTTCTTGCCAGTTCCTCCCCTTCGAGTATTGTATCGGCCAATACTTCGTGTACGTTTCCTGCTTTGCCCCGGCTCAGCTACAGCAGCAGTAGTATCTTGTGTCTGGGGCTGCGGTTCTACAGCAAGGCCGAAGTTCGAAACTGGCACTTGGGCAGGCTCAGTTGGGCTGTTGGCGACTAAATTAGCGGGATACCCTGCGTGCGCAGTTTCCCTATGCTGAGTGGCCGAAGGTGTTATAGCTACTTCGGCTTCAGCCTCCGCTCCGCCAGCAACAGCATCAGATGCTGCATCGACAACAGCTGCATCAGCTTCAGCCTCCTCTGCGCCAGTAACAGCATCAGCTTCAGCTTGAGCCTCCTCTCTGTCGGCAACGGAATCAGCATCAGCTTCAGCCTCCTCTCCGCCAGCTTCAGCCTCCTCCCTGTCGGCAACAGCATCAGATGCTGCATCGACAACAGCTGCTTCGGCTTCAGCCTCCTCTCCGCCAGCTTCAGCCTCCTCCCTGTCGGCAACAGCATTAGATGCTGCATCGATAACAGCTGCATCAGCTTCAGCCTCCTCTGCGCCAGTAACAGCATCAGCTTCAGCTTGAGCCTCCTCTCTGTCGGCAACGGAATCAGCATCAGCTTCAGCCTTCTCTCTGCCAGCTTCAGCCTCCTCTCTGTCGGCAACAGCATCAGCTGCTGCATCGACAACAGCTGCTTCGGCTCCAGCCTCATCTGCGCCAGCTTCAGACTCCTCTCTGTCGGCAACGGCATCAGCTGCTGCATCGACAACAGCCTCATCTGCGCCAGCAACAGCATCAGATACTGCACCAACAACAGTTGCTTCGGCTTGAGCCTCATCTTCAGCGGTAATAGCGCTGGGATCATCCCGTGACTGCGGGCCCGAGTCACCAATAGCTTCCTCGTCATCGCTGGTGTCTGAATCCTCTTGATTGAGGTCTGCGGGAAGCTCAATCTTTGCCTTGTCGCAATACTCACGCATGAGCTTCTTCTGGCATTTCCATATCTTATCGAAGCCTTCATACGAGCTATCACTTTGCGAATACCCGCACCACTGCACACGGAACTTGTCATATACCCCATCCTTACCTTTGGTGTGGCCGAGTATCTTAAACATGTGGAGAAGATTTCGCTTAGTAACCAGCTCTCGATAGTCCGGCTTTGCTTTCTTTCCGACTTTGCGTTTTTTCTTAGGAGGTTTCGCAGCTGCAAGGGCCGCCTTTCCTCGACAGGCCCAAAAGTCGAGAACGAGCTTAGGTTTTACGCGTTGCAGGTGGAATTCGGATATTACCGCCTGGCTGCCATCCTTTTTTGTACATCGGAAGATAGCTCGACCCCGCCGGCGGGTAAAGTAGTACGACTGGATTGACTGTACATCGTTTGCTTAAGAAATAATAGTTAGTATATAATTGTAATTGTATACTGTCAGAGGAAAGTCGTTCACCTACGGTCGAAAAGAGGGGGAGCCATGGCGTCTTGCTTTAAAGGTATATAGCCTCGTTATGGACGGCAGAGTTAAAAACTGGGGAAGGTGAAAGGTTGGGAAAAAGGTGAGCGGAGAGACAAGGCAAGGCATACCCTTATACATTGTAACATTTGTTTGCTGCCTGCTGCTCTACAGTTATGTTTGCTTCTGCAATATTGGCATTTAATGCAGTGGCTGCTGGTGCGATGAGCCACCCGCATTTAATTGGGTGCTACAGCGTGTTGTTTGTTGGTGGATATTAACAAGGATGTAAAAAGGGCGAGGTTCCCACGCTAATGCATGGGTTGCCGCAAATGTTTGTTTGTTGGTTATGCCGATTGCATGGGGGCGGGGTTATGTGGCGTTTTCTCAATAAGAGACAATAGATAAAGTTTATTTCCTCTTTTCCCATTTAGACTGGTACGGTTTTACTAAAATTAGTATCCTAAAGTTAAATTTATTAGACTCCCTCAGCTCTACCTAACTTAATATTTTCTATAATAGCTATATAGTTAATTTATCTACTGTATATACTATAGGCTATCTGCCGACTTTTATAATTATGTCCCAATTTCAATTTGACATTATCCAGCCATTTATTTATTCCTATAGTATCCAAGCACCAACACCCCTAACTGGTCTAAGGCGCATCTTCATCGAGCATGTCCCCGGTGGGGTTATGGTATGCACGACATAGCTTATGAAGGTGGACGACATGAAGGTTCTTGTGGACGGCGGGCACGGGTCTCTGCAATATCTACATCCGTTGGACAATAATACCCCAAATGTGCTGGTGCTTGATGACCGTCATCGCTCCTGGAAAATCAAACTGGCCTGGCTTCCGACATTTAACGTTATGCCTTAACGACGTTTGATGCAGTACTGCCAGCCTTTAGCGCCAATCACGGACCGCCAAGTCCAGACTGCGTGGGATGGTGTACATGCAGCCGCCAGAGCGTACGGGAAGACGAATATTTACATGCCAACCGAAATCCTAACAATGGACTGCGCAAATGTAGAATGCCCGGCTGGAATATCTCTGGAGTTCAGTAACAGCTTCCATCCGTGGTCTATACATCAGGAAGTCTTTGCTATTGTTTTGGCCAAGAAAGGCCAGGTTCGGAGATACTTTGCCATCCATAACGTACTGAGAACACTAGGCGGTTCAAAGACGATCTGGGATGCTACGGGGTATGGCAGCATTGACGGTATGGTCCCTACGGTGAAGGCCTGGTTTACAAGCTACATGGGTCTACGCGATACGGACAGAGATGGTTATCGCCCTAGCTGGGATGGTGACATAAAGGGCAATGCGATCGAGGGAGCAACTTATCCTCTTGGCCATACGGTTGCCTACTGCTTCAAGGCAGCTGCAGTTGTTGTGGGAACAACCAAGGTAGTGAAGGTATATAACGTGAGTCGCCAAGGAGGGCATCGCGTATGGGAGAATCATGAGATTACAACTCCTGCACTAGCGGCTGACACTTGCTATGTAAATGCATTTATATCTATTAGCCATATGTAAGATAGATGCCCTTCTGTTATTATCTTTACTATCTGTATATATTTAATTGTATTTATATAAATTATATAGTAAACTGATATATAATAGTAAGGAATACATTAAATATAGTATTTAGTATAGTTATACAATAAAGATATTTCTCTACTCTTAACTTAATAATATAATTTAGATAATATTTTATTCAAGGCAAAAATATACTATATCTTATTTACAGAGATCTATACTGAGTAGTAGCATTTTATAGTAGTTATAGTTAAACAAACCTCTTATAGCTTTATGTAGTATATATAACCTAGCCGTTAGAATATATATAGATATATGCCTTGCATTCCCAGTGAGGCTTAAAGCGGTCTACCTCCTGCGTGAACAGTTTACTAACACTGAACCCGCAACTGCACGGGAAGCCTTACAATAGCCGGTGCAAGCTTCTGTATTTCCTTCCCCACATCCTTCCTGTAATTTCCCTACCTTATCGGATCGTTGCTACGTGTGGCGAACATTGCATTTTATTAACCTGCTCTAACTACCATCTTCCTGGGAGGTAGGGATTTCAATCTGCGTTTGGTTGCCTGCTGGATGTAGCTGGGCGGGATTGTCATCCGCGGCTGTGGCCTGGACGAACACTGCCGAGCTCTCAACGACCGGATCGGTGGACTGTTCTGCAATGTCGTGTTGAGCCTGACGGACGGCTGGACGCATAGCAGCAAGCGCTAAAATTGCCATTTCGCTCGTGATGCTTTGCTGTGCTGTAGTATGGGGTACATCCACTTCGGCGCCAGGGGGGCTCTGCCTGCCGCTCTGATCTTCAGGCCGTTCATCGTCCTGCGCCGCGGCGACGACGGTCGGGACGGACTCGCGCCCACTCTCCGCAGCATCTTCATATTCCCTAACATCGGGAGCATCAGCGGCACCGTCGGTCTCATGCTGTGCATCTCCACCCTCGTCGTTGGCCTTGTCTGCATCGCTTTCCAACCGGGACACCTGATTAGATTCCTCTTCATCTTCCTCATCCTCGCTCGTGTCGGATCCCTCTTGCCGATCTAGATCTTCAGGTATGTCAATGCCTTTCTTGTGGCAGTACCGGCGCACGACTGCCGGATAACAATCCCACGCGAAGCGGAACTCCTCCTCCGTACTTTCTGACTCTGGATATCCGCACCACTGCACGCGTAGCTTGGATACTCTCTTCCCCTTCCACGTGTGGCCCAGTATGGCCAGTAAATGTTCTTCTACCTGGCCAGTGACGCGCATGCGAACAGAGACCTTTTTGTCCTTGTCATTTCTAGAGGTCCTTTTTTTACTCTGGTGGTTCTTGTCCCGAGTGCGAGCAGTTGCAAGGGCCTTATCCTGCCTCTTCCAGAACGCGAAGATGAGCCGAGGCCTCTCCTGCTGTAGGTGGAATTCGGACATTAATCCGTTGGTGCCGTCCCTTTTTACGCATCGGAATATGGCTCGTTTTCGGCGTTTGGTCAGGTAGTAGGACTGGATGGCCTGTACGTCACGAGCTGCAGGATGATAGTTTAGCATTTGTTTATAATTGCAAGTTGCAAGAGACGATAGGTTTACTTGCGGTTAAAAGGAGGGCTGCGCATAATGTCTCGTATTGAATGGAGTTAGGCTGGCTGTATAATACGCAAGTGTGAGATCGATGAAAAGTCGGGGGAAAGGTATTCGGGGGGGTAGCTGGGTACCCTGAAATGCTGTCTCGCTGGTAAGAGGATGACTTGTCTGTTTTGCTTTTTTTTTCTTGAGGGGGAGGGGTTGGGGGGGGCAGCAGGGTTATACAGTGGCTGCTTATTTTATAGGTTAATCTGACATGCTGTTTTTTGCTTTTTTTAATAATGGCATGTTACAGACATAATGCAGTTCCTGTAGTTAAACCTGATGCATTCTATTCCAGTGCTACATTATACTGTATGGTTTTTAAGTATAATAGTTATAAGTAAAGGATATAAATGGAAAATAATAATAAATAGTAAAATAGTAAACATTAAAATAGTAAATACTAGAATACTTACAGTAAATACAAGCTATATATAGCTAGGTCTATAGAGGTATGATGTAATAGAGAGACGCTTAATTGCGTATACCCGTTGGTTCATACCTGTAACCGATACTGATGTACTGCGGCGAGATAACAAGTGGGGAGGAGGGGCAAGCAAGAGGAAACACGGCAGATTTGACTGCCAACTACCTGGCAAGGTATATTCCGGATTACTATACCGCAACTTATACCTTGCTTAAATAAACCTGCTCTTCCCATGACAATTCATATGCTCAGGTTAACCAGAATATCCCTTACTGTTTGCTGCTCCCGAACTGGGTACAAGGCAAGTTGGGATATATTGTACATACGGCAAGGTGTTTTTTTATTGCAATTCCAGCCTGTCAATTCCGAACGGCAACATCCCCTGTCTGATACCGTCACTACCCACCGCTCAGTAGGAATGACCGTCACACGCACTTGTGTGGTCCCGGCTCCGTTTGGTGTCATTTCCGGGCTCCGTGTATTGTACTGCAGAGAATGCAAATACGGCATTGTCGTCGCCGAGGCTAGGAGCCATCTAGACGAGCACCACAAAGGTGTATATGACACCGATGAGGTCGTCAGTCTCGTGGATGCATGCGCCGAGGACCAGCGTCTCCTTGCGCGGGACGTCGACAAGAACGATTTGCCAGCATTCCACGAGCCCGCGCTCGCTTTCAAGGAGCTGGCGCCGGCCAGGAGTGACGGCGTTAAATGTAAGCACTGCCAGCACGTTACCTCGGGCACATCTGCAATCACGACGATGGGACAACACCTGGAACGTGAACATCATGAAGCGTTGCAAGACGGGGATATGGGCAAAGACAAGGACGGCGTAGCGTGTTCCTCGGCGCATTACGACGTCTCGGTCTGGTGGCAGAGGTTATTTGCGTCGGGTGCCCGGTCTGACCCCTTTTGCGTGCATGCTCCTGCTGGCACGAGCACCTTTGCCGACCACGATGAAGATGACACCGACGTGCACGCCGACACTGGAGAGCACTCCGAGGCCCCACCATCCGCGGTGGGAAGCGATTTGACCTCTGACACCCAGAATGGCATGGCGACCAGCTGGGCACGACCTGAGCGCTGGTCGTGGTACTACCCTCAAACGGGTGCCGGAGCCATTTCTAGGCTTACGAACCCGCCAGTGATGGAGGACAGGTTCCTCTCGGGGTTGACGCACCTGTCTCTCGGTTTCGTTGCATGGCTCTACGACTGGCATCGCACGAGTAAGCCATGTGGCAAGGTCAAGAACACGGCCAGAGCATGGCGGGGACTTGACAGCTTGTCGAACATCAGATCCGAGTGGATCGCACACGTGGACGCGCAAGTCTTGGGGCATGTCATCCTGCAGTACTTTCGCACCACCGAGATAGGGCAAGCAGAGCTGCCTCGTCGCTGGGAGCCCAAGCCTGCAGAGGTCGTCTCCTTCGCCAAGCTGAAGCTCCTGGTTCGGGAGGCGGACAAGACCCCATCCGCCTGGGGGGCTTACGACCACTCCGCCACAGATCCTGTTACGATGGCCCTGACAGACGTCGTCGTGGCACTGATGGGCCACGAGCTGACGCATGAGCTCCCGTCGTCTGTCGCGCAAGCCACTATTGCGACTCTGATCATGGGAAACCTAGTGTCACACACGGTGGAGGAGGCGCTTGCGCCTATGCTGACCGCCCTGCTGACGATCGGTCGAGTGTGTGTATTGCTGCATCACCAACGAGTGCATGACCTGGCCAGGGAGGGCGACTGGTCGGTGCTCCTGTGCAGCGGAGCCACGATTTACGAGGACGCTGGATATACGTTGATGCAGTGGCTGAAGGACAATCTCAGGTCGCCCAAGGTGCCTGAGCGTTGCGAGACGGACGACATCGAGATAGCCACGTTGCGTTGCGAGGCGAACGGACTCTGGTCTCTCCGTGCCGGCTTCGACTACACCCCACTCGCAAGGCTGGGCGCCTCACTGCTAGACAATCTTGAGCTGTCTATGGCACGTCTTCTATGTCTATCACGCCGCCAGCAACTGCATGGACGTGACGAGCAGGACCGTGGCTGCAGACGGCCGCCGGAGATCCCATGGGTCTCGATCGTCGACGAGTTCGAGATGACACCACAAGAGGTGGACGAAGCAGAACAACGGCGAGGCACGGCAGAGTATGCGCAGCAGGGACGGCAGGTCAGCAGAGAGCGGCAGGACGACGGAGGCATCTGCAGGACCTTTGTCGACTACACACAGAGGAAGAATCCTGGCTGCAGGATGACGCAGGATGCAGGCTGGATCCGAAATACGATACAGGAGGCCGAGGACTTGCAGGGGCACTGGCTCGAGGGTGAAGTGGGTGGCCGTCGGCGCTTCCGTCATGCAGCCATACGCGAGTACGGAATGTTGGTCAACAGCTTCCTGCGTTGCCTTCTCTCGTGCCTTTACTTCCTTAGCGGCGAACCACTCAGGCTTGACGAATTGACCCACTGCCTCTGGCGGGATTCTTACGACAGCCGTCGCAACGTTGGAGTATGGAACGGATTCGTGCATCTCCTGTTCGACTTCGACTACGAGTATCCTCCACAACTATTCTGTCGCATGCTACCCCCGCGCGTCGCGCATTGCCTGGTTTGGTACATCTGGCTGGTAATCCCCTTCGAGTCGTTTCTCATGGCTGAGCTCGGCCTTGACGGTGGCAGGAGTCCTTACTTGTTTACCGACTCCATGCTTGCACACTGCCGCTGCCTCGAGCACCCGTGCAGCGGCTGCGACCAGGCAGAGGTAGGAGACACGAATAACCTGCGTCGACGGCTGCCAGGTCCCGGCTGCGGAAACTGCAGCAGCGGATCCCCGGAAGCCGCACCCGGCTTCGAACGAAGAGGCGCAGATGACATCAGCCTCGCCGAGGAAGCATGTTACTTCGAAGTTGAGGATATCCCCAAGCCTTGGGATATCTGGTGCTACGACGACGACGATCGATCCAGAGCGGATGCGTCTTCTGTGCTGGACGCTGGACTTCGCGAGAACACCCCCGTTAAGAATCTCTGCAGCTTGACAAAGGATGCTGGGACCACGACACCGGGGCCACACGATAGAGGTATGCCATGGTCGGCTTACACGGCCCGCCGTTTACTGTCTGACACATCCTGTCATTACTTCAGGCCCCGATCAGGACCCTGGTCTTGGCAACGACTGTCTAATGCTCTTCAGGCTGCTTACTTCAACAACAAGACGGGTCCTTACTTTGCAGATGGCCATGTTGCGTCAGAACCAGCGTGCCGTGTCGTTCCATGCGAGCGTGTGACGGTGTTGGGAGGAAAGGATCGTTACTATGCAACATGCGTTGACTACATGGACCGCTGCGCAAGACGAAGCCACGCGTGGCATTGTCTCATGGGCGTGACCGGCCAGCCAGGTCGTGTAGTCGGACAATGTCGCCGGGAAACGCACGGGGTAACAGCGGCTGCCCAGATCCTGCTGTCGCCACCCAGCGGAGCAATGGCGGGCTTCTCGAGGCCTGCGGTACCAGAAGTGTCCGGTGACAGGGGCGGGAAGAGATCCAGTGCATACGGCAGAGATCGGGAGGACGCCCTGACGAAAGATGCACGCTCCTGCAAGCGAGCGAAGATCGCACCTGCTCTACGTACCTATACAATCACCAGACAGGAATTGATGCACGAACCGGTCCTGTCAACCGGTAGATGCATCGCTTCAACTCCCCTCGACGGTCATTCATGCCTTGGGCGAACGAATCTCAGCCACCTGACGGGTAGGCGACATATCTTTGGCGTCGAAGCCTTGCGCGTGGTAGTCGACCGTATAATGGAAGAAGGCATGAAGATATGCATGTTTTGTCTTGCACACGGTGGCGACAAAAGGAGGGTTCCAGAGGGAGGTTCCATATGCGGCGTGTCGCAATTTAACAAGACGTTACGGGGTGAGGGCTACGGCCTTGCGTTTATCGTGAAAAACGAATCGGCTACGGGCGGTCGTGTTGACGGCGTGGTTTGCACGGAATGCTGGAGACCCTTGCTTGACTGTCGGGCCTCCAGCGTGACATGCGACGAGGCAGGCACATTTGCCTTCAATCTGGTACTGGCCATATGCCACAGATGGGGGGACAACGTTCGGTCCAAGGTGTCGGGAACACTGCGGAACCTATCTACCACGATGGATAAACAACTGAACGAAGTTGGCTCCTGGTGGGAGTTCAGAACGTGGCTGGGAAGAGAAGCCGACGTCGATCCTAGCTTGACTAACTTGTTGGTATTTATCAGCATGGCAGGTATTGCAGCAGGGCAGGAAGAGCTTGGCTGCAGCATATCACCAGTTGAATAACTCTGGTAGGCTTAGGCTGCGGTAACTATTCAGAACGCCGAGATATCCCATTTACATGGACATTGGCTTGCGGAGTATGACTACACCATGCAACCAGAGAGGCTACGATTACCATCCTTATGCATTCTTTTACATTTAAATATCTATAGATATTTGTCATTAAATAACGAGAAACTAGATAGAGCATGCCATGTAATACTTTTTATATATGGCGTGTTATTTTTACCGTAAATCTCTCCATCTGATGGGACTTCAACGTATGACTGCGTGCCGCGCTTCCGTCACTTATCCTATTGTTCTTCTCAAGACCGACCATTGGAAAAGTCTCAATGTTAGCTCGCGTGACAAGCTTGAGTCATCTTACGATATAAGGTCCACCATCGTTACCCTTTATAGCTGCTGCATCTGCTAAAACTATACTACACCATTTACGGTATTACTCTATACTATTTCCTTTTCTTACTTATCTGCATTACAGTGTTATATGATAAATGGAAAGTATCATACTGAGGTGCCATACTACTTTAGCATTAAGACAGGATGGAATGCCTTCTGTTGCCACGATAGCATCGATGAACAAGCATTTCACACAGGAAGCTCCGGGCCCCTGTTTTATCCAGCGACCAATCGTAATGGGTTTAGTGGAGCGCAGAACAGGCCGTGGGCTGCGGGGTGGTCGTAAGATATCAGGTCCCTAGGGGTAGCATGTCTTAGAATGTTGTCTCGTCCTGTTTCCTCTTTCATATCCAGGATCGGAAGATTAGGATCGACGCTGATTGTTCCGCAACGCCCTCCCACCCACACATCGGTGTCTGTCCATGTAGCTCACTTGGCGTACCACAGCGGTACTCGGAATGTGATATTGATATCATACATCATCGCTTGGGCTCCGCTGCTGCTTGGCATCAGGGAACGTTGGCGCCTTACATTTTGATAGAGACATGCGACCATCCGGCAGTGTTTGCCCAAAAAGCAAAGTGTTCACCATATCCCTGCTGCGTACTGCAGCTATGCGAGGATATGCTTGTTGCTTTACGTTTATAACCCAGCTCGTAACTGTCTGGAGCGTAACTATCCCAGACGTGCATAAGCCCAGAAGGACAAAGGACCTCGATCGGCCGATAGTTGCATGCTACACTTTAGCCAAGACGCAAGATGCAGCCTGACCGGGCTTGGTGCCTTGGAAGTCTGTCTCCCAACGTTGACCATGCCATCAAGCGGGGCCGAGCCTGCTTCCACGCTCCAGTAAGCCTGGCAGGCCGGCACTGCCCCCCCATGGGCGGCCGACGATGTCTTGAGTCGGGTACCGTGTTTCAAGCCGCAGAAGGTGGGTATATCCAATCTGCCGTTCTTAGCATGACGCTGCGACAAGTAACTGCAGCGGTAAAATGAAACCCCTCACTTGCGACTTGAATTGCTTTTTCCGTGCCAAGCAAGCCAACGCCTATAAGCAAAGAGCATGGACTGTGATTAGCGCCCGCAAGTGTGAAGAACCTGCTTTAATACTTGGCAGAGATGCCTTTTGCCTTATCTAGTCACGGTCTCATGCCAACTCTTCCTACATCACATATAGCGGCAACTTCTTTATCAGGCATTGCCTAGCTAGCAGGGGTGGGGGTGTGGGGGTTAATTCAACGGCCTGGCTACCCCCGATAAAGAACACCATACATAGAGTTTCACCACCTGCAGAAGTAGCAGACCCCTGTTTGGCTTTTCGTTCTAAGGCATTTAATATATATGTAATAACAGTAATAATTAGTTTAATATAGGTTTAAAGAACTTTATAGTTTCTAGCTTTAGGTATATAGGGTAGTCTTCCCGCTAAAGTGTAATATACTTAAGCTAAACTAGAAAACTAGCTACAGCCTAAAGTAAGGTTAGCTTAGTCAGCCCACCTCTGTTAATAGGCTTTAACTACCCGCACAGCTGATTGTGCGTATATCACATGTAACTTTTGCATATCTAGCTATGCGTATAAGGTCGGCAAGCAATATAATAATATAACGAATGTGAATAATGCCCTGTGGCAGACAGTATCTTAACAGTAGTTTTAAAAGTAAAGAAACTAATGTTATAAAAATTAAATAATTAAAAGATATACCTAGTAGTTATAAGTATATAAAAATAATAATATTAATATATTAAGTATATAAATATTATAAAACTAACTATAAGTAATTAACTATAGTTAATATAAAATAAAAAAGTTTTAAAAGAAAAAAGAAAAATTAAAATAGCTATAGGGTAAGACACTTATATATTTTAATGCATTATATTACCTTACCTTATAAGTAATATTATACAGTTATACATCTATTAACTATACCTATATTTATTAGTAATACAGCCCCACAGTAAGTATATCTACGTACTTTATTTCTAAAAATAATAGTTAATAAGCTTTAATTTTTACTACTATACCATGCACTTCAAGCTTTAGCGACATTTCTTATTGATCTGCATCGTGATTACAAGGACGCCATTCCTTGTCGCTACGCATACTAAATTTATCTATTCATAAGGTCCCAATGTGCATCAAGACTGATAAGCCAGAATTGCCAGTCTGTGTCGGAGGCTTGGTTCCCCATCTCCGCACAGCAGAGTACGCACTCCTTTGTTGTTGCCTTGTCCACCGCAATCAGGCCAGCTAATACTAGTCATTCAAATCAGGCACGCACTCCTAGGCACACAACTATCGAGCGAAATCCTATTCTCCATACGCGCAACGCGGAGGTCCATCACCCGCCGGTTGCCACAGCCGAGCGGCTCACGCAATGATTCAAAGGTCAGTACCGATCCATCGGATGCCGCGCTAAGCCCAACGCGGAGTACAACAGTCGCGAACCCCCCGCTGACACTTGGCACCACGGTGTCGCGCCCTGCAGGAAGATCACGGCGCATTCTTCATCGACTCTCACCAGTCAGGCATTCGCATGACCGACACGCTGCAGACGCTATCCAAGACATCCACATTCGAAGGCAGAGGCTTTGCCCCGCATATCCTTTTCGACCCAGACAGAATTGAATCCGAGCTCGAGCTGTGCAGCCTCGACGATGACGCGCAACTTACCCTCGAGACCGCGATCGGTATCCTACCCAGCGGCCTAGCATATGGCGTCAACATGGCGGTCAATAAAAAATCCAAGTTCTGCTGGCCTCGCTTCTCCTACGAACACTCCAGACCGACAACGCAAGACGCCCGACAAGCGGTCGAGGCTTTCGTTGCCCAAGCGTACGAACGTCTCGACTTTCCCGCTGCATCGTACAGCAGCGGCGCCCGCGTTTTCCTGCCGAGCCCGATACTTCAGCATCCCGGCGAGCGGCTAGCGAAGCTGTCGAGGCAGCCTGAGTTCCCAGACTATACAAAGGTGTACTTTCACATCGTGGACAAAGGTGGCGTTACCCCATTCCATATCGAAGACAACGGCCTTCGGTCGTTCAACCTGTGTCATATCGGGTACAAGGCCTGGGTCATTATAAACGACAGCTCGCGTCCCACGTTCGAGCAGTACGTACGGAGCAAACTGGGCCTGACGGCTGACGCAGGCAGTCAGCTCTGTGACCAATTCGTGAGGCACGTTGGCGCGTTATGCTCTCCGACTGAGCTGGACAAGGCAGGCATCCGGTACAGAGTCATCGTGCAGGGTCCTGGTGAGTTCGTTACGACGACGTCGTCGGAGTACCACATGGTGTTGGGTCTTACGTCCTCTATCGCCACGTCGCACAACTACCTTCACCCGGACGACGACACTGACCTCCTGACTGTGCTTAAGGATGCGAAACTATGCGTGGAGTGCGGTAACTACCTTCTCGTTCGCGACTACAATGTCAATCACTCTAGCGAGCTCGGCAGACTGGTTCCCACGGTGCAGGAGCACGTTGACGGAGTCTCTGCAAATAAAGGCGCCGAGGGGAAGGGCGACGCCGGCTGCAGCAATAGCAAAAGCCCCGTTGATGACGGCGCATCAGGAATGAGAAGCAAAGACCCAGGCGTGGTACCGGATAGACAGTCTGGCGGGTCTCGACGGAGCGACGACGGCGGTGACACCAACAAGCGGCCGGCGTCGTTTGTCGCGGTCAACGCGGCAAAGCGCAGGAAACATCTCCCTGCTCCCTGCCCCTCCCCCAGCGATGCCGTGGCTGGTGACGGCGAGGAGGAGGGACCTACCAGGACGACCAGCGCCGTTGCCGCATCATCGTCCATGGGCCTCGCTTCTCGAAAGGGGCTCCGATCCCGTCCCACGGCCCACGGATCCAGGCCAGCAACCCGCCGCAACGGCCGTGACGTTGCCGCGGCGTTGCCTTCCCCGACGCCCACGTCGGCAACAGCCCCTCTCCGGCGGAATCGGTCCCACAGCCATTCGCAGTCTCCGACGGAGGAGGAGAGAAGCAGCAGCAGCAGCAGCAGCGGCAGCGGTAGCGACGAAGGATTGGCCAGCACTGCTGGAGTCGTCAGAATTCGGGATGGCAACGCCAGCACTGGGAACGTCTCCATCTCGACGTCATCATCTTGTTCTTCTCGGCGTCACGTCTGCATTGACACATTCGATGCTTACTATAAATCCAACCGAATCCCAATGGACCAGCTGGTATCCGCTCCGGCGAACGACAAGTGTGGCCTTGCCGCTATCCTCTACACCAAGCACCAACTGAACGAATTCTTCGCGGCCGCAAGGTTGTATGCAGAGCATTGCCATGACGCCAGCCCATCCGACCTCGAGAAGGGACTCATGTCCCCCCATGACGACGTCGAAGACGAGCTCGTCCACGCACTCCGAAACGCGCTGCTCACCCTCGTTAAAGGGAGCGCTCTGGAACAGCAGAAGCATGCGACCGATTTCAAGAAGCGGTTCTTCTGCTACCACGTGCGCCGCCTGTTCGAGGATGCTCGACTCCAGTCTACTTACGGAGAGTACAAGAGGCTCGGCGACGGACAGATCCAACTTAGCGAGAAAAAGAAAATTGCTCTCGTGCTGAAATGCCTGCCACCTGAATGGCACAACAAGGACCTAACAGAGTTGTCGCAGCACGTGAAAACGATCGAGACCACTGGACAACTATGGCACTCTGCCGCAGGAAGTCTGGGCATTGGTCTTCTAGCCATCGTCCCTTACCGTCGCCGAGACAAGCACCCCCTTAACGTAGCTGCAACATACTACTACCGGGACCTGTGCCGTAAGGACAGAAGCACGCCTGGCAGGTGGCAAGACTTCCGCCAAGCCCTGGACACGCCATACATGAGGACTCTGCTTGATGCTGCCACCGCCCTGGGCGAAGCTATTCTCGAAAATAAGCAAATCCGTTTTGCTTTCCAGGATTATCGCGGAGATAAACCTATCTCATCGCTTCCCGAGGCCGAGATCTGCCGCCTTCTTCAGATTAGCACTAATGCGGAGTCGCATGTAGACACTCCCGAGTCGCTACCATCGCTGGGTTAGATGTAATTAATCAACGTATTGTGTATTGAATAAATTTCCCCGTACCTTCCCTGTACCTTTGCTGTACCGACGATGAGAAGTGTGGCAGCAGGATAGGACGAATTTAAATTGTTATTCGAACACCTTCTGCTTGACGTGAATACTTGAGCTTCTTTATATGGCAAACTGCCTCTTGACTGTGGTAACGTCAGAAGGAAGAAAACAGGCTAGCAAGGAAATCTTATTATTAAGTCAGTTACTTCTGCCGTTATATATAAGATTAAAAATATACTCTAGCCTGTAGCTCCCTACCTAAAGACTGTAATTATACTCTAGCAAACTGTCATACGCCTACATCAACAGAGACTGTCCAGTATCTCCAAGCACAGCAGGGCTATAAATAACCACAGGTTCGAAACCTTCAACCCTACCGCAGTCCTGACAGTTAACCATTTAAATATGTCCCCCCAACAACCCAATGAATCCATGGATGATGCCGCCAGAGGCCATGAACGCTGGTATCGTGCGCGGACACGGTCGAAGGCGTCTCGGCCTAATCTATGGCACAGAGCCAGCAACAGGTTGACGGCAAACCGTTCCGCGCTACCACACACTTCCCCCGGATGCCACGGCCGAAGGCAACGCATGCAAGTTATATAGCTCTCCGCTGGGCTGAAAAGGAGTCTGAACTGAGGGCTGATGCCATCCATCACTCGCTGGCGCTCCAGCTCGAGCTTCGACGTGAAGGCCGATTCCTCGCAAGGACCCTCGACGTCAGCGCAGCAGCTCCCTCCAGGAGGACCGTGGGCCACGCAATACGCACAGGCCCTTGAGCCATTGTCCAACAGAAGCCGAATGACAGAGTACAGATCCCTCGGCTTGCGCTCGTACGCTCGCTTGACCATGTCAAAGAGGTCAAGAGCTGCACCGCTGCAGCGATGAGTACCGGTGCGGCCACGGCGTATGTCCTTGGCGTCCATGAATGTCCAACTCGAAGCCACTCCGCTCGCCGACGACAGAACAGGCACGTCATGGCATGCGGTGTCATGAGATACCTTTTGGTGCTTGACATTGACGTGCTGCAGAACCCCATCTCCTGGCTCCGACCTGGCTCTCTTTGCATGCTGGAATGCCGGATGATATGGCACTGGCGTCGATTCCACCGGATCGAGTATGACAACGTCCTGATTTCCAAGCTCGAAATGAGAGATTGAGGAAGGAAGGCTGAAAGCGTCCACGTCAACATCAGGTGACTGCCGCAACGATAGAACACATATGCTTGGACGAGGCGAGTTGCGTGATGCACAGAGCGACGAGAGTGCAACGCCATCCGGCAACAGCTCTCCCACGCCAGTATGTAACAGCACTGGCCAGTCTGCAGCAGAAGATGAAATGTTCCATATTGTCCTGGGAGAATACGGACGGGTCCCCATTGCCGTCAGGGGGCGCAAATGCCGCGAGTACGACGCCGATACATCACGCGGTGTCACGTACTCTGGGGTAAGGTTCGAGTCGCTGGTGAGCTGCGAGGATGGATGCGATGCATCGCGCGACGTCGGATGGACGGGACCAGGAAGGAAGCTGAGCGGTCTGTACCCCTTGACAAGTTTTCCAGGGCACGTGGGCCAAGCAGTTCCTCCTCCCGACCACGGTACCACCCCGGAGGCGTCATGGTGCAAGCTGGATCCATCCCCGAGCGGCGCATCCTGGGCGCAAGGGAGTTGTCCTTCACGAGCGATGCGGCACACACCAAGCAACGTATGCCATTGGTGGCAACTTTCGAGGAGGGCCACGACTGGTTTGCCGAGTGCAGGGCGACTGTTCCCCCCCCATCGGCAGTATTTCATGCCTTTGACTCCGCAACTGCCCAGCTCTAGCCATGTCCCCATGCTGGGGCTTTCTTGATAGTCGCTGCTGCGAAGAAAACGTCGCGCGATGGACTCTGCCGCAAGCTCCCAGCACCTCACCCCAGCACGAGGGCAGATGAACCTGGCTAGCACCTGAGCCACGAGCTTTCGAACGTCGTCCCTACTCCACTGATTGATGCACTCTGGTTGCGGCCCCTCCTCAAGCGTCTGCAAGGGCATTATCGACAGCGTCTTGACGCGCAGGGCTTCTCCCAGCGTGCCTCCCAATGCCACCTCTGGACAGAGGCTACGAGAAGAACTGCCATCCTCCACCTCGAAGTACAGGCTGTCGCATCC
Source organism: Fusarium kyushuense (assembly GCA_034753255.1). NCBI lineage: Eukaryota > Fungi > Ascomycota > Sordariomycetes > Hypocreales > Nectriaceae > Fusarium > Fusarium kyushuense. Next base: position 9,224,074 of record CM068238.1, on the reverse strand, counting down.
CAGAAGCGAGCTTACCGTCGACTCTCGTGGCTGTCGAGCCGTGGAACGACGACGCTGTCCGGGTCGGGCCCCTGACATCCCACTGTTCACGTCGGCAACCGCTCGGTTCGACGTACTTCCATAAGATGACGAACGCGGAGCTGGGTTGGCGCAGATGCCACCCGAAAGGCGCGAATGCACAAACAGGAAATGGCTGCTCTCCGCACGGTCATCGATAGACGCTGCCAGCTGCTGCTCGAAAGGGATGACCAGCCAGATATACCAAACGACGCAGGATGCAACACTCGGAGGCAGCGCTCTTGCCCGGGGACTCGTGCTGCATCCCAACCACTCATCGAATACCAGGTACACCAGGCCATCGCGAACCTCTATGTTGCGGGATACATCTCTGCCGTCTCGCCAGCGACAGAACGCCAGCTCCTCCGGGCTTGGAGGTGGGCCGGCGAGGAAGTAGAAGCATGCCGCCAGGTGGCTGAGGAAGACATCGATCAGAACCCCATACTCCCGTATAGACGCCAGAAGGTATGAAGGCTCGTCTCCGACCAACCAGCGCTCTCGCAAGTTCTTGCTGCTCTGGATCCTTTGCGAAATCCACATACGATGCTTCGAAAACTGCGCCTCTCCGTTGCGGCGATCCGAATGTTCAATAAAGGTGTCGTGCGACGCCGTGTCCCCGTCGCAATCGTCTACAATGTCCGCCCACGGAATCACGGGAAGCTCGCAACAGCTACACCTGCAGCCCCCTGACGCGGTACACAAGCATCGCCGACCGCGCAGGTGTAGGAGGTCCACCATGGCTCCCTCGAGCTGGCTCACCAGCTCCCGGGCCATTCTTCGTATTCCGATACCGGAGAACGAACGCCCCTCGACTGATACGGTCTCGCCGTCCCAGTGTGGTTTGAGCGGCAGTATCTCGGAGTGCTCGACGGCAGCCTTTCCATCGCTCTTGACCACATCCTTCAGCCACTGCATTAGCGTGGACGAACCGAGACCTTCCTGCAGCGTGTCGACCTCGCAGGGGTTCAGGCTGCTGCCCTCGCACTGGAGATACGTCGCCCGCGACATCTCGTGTCTTGTCAGCACGGCCATGCAGCCGATTGAGAGGATGCCTGCAATGGCAGGAACGAGGCTGAGATCGGACCTCCAAATCCTGTCCTCCCCGAGTGCGAGAGTGGCAATTGTTGAGTGTACGACCGATAACGGGCCCTCGTGCAGCATCTCGTGCTCCATAAGAGCCACTACGAAGTCGACGATGGCTTGCGATGCAGGGCTGTCGAAGCTGTGCGGGTAGGAAAGACCCTCGTGCTCGGAGCCTCCGACGAGGGATGCCTGGTGCAGTAGCCTTCCGAAAGACTCATTCTGTGGCGTCGTTGGTCGCCACTGTCCACGGAGACCCTTCTGCGAGTCCCTTGTGCGGCCGAAATGAAGAACTACGTGCCCCAGTAGCTGGGCGTGCATGTGTATGGCCCTACGAGTGACAAGCAGCCGATTGCCCAGTAGCCCCTCAACTTCAGCTCTGGCGAGTGCTCTGTCGCACATGCAGTCGGCGACTCGGTAAGGGGTAGCCTCCGTGAACATCCAGTGGACAAGACTTGTCCCCAATTTCACAGCCTTATAAAGCAGTGCTTCTCCCGCAACCGGAGGATCGCTTCGCCGAAGGGTGGTTTCCGGTGACATCTCGTGGTAGTACTGCCACCAGGCGCCATCCTGCAGCCAAACTGCCAACGGGGAATCCGCGGGACCTGGTGTGCGAGCGAGCGGGACAACACGGAACGGCAGAGAGCCCGCGCCACGGGAGAACATCTTCTGGTACGGGATGCCCACCTCGTAGTGGCCTGCATATCTGGATTCGCCTTCTATCAAGTCCGCCCCCAACTCCGATCGATGTCTGGTCCTTAGGTGCGTGCCCATGGAGGTGCTGGCATGGTCACCAGCCAGAACGACTTGGCAATACCGGCAACCAAGCCCGTCCTCGCCGGGACGGCCAAGTTCAGCGATCTCGGGCACTGCTTCCGGCATCTTGCTTACTGCACGGGCGTCTTCCCTCGTCGCCACGATGCTGTGTTCCTTCCCAAACTCCCACAGAGCAAGCCCTATCCGCGTGGCATCTTGCTGCGAGTAGAGCGTGCCGTGCTTTGCTGCGATGTGGTGCTTGCCAGCATTGGCAAATACACCAACGAGGCAATGCTGGCATGCAACAACAGGGTAGCCAGGTATTTTCATGAACGGACGAATGCCGTTATCCATGTTGCAATATAGCGGCACGCAAGATTCCCAGTACAGGGTAAGTCAAATATGGAGGTAAATTCAAGAGTGAGCCCTACGTAGGTGTGCATCAACGCTTACAGTAGGTATTTGCACGAACGTCAGGATGGTAAATGGAGAACGTGGATTGGCAGAAGGGCAGAGGGGCAAGTGCACGATAAAGAGGAACGTTCGAGCGGAAACTTCACTGCAGTTGGTGCTCAGCACTGCTTCTGCATGGGCACACGTCACCCCTCACGTTGAGCAGGCCCCGTTAACGGTACAGAGCGCCTATCCTTCGCCTGATCGTCGCCTCTGTACCACACCTCGACGCACGAGTGGACAGCTTGGCTACGCTTACCCCCGTCAGGGGACAATGCCCAGGGACTACGTCTGGGTCACACTGCACGGCACATAGAGGAAAAAAGAAAAGAAAACAGGGAAAAGACCTAGGAAGAGTAAGAGGAAGAGGAAGACGGAGAAGCAGGCGAGGGGCGGCATGGTGCCCAAAGAGGGTTAGTAGATAACTTCGATGAGAGTATCATGATGGAAGGGACGGAGATACAGTGGAATTGCATCATTCAACAATCTATCCGAAAATACATAAACAACATGCGTGACAGGTAGTTCAAGTCGGTGGTAGGTTGTCATTCGACAATACTTCCGTACGCTTCCCCATACCACCCCCGAGTCTTGCACAATCACATCCTGCGATATACTATATCCATGATGAGTCGCCACATGTTCCACAGCTGAAGTCCTCCCCCTCGGCTGGCTGCAACTAGCCAGTCTACACAGGAATCGTCACGAAAGTCGACCAGTTGGCCTGATCCCGGGCCCCAGGGGTATCCCGACCCCCTGCGCCACTCACGATGCGAATTGTTATCCAGTGCAATAAGCAAAGAGAAGGGCGACATGGGTTGGTTACAGCTGCTGTGGCCGCATTTGGAGAACTTGTTAAAGTCATTCCCCCGTATTTCCCAATTGTGACACGCACAGTAAGGCCAGTAGCAGTTAAAGCAGCAGCCGTACTGCTTCTTGTCGTTGCGTATGACGTTATTCTTCATCTCTCGTTCCATGTATTCAGCGCTCGGCACAGCGTGGACCTCCTGGTTGCGGCTACGCGAGCATTCCCCTTCACAGCCATAGAGGCCTCTCATGGGTCTCGAACTGTCCCTGATACAGGAAAGACACGAACTTCGGAGAATCTCGCGGAGGTTGTTTATACAGCTGATCATCTCCTGAGCCTGCTGTCGGTCTCCTTCAGCCTCCGACACCATGACTGGGACGAACGCCTGGACGGATGGCACTTGCCGTTGAAGACTGACACCTGCTGCGTTTCTCGGCGGGACTGGAGTGCGAGAAGGAGTGTGAGGTACAACTGTGGCGTCCAGGGGTCGCTTCGCAGGTGTCACACTACCAGATCTGTTCCTGGGCATCCTGGCAGAGGGTGTCGTGTCCGCAAGCCCAGCTCCTGCCCCCCTGCCGCCGCTGCAGGATGGCGTAGCGTTGGAGTGCCGAAGTGGGGGAGACGACATGGTGTCAGCAAGGCTGGGCGATCTGTAGCGCGTGGAACGGCCACTGCTCATCACGACCCGGTTCCTCGTGGGTGTGACCGGGCTGCCGAGTGACATGGTCTCTGATGTCGCAGAACAGTCGATAGCACTGGCAGACACAGGACCGACGACGTCATGCGCCTGTCCTTGCGTTGCATCACAGTAGCTGCAGGAATGTCTCGAGACTGGAGAGGAGTCCTCCTCGTCTCGACTTTTGGGCAACGAGAACCAATCGTGCCATCTCTGACTGATGACGGAGTTGTTCTTCTGAAGTGCGCGGCGCCGCTCGTCGGACGGATCGATCCTGTCGTCGGCACTACCGAAGCTGCTCGGTATTCCCAACTTGATCGACGCAATAGCTTGCGAGACAGCTCTCCAGCGACGAAGGCCGGTCTTGGGGCACAGGTGCTCGGAAGATACGACTATCGCCAGGTCGCACAGGTAAGATGCGCTCCAATGAGGGCTCACCTCGTCCGGGCTCGGCTGCGAGAGACCCGGAGCAGGCATCCCAAGTAACAAGCTAGGTTGCTGGTCGTCGTAGTGGTCGAGGTCCTCAGCATCGCCCAACACGCACAGATTCCTCGAGATCGGTCGGTTGACGTGGAAATGATCGTGCTCGTGATAGCCAGCTGTATGTGGCGTAGACATGGGAAGCAGTCCCAGTTCCAGCGGCGTCAAACGATCGCCGTTACTGACTTGGTAGAGTATGTGATCGGTAAAGAGGAAGTGGTTTGGTCGGACAGCCAGGTCGAGGTCTTGAGCGAATCGTGCAGCGACACGATGGGCCTGCCACATATAGCTGGTCAAGCACTGGGCGACTTCGTGGGGCAGCGCAATGAACCAGGAAGGATGGCCCTGAGTCTTGCCAAACACGACAAAAATCTTCCCGTTGTCGTAGAGGATGTCCCTGTGACCGGAGCTGTCGTTGCACCACCGAATCTTGGCCATCTGCTCCGCTGGAGGAGCCTCCCCCGAAAGGAGCCACAGGCAGGTATAGAATGATTGCAAGAAGTCTTCAACCATCTTCAAATACTTCTTGAGCCTCTCCTTGAGTGTCAGATCTGGCTGCGCCTCAAGCATGCGTGCGGTGACCTCTGCGTGGATGTGGCTGGTGACTTGAACAGTGTCCATGTTGTCGCGATTGCTGCATCTGCTGCATCCCACGCGGATGATGGAGTCCCCTGGCCGTTCTGGATCCCACCGTGCGACGAGGTTCCCGCGGCTGACGTGGGAGGCATGCTGACTGTGCGAGATACCGACGCAGCCCATGAGCTCTGCAGTATGCCTGAAGAGGACGGAGACGGCGCCCTGCCCAAGACGTTTGACCCGATCCATGGGGAATACGCGATCGTGGATGGTGAACACGTCTCCGTCGGCGGACCAACGACCAACAAAGTGCCACTGGTCATTGCCACGCTGTAGCACAGGTGTCTCGAGCTCCTTCGTCATGTACCTGCACGCCGACTGCGAATTGCCGTACATGGTCTGCTGCACTGCAACCCTGACCATGTTGGCTGGTATGAATCCATGTGTTCGTACTGTCGTTGACTCGACGTCGACTAGCACCACTGCCCGAAACACGAACAGCAGGTTGGCAAAAAGCCGTGCGCGCTTCACCTCCGGGTCCGGCGTACCTTTTTCGTGCACCGAGTGGAAGGGCAACATGCCCAAGATGCCAACGATGCCTCCGCCTGCGCTCTGCTCGGTCGACAGAACAACGCGCAGGAATGCGCATATGTGGTAGTATAGGGTATGGTTCCCTAGCCTTCCGGGTCCAGAAGTCGGCTCAGTGTCTTGCATTTCAGACACCATCTTGGTGACCGACTCACAGAGCCGGGCCCACGCCGAGATGTCGTCCTTGGCTACGGCGTGATCGGGCGGGATCCTGCCAGGTGCCACTGCTGCCATGTTGAACATCTCGAGCAGGGATGCAACGATGCATGAATGATCGTGAATGACACGAGCAGACGGCATTTGCCAAACAGGACCCAATGGGCGGTTCGGTTGGTAAACCGAGTCCTGCCCGGCCGGCAAATCGAGGATAGTTATGGATCTTGCCTTGCCGTAAAGCCAGATCGTAAAGTTGAGAGCTTCCTGTATGATGAAGGTCTCAATCCGGATCCCATGCTTCAAAAGCAGAGTTGGCTCAAACACAGCACTCTGAAGCTCGGCTGTCGCGCCGGGGGCTGGGGATGAGTCCATAACAGGGTGTCCGCTGTCTGCAAAGATGTTGGAACGCGATCCCGCGCATAGGAGCCGAGGGCTGCTTACCTGGGTACTGCTGAACAGCAATGGGAGACGGAGCTGCGCTGTGACGAGATCTCATCTCGATCAGGTTGAAAGGTTGATGGGATGACAACGCGGGGTGGGGGGTTGCATGTACTGGACTGGCGTTCTGCTTAGGCTTAAGAGACGGCAAAGCGATTCATCAAGGACTTAATATGGATTCCAAGCATCAACATATTCCAATTTTCAACATACGTGCCGGTATATATACGCCTTTTCACAATTATATCGCTACAATCATCCAGGCGGCTCATGCGGCGAACGAAATGCACTCGGATGCACTGCATTCACAGCATCGTCACCATCACATACATAGTTGACAACCCCCCGCCCCCTCCCATGCATAAAAAAAAAAAAAAAAAAAAAAAAAAAAAAGCAATAATCAGCCCCAAGTGAGGGGTTGAGTCTTCTGACTGCTGTCGATTGATGCTAGTGAGCTAGGCGCGCAGGGGCTCTGAGACATGAACCTTCTACCGACCTGGAAAGCACACCACCCACTGAAATTGAAACAGCTGCCGCAGCTTACGACATGTCGATCGGTAGACGATATTCACTGGAGAGCGTGATCGAACGGGGTTCCGCTTCCTGGCATGGAGCATGCTTTGAGACATGCGTCGAAAAACACACCTTAAGATGAGATGCAGAGGGCACACGTCGGTCCACCTACCCCTCCTGAGAGCACTCCTGCGCTCGAATTGTGAGTCCCGGGTTGCATGTGGCAGAGATAAGGACGCTGGAACGATATTATGCGTGTTTCATTTGGTAAAGCGAGGTGTATGTCGTGGTGTCTGAATGCGATATCAGTAATGTAGCATTGTAACTTTTTCTTTTTGCTTAGACCTTCTTGGTCATCCTGCCCAACGTTAACAGAAAAAATCGTCGATATTTGCTAAACGATCCAATGATCCTAGACCTGGCCAAGGCCTTGTGTACATTATCCATGACGAATAATACTTAGGTATTAGTTACGTGACGTGTTCCTGCGCTCAATAACTAATTGCCGCCGGTATCTTCCAACATCGTTTCTGAAGCTGCATTGAGCAAGTAGCCTACCGATTTCTTGCCAGACCTGCATAAAATGCATCAATTGTATGGAAAGCACAAACGTAGACCATTCAGCTACACTCTGCGGAATTCCAGCCTGTCGATGTTGAAATATAGGACCTAGCTAGTCATGCAAGGTCTTCCCACACCACGCGCATCAGTTGCCCTGCCCATCTCACGACAACGAGGTCTGTACCGGGGAGACGCACCTCAAACAACAGATCCTTGCTGCCAAGTAAAATCCACTTCGTTGTGCTGTTGCATCTCGGGTGCCGTCCTCGCAGGGGGGGAGGGGGTGGGGGGATGTGCAGGTCGATACTGTTACATCGTTCTTGTTTCTTTTCTTCTTTGTTTTTTCTTTTTTATTCCCATTTGACACACATAACCTGGTATCAGTACGGCTTGCCAGGATACAAACGAGGAAACAAGGCGAGATAACGATCGGAAACGCACCAGCCCCACTTGTTATCTCAATGACATTCTCCCTCCCGTGGTAAGGCTTTATTCGGTATCTTCAGACGATTCTTGGCACACACGGTAGAAATGTCGGTAGGGAGCCATCGCCCACTCGCAAAGGTCATCCGCAACTACCATCGATTACCCAACTTTACGACTGTCCGTCGGTGCATGAAATCTTGGTACGTTTCCACTCGTGCTGATGCAGAAACCGATAACATCGTATCTTGCAAGCAGCGTACCACTTGGTCATTCAGCTGCTAACACCCCCGATCGTCGGAACAAGCCATGAGGCAACGAACGTTTACTGTGATACCGTCCAACCTGGCCAAGGATGCCTCCCCTAAAGCGCCGATGACTTCGAAACAGGTCAAGGCAGCGTACAAAAAGTCGACGGCGGTGCAACGTCGGTCTAGGTCGGAAGAGCGTCGCGAGGAGAAGAGACTGAAGGATCTCATTGAGGAGGAGCATAAGAGGGAGGTTGAGGTAAGCCGCCGAAACGCAAGGTCGGCCAGGAAGAAGATGAAGGACCGAGAACGAGAGGAGACGCTTCGCCAGGAGCGACAAGCTAAAGGCCTACCACCAAAGCCATCAAGTCCATCGCAGAAAACGCTGACAGGCTTCATCACACGAGGTGCGTCATCCGTCTACGTGCTCCGACACCTGCTGCTGCACTCTCTACGGGCTAAGCACAGAGGCAGCCAGCCATCGGAGAACGGGCACAGCTCCCCATGCTGATGATACGTATTCGTCACAGGACAGCATGGACCACAAGTGGAAGAGCAGACCAAGCCGATCATCTCACCGGACGTCCCGCCTGGACGCCAGACGGATGAGAGACACGCGCAGGCGACTTTGGAGCCTGAAGGCGTGGACGACAGTGATGAGAGTGCCATGCTCTGCGAGCTGTTGATGGACGAGATTGAACAGGACATCATCGAGGCCAAAAGAGCACAGCGTCAAGGCAAGCAGCCAGGTCATCGCCATGACCTCGATGCTCGGCCTGGCAGAGAACCAGCCCTCGGCAGTGTCCACGGACTTGACGTCGACGGTGTTGAGCACCGAGGGCCGCAGCCAGCAGCCAAACCGACGAGCGCCGCTCCACATGCTGTAGGAGCGGCGCATGGAGCACCAGAGCTTTCATGGACCACGTCTATGCTTCCGTCAACGGCGCCAATTCAACGCTGGCCGAGCAGCGCCGAGTACGTTGACCTTCTCGGCCAAGGTACCACTCCGTCTGACGGTAAGGGTGTACTCTCGGATGACTGCTATCTTCCGTCAGCCCGCTGTATCCGGGCCTCCCTGAAACGTCCAATGCGCGAGGCGCCACCTCCCGAGCCATGCATGGGCCAAATGGCAAAGGGTGGCTTGACCCCGAGTTTCGGATCGGATGGCGTCAGCGACGACGACTTCCCAACACTGTCCCAGCTCGTGCGCAGCAAGATTGCGAATCCGCAGTGCGATATCACATCCAGTATCGCAAGGGAGTTCTTGTCGTCATCTGCACTGGAGCAGGAATTAGACGGAGGTATGCCGCCAGGGAACGAGCCATCTCCCTCGACCGTCCCGGGGGAATGCGAGAACCCAATTGTGGTGCCCTCCTCGGCGACGAACGACAAGGGCAGCACCGCAACTACGCCAACTGTTGACTCTGAGCCTCCCCAGTCATCGATGGGTTCAACAGCTCCATGCAGTATTTCCACTCCAACCGGGGGGCCAGGCGGCAAGACCCAGCACCGGAGGGAAAAGACCAAACGTGGTCATGCTTCGTTGCGGACGAGTTGTTCGCCGAGTCCACACACGCATGTGCAATCACCGTGGTTAAAAAAGGCGAACCGGGACTTCGAAGACGGGGCTGGAGATGACAGGAAGTCAAAGAGGGCACGGAAGAGATAAATAAAGCCGTGAGCTGTAGTCAATACGCGGATTCACATGCCCCAAAAATCACATCTGTTCACGGTACAAGTCCGCAAACCGACAGAACAATGCCGCACAGCACACTTGTCGGTGCAGGTTGGCAAGATACGAGTAGAACATACATCGAGACCAAACTGTGCATAGCTGATCCGATGTATGCCAACAAATGCAGATATCACGCGAAAATGTGTACATCCGGGTAGCCGATGCGTGAAATGCAGGTATACCTGCCTGGGCTTCAACGTCCTTCCAGCCATCCGGCGTCCTTACAGGCGGAGACTGAAGTTCCTGCTTTATGTTGTGCCATACTGCAGCATGGAACTCCCTCTCTTACCTTTGCCGAAATATTTTAAAAAATAAGTAGTAGTTTTATTATTTAATTATTTATAGAACTATTCCAGTATCGTGTGGTGGCAGCAAAGTGTGCAGCTGTACTGGAGTATGATTGCAATTCGACTCTGTCCGCAAGCTCCACTACCCCGCCTCCACGGAGAGGAGCTGATCAGATTCCTTCGGCACAGGGCATTCCGATCCCCGGATACGACTTTACACTGCACGGATAAGCGATGTTACATGTACCTAAGTTGGCGCGGACCGATTACCACCAAATCTGCCTACCCTGTTGTGGTGAACAATAGGACGCCACCTCGGTCATGCATTCCATTCAAGGGTGGGGAAGCCAAGGATGAAACCAACAATAGAGGCAGGCGCCAGGCCCCTGCTGCCGTTTCGGATGCCGCTCGGTCTAGACTCTATCTAGATCCAACACTCCAGCCTCCGATGCGCCAGGGCTGCATCCGCTGAGACATGGGCAGTTGGCCACTGCAGAGGGTGCAGAAGGACGTTGTTTGCGTGACCGCGTATGTGCCCTTGCCCGACCCTCGATTCTTGGCAGCATACGATGTATCCAATAGGATCCAGCCCGGCAGTTAACTAAGGTGACATCTCGCAGGTAGGCATTAAATATGGAAAGCAAACATTAACATTGCTTCTGCGGCAGGAGGGGAAACCTGGGCTGGAGTGGAACCAAATAAACGCCACAATTAACTATGCCTTGCCCCTCCTGCAAAAAAAGGAAGGGTTTTATCCGTGTCTCGGTACCGTTAGTACAATACCGATGTTAAAGATGAGGATTATTAACATATATAATATAAGCCTTGACTACCATTCTATATATACTCAGTAAAGAGCAATCAACCAAACATTTCACCGCCAGACAAGTGGATATGCCTAGTAACGACGCTGTAATATCTAGAGAGAGAAGAATTGTCCGCCTTGCAAATGCTGGCAAGCATGCCGATTTGCTGCTGGCAGACACGAAGCTCGGAATTCTTGCCTGTACTTTGTGCGGGGTCACAGTCATCAATGTACACAGACACCTTGCGAACCGTCACAGCGAATTTGATATCGGAGACCGCCGGACACTTTGTCAATATCACGCCGAACAAAGTACCGAGTTGGAAGGTCCGACCAATCAACCAAGACCTCACAATGGAGTGTCAAACCCGACGGATGCAGTGAGAGGCCTCAAGATCATGCCGGGTTTGGCCTGCCTGTGGCCAGACTGTAATCATCTCACCACAGACAAACAGGCACGACAAAAGCATGTGAAGAAAGAGCATAAATCGTCAAGGACAGACCTACTAAAGGAGGTTTACTTGCAGACGTTCTCGCCGATAGCTGCAGGTCCAAAGTATTTCTGCGTCAAGGCGCCTGGCGGGGACAATAAACATGCCCAACCGATGGGCGGTCGGTTTCGAATAGTAGGTTACGACTTCGCCCCCCCGAGAGGGACACAGAACGCTGCATTATCCCTAGAGCCGGCAGAGCCGATTTTGAGAGCTAGCACTGCAACGTCCGAGGCCCGAGCCGACGTGACAAGCCCTTTAACAGGCGGACACCAAACGTCCACAGCTCCCGACCCAGTGAGGCGGGTCTCGACGAGTGCGGACTGGTTCAAGCAGGCAGGTTGGGTCGATCATTTCGCGGGGAGGGAACGATGGGTCGTGGAGGCTCGTAGGATGGCCCTAGGTACTGTCGAGGGCCACGCCCTACGGCTTAGCAAGGTCTTGGATCGACTGATACTCAGATACCTCACCCGCCACCTCGATGACATGCCCTGGCAGGCAGCGCAGGTTATCGACGGACTCAACCTCCCCGACTCCCGGACCATGGGTTTCCCTGCCGAAGTTTGGCATGACAGAACCAGCGTGGACCGCCACATCACGCTCATGCATCGTTTCCTTTGCTACTGCCTCCACGTCTCACTCTACGACGATGCGAAGCTTCTGGCCACGCAAGGGGTGGTGTTCACGCAGGAACAGAGGGACAGCCTCGGCCAGCTCAGGGACCACCTGCGAGCCTGCAGGGACGAAGCCGGCGAAGGACAGAATGGAACTGGGACTCGTGAGGGCAGCGTGGTTGATGCAGAAAGCGGTAGCAGAGAGTGCCGTTTGGAGAAACGCGTACTCGACGTGCTGGCAAGCTTCTGGTTGCAGCGGATTGACGACGACCCATTCGCAAGTCCACTATGGCATTTCGTCGGTGTTCTCGGCATAGACAGGCAGACGGCGCAACTTCAACCTCCTCACAAGTTCCTGCACATTCTCTCAGGCCTCGCCTTCGTCGGATCTATTCTTCTTAGGACCCGGATGGCGCGTCCAAGGGAACCATCGGACTCGGGATCTTCGCCATCTCCAGGCCCGGAGTCAGAGCCCCTGCCGCTGTCTCGTTTGTTGCATACCACACCGGCTACAGAGCCGGCCTCGAGCCCCATGGATAAGGTGCTGAGCCTCCTTGCAGCAGGAAAGGACTGTATAGAGGAGAGGGAGCGCAACTCGGCCGTGTCGTGGAGCAGGGAACACGATGCACTCTACGCTCGGGATAGCTTGGTGTTGGCGGGAGGTTTGCGAGTAATGGTGGAATCTATGACGAGAGAAACGGAAGACCTCTTGTGGAGTCAGCTTATGCCCATCTGCCACGACAGTGACTCCGAACGAGCTCCCGTCCCTCTGCACCACGTCAAAGACGACCTCTCAGCAGCCTCGCAACTTGGCTCTTTCCTACCGCAAGATGGGCTCCCGGGCGAGGACGATCCAGCAGCAACGGGGATGATATCCAGCAGCCGCAGGGACGAGTTTGTCGACGGGGACGGCAGCTGGAAGTGGCCGGCGGTAGACAGGTTCTTGACGACCCTGACGAGGTTCAAGGAGCTCTTGCTTGTGCTGTGCCAGATTACTGGCGGCCAGCCCAGCCACGGCCCGGACATCGCCGGCCTTCGCTTGGTCGGCAGCGGAATACGTGATCGTAACGTCTTCGTCGTCGATGGCGAGGTCGTTCTCGTCACCCACCACTACAAGTCCCTATACCAAGTGGACTCGGCGAAGGCGATGCCTCGTTTCCTGCCCGCAAGGATCGGCCAGCTGCTCGTTCTGTACATGATCCATCTGCGACCTCTCACCGATGCTTGGGATCTGGCAAGGCAGACGCTGCCTGGGAAGGAGGCGATCACCACCGGCCTCTTGTGGCATGACGAAGAGGGCCAGTGGGACGTTGGTCGGATGGACAGGGCAATGTTGAGGTGCACTGGCCAGTACATGGCAGACCCTATCAGCCTGTATGACTGGCGCCAGGTTGCCCTCGCAATCAGCAGGAGGGATGCTGATCACCGAGGGGCAGAGCGTGCCGACTTTGAGGACAGCGAAGATGAAGAAGGGGCTGGCCACGGGCCTCGGCCAGTAGTGGGCAATGTCACTGGCGAGGACCATTCTGGAGGTGATGTCCACACTGTTCCCACTGGCATGTGGAGTGGTCTGACTGCCGACATGCTGGCCAACGCTCGTCAAGTAAGCCATCGATGGCATACACTCCTCGGATGCCATGAGGACCAGGGAGCGGCCATCGATTTAACCTCGCTTTCCACGCCCAGCCCGTCTCCTCGTCATTCATCAGCACTGTCGCAGTCACCGCTGCATGCTCCGTCATCTGGTGGCGAGCGACGGTCATCAACACCCTCAGGATCAAGATCGGCATCAGTATCAGCGCCCCATTCACGCCACCTGTCGCCTGTTCGTTCGGGACACAAGCGAAAGGACACGCCCAACTCTCCCAAGGAGGGCGAACCCAGCCTTTCACCAACGAAGCGGTCCAGGGTGTCTGCCGATGCAGCCAGGAGGCCTCTCGATACGGAAGCTGGTCTGGATGAACGCCGCGCAAGCGCAGCCTCTCAGCTCGAGACGCCAGACAGCGCTCTACGTCTACCGACCAGCGGCGACGGAGAGCATGCAGACACCGTGCCCCCGCATTCCACCGTGGTTTCCGGTTACGAGCCTAACGTACGTCACGTTGTCGTCTGTCGCAAGAAGGGCCGAGGGATTGCGGAGGTGCTCCGGAGAGCGCGAGACAGTATGGAGAATATGGCCGCGGGCGAAAAGGGTGTGATATACTGCAGCGTGGAAACGAAATGCAGGGCCCTTCAACGACATCTCGGGTGCCACTACCACGAATCCGTCCATGACGACGTTGCATGCTCGCAGTCTTCCGTCGAGCGCCGCGAAGGGTTACAATCGAGGATTCGAGGCAGTGGCTCGTTCATCATAGCGTCCAGCAGCGAGGTCCTGAAACGTTGCACAGAGCTCGGTGGCGAGGGGATCGTCACCGTAATCCACCTGGGTACCCCGACGACCACCGGAGAGTACTTGGACGACATACGATGGTCAGCTGCTACGACCAAGAATAAGCTCATCGCGTCAGAGTTGGTCGTGGAAGGGGACATAGAGGGCCTGCAAACTTCTGTCGAGATGAGAAGGTACGTCGAAGCGGTGGGGTGCCGTCGACTCGCCCTCCGTCAACATGTAGATGATGCCGTTCAGGAGTGTAAAACCGTCCCGGGTATTGCCATCTGCGATAACTGTACCGAGGCACAGGTAACAGCTTCCCTAGCATAACGAGGATAATTATAATTTAGGCTTTAGTAACTCTTTGGATAAAACTGTATTTATATATTTACCTTTACTGTAGGATCTTGAATATTATTGAATGTAGGGTAGGTTAAACTGCCTTGGGTATAAATGCTAAATTGTTTTAAACTATATTATAGTTAAAAGAGCTTATTGATTAAAATACTGTCTTAATAGTAGTATAAAGAGGTAGAATTTATATATATTAAAGTAATAAATAAAGACTTTAACCGAGCACAAGGTATAAAATTAATATAAATGTATGTTTGTTTACTTTAGGTATTGCAGCTCAAGATCACACCTACCTACCCTAGACCGAATCGCGGAATAGATCGCGTGGCGATAAGCCTTATCGCCGCAACCTTACTTCAACCGACAGTCAGATCCTAAACGTAGCTCTTTGAGCTGTGTCTTGTCAGTAGAGCCTGACCTGCCTGGAGCGTTCCCCGTGACTGCAAAAACCTCTGCGTACACTATATCAATAACCAACCTATCCGTTTCTAATTGGATAGCTAACCGGACAGCATCAAAGAGCTCACGAATCAGACGACAGAAGCCGAGATAATTGAGCCTTTTGCGACTGTAAATTCTGCAGCTCTCGAATGAGCTATTAAAATGTATTCAACATAAGAGGAGTGGAGGCATAGAATCCGGTTATTTTATCTCTACTATATGAACAGTGTAACCCTATGATTACTGTATCACCCTAATCCTGCAGCCGTGACCCTGTAAGCAGTGATGCTCTGGAGGGTTGCTATACATAGCTACATCACAGGCCCATGTGTCAAGTAGCTGCCTGGCCAGGCCGAGCGCGAAGAAGGGCACATTCAAGGACCGGCAAGCTCGCCTGAACTATCACCGAGTCCGCCTCATCCCAGAAGCAGCGTGATTGTAAGCGTAGTCGATGATTCTGGGCCAATCCCTGGTGTGGGAAATGAGATTGGAGGGCATGTCTTCAAGAACGAAGGTATTCCTAGAGCTCCCCACGACCTGCGCGCTGGTACCTGGCAAAGGCATGAGGCCAAGCTGGTCCGAGAGCTGTAGCATGTCACGGGTGGTTTCCTCTTGGCACGTCAGCGCAATATTCCTCCTCCCGGCCTCGATCATCGTGTGCTGCATCTCCAAGCGAGACAAGGCCAGGGCGCCATTGACGGACCAGCCTCCACCAGGTAGCCTCTCAACGACGCCTGGCGCACTCGAGTCGTCCGCAGGGGCGTCTGCCATATCGGCATCGATAAGGTCCCCGTCCAGGCTCCCACAGGCGGAGGATGGCCTGTTGCCGACGTCGAGGGACATGTGAGAGATGCTGTTGGATAGCTGATCATCGTGAGGAGTGTGCCGCGAGCTTCCCGTGGCAGCGGCGCCTGCATTGTGCTCAGCCGGAGCAGATAAAGGCGCTTGAGCTGTGTTGGGAGTGTGGCGGGCCATGGCGCTGCCTGAATTCGATGACGATATCGACACAGCTCTTGTGGTGGTAAGCGCTTGCCCTCCAGTGGGTGCTCCGTCCTCCTCACCAGCCGCCGCCGATGGCCGCGCCCACATGATGCCTTGGCGGTCGAAAGCCAACCCGCGGCGCGAGAAGAATTGGCTGCCGGCGTGCGACATCTCGACCACGGGTTCAGGATAACGCAACGGTCGCGTTGGGTGCTGGAAGCGAGCGTGTCCTGCCCGTATCAGATGCTGTCGATCGAGTTCGTGGAGCTCGAAATTTCGGTGGTAAGGCCACCAGGTTTCGCCGATCGAGTTCTGCACAACAGAGTGTGCACGTCCACCGAGGGGTGGGAAAGCGGCTTCATCCAGCGACACTGGATTCGTTTCAAAGTCGGAGGATAGCCAGTAGGGTCGAACGGTTCGCAATGCCTTGAGCGACTTCACTGGGAAGGTGCCGTTTCTTTCCGGCACTTCCACCATGCAGTCGCTGCTTCCGAGGAAGCCGAAGACGGCAATCTTCCACTCGTTGCACATCCTTTCAAAGTGCTCCCAGTACACGATGTCGGAGTTGTCGCAGCGGAACGGTTCGGCGACCCAGTCCCGAAGACGGAGATCGGTGGTGGTCTGCTCCTCGTCGCCGCGTCGAGGGCCATCGCTGCCTTCCATGGGTAGACCCAGGGCTGACGTCTTCATCATCGACACATACTCATCGTGTGCGAGACCTGTCTGGCCGGTAAAAAGGTGCCGAGCCACGTCGCAGAGGATGTGACCGCACTCGTAGGACCCCCTCTGCGCCGTGATGGAGCACACGGTGAAGCTGAACGTGTTTGGCTGCGCGTTGAAGGTCAGGTAGGACTTGAAGGCCACAATGGCTGTGCGGGCCCTTTTGTTGTAGGCGGAAAGCTTCTGTTCGTAGTTGTGTTCTGTAGCGTTGGGCTGGAGAGGATCCCAGTAGAGGAGATGTCCGACTCTGCGGTCAAACACCGCCAAGGTCCAGTGACCGGACCCGGTGTTGTGATGCATGGGAATGACGGTGAACTGTTTGTCGAACTGCGCCTCCTGCAGAGATCGGTTGGTCAAGTAGCCGAGTCGAGATTGCCGCTTCATGTCGTCAAAGGTGCCCCCCGGGATGGAATCGCCAACCTCGAAGGCGGAGATGTGGCCTGGGTCACCGGCAGGCGGGTTCTGAACGGTGTTCTCGTGGCAATTGAGGGCTGCTGACGCGACCAGTACATCACGAGATGCGTAGTAAGTGGCGAACTGTAAACCTGTGATGAAGGCCGATTCGTCGAGGCGAGTTCTGGGCTTGACCTTCTGGTCGAGTAGCCGCGAGAGCTCCACACAGAATGAGACCCAGTCCTTCTTGTAGTAGCGCTTCGGGGCGGTTCCGGCAGGCGACGGCAACCAGGCGTCCATAGGCGAAGCGCCGAGGTTCTTGATCTTGCTTCGGCGATCGTTGTGACACTCGTCGATTCTCAGGCGGCAGCTTTCTTCCTTCGAGCCAGGCTTCGCAGACACGAGAGGCTTCTGCCAGTGATCCCAGTCCCTTCGGAACGGAAACTGAGCGGGCTGGGCGTCCAGCTTCTGTCTCAGTGGTGTGGCGGCTCTGACCTCCGCTGTGTGCACGAACGTTGCGGAGCCTCCTGGTAAACTGATGGTCCCCTCCATCACTGGCGGGTAGCTGCTTCGGGGGACGAAATGCCAGGCGGTGCTGCCGGCAGCTGGGGGCCTCGACCCGATCGGTTCCGTTGTCGACATGAGAGACGGCGTATCAGTGTGTCGCGCTCCGTGCTGTCGAGTACCGGTGTTTTGCGAGCTTCGCTGGGCGGTTCGCCTCTCGTGTGGCCTTGGTTCGGACGGGGTGGGGAGACGAGGCGCGGATTGTAATATCTGCAGGAGGAACGTGAGATCATCAGCACACAGGAGCCTTCCAACCGTGGCAACAGCGATATACCTACTGGTGGCAGACGCGATATCTAGTCTGCGGTGACGGGGGGAGGTGTAGCGCTGACGGGGTCTTGCGGGGTCGTGTGTGAAGACTCTTTCAAAACGACGAGAGGCTGCCTCCGTATCGCTTGCAGCAACCTAGGCGGCGCCGTCCTTTCTGCTGATGCGAAACGGGGACGAGTCTGGTTGCCGACGTGCTTGGGTCGTGGTCGTGGTCGTGGTCGAAGGAGAAGGATGCTGTGATCGTGGCTCGAAGTAATGAACAAGCGAGTTCATTGATGAACTGGAGAGAAAGCCCGAAAGAGGGTTGAAGGGCTGCGTGAACGTGCATGCCTCACGGGCGCGGGCGCGGGGGCGAGCTGATGTGCAGCTTGCCGGCTGGCAGACAGTGATTCAGGTGCATTCGTGATCCCCCACCGTTCACTCCGTGTGATTACCACAGGTCTGCCTTTTTCTCTCTTCTTATTTTTACCGCTTCGCTTGTTTATCGTCTCCGTCCTTTTACCTATTACACTCTTGCAATTGTTTTCCCTCGTTTCCAGACGAACGACGTTGACGTTGTTCTTTATCGCCTCTTCCAACAGCTAGATCTCTCGTACCATCACTCCACTTCGCCTCCTGACTATATACCGACATATGCGGCTTGCGACAACCGGGACCCGTCTGTCGATACCGACCTCAGAGTACAAGAAGCGCAAGAAGCCCGATCATCTGGGACGCATTTCTGGATGTCAAATTGAACATCAACACCTCCGGCATAGCGCAACACTGACCAACACAGGGCTCCAAGAGCGCACTGGTCGCCGGGTCTGAAGGTGGTGCCTCGAAGCCTACACACGTCGACCCTCCCTGATTTCTCATGTACAACGAAAGTGGGCGCGAAGAACGAGATCCTTCCCCTCGTTAAACATTACTACTGCCTGGTATGTCTGACGTTCCCTTCCCGTGATCTACAGTCGTTTCCGGGCTCTAGGCTGACTCGGCGCCTGTGATTATGAGGGCACAGTTGGTGGTGTCATTCTCGACGCCCCTTGTTGCGTGCCACGCGTTCATCGAAGCGACAAAATGCGTGATGCCGCTAAGCCGACTCACAGCGTCGACGCCAGACTGGAGATGGGAATGGCTTTGCCTGAGCTGCGGTCGATGCCAGCAAGCAAACTCCCCAACGTGGCCAGCGTCACCTACTCGACCGTGGAGTCGGGCGATTTCGAGAACCGTGGCCCCTCCGAGCACCCACTCTTCCGCAAGTTGACCCCCGAACAGTTTGGTCAGGCTGAGCGAGAGAAGATCGACCGCTGGTTCAAGGTTTTCCTACTGCACGGTGCCGGATTGAATCACCTAGGCACGCCCCATTGGTCTGAACTGACGTTCAGCACCAAAGAAGTCGGGGGTTCGTTTGCCGATGTGGATGAGGCATCCACCAGAGTTTTTCACGATGGTGTTAGCGAGGACCCGTCGTATCGTCATATCATCCGACGCCTTTCAAGCCTCGCCGCGTCCAAGGTGTTCATACAGTCGCCGCTGGGTCATCCGGAGACCGTTTTCATGTGGTCCCTCTACAAGCGTAGCCGTGTCCGCGAGGCATTCCTGATACAGCTTTACGGGCGTCAGGCACCAGTGACATGCTCCTGCTGTGCCGAACGCTACCTCACGCAGCCGGTTGCGTCGGGCGCTCACCAAATCGGACCATTCCACGACTGCAAGGTCTTGAAGTTGGGCAACTACGCTGTCGGAGATGCGAGGTGTGGAAATTGCCATGTCCTGAATCTGCATTGCACCTACACGAGCGTGCGCTTCTGGGTGATGGATGCTGACAGCACCGGCAACGCCCGAAGTGCCCTGACGGGAGAGGCCAAGTCGCAGTCGCGGAGCGTTACGGAGGGATGCGAAGATGTAGAGCCACATCTGACGAGTCTATTGGAGAATGCTCCGCGTATCACCAGCGAGCTTCCTGGCGTTGGGCTATCTGACGAAGAGAGAAAAGCGGCTGTCGAACGAGCACGGGCACGGATAACGCAGATATTGCAAACCGATCAGGACGACGTTGCCAATGAGGGTATCGTGACCAAGGTCAGAATTGGTCGCTGATAGCAAGTGGAAAATGGATGAGCTACCGTCATACATTACCAACGATTGCGCGAGGGGCAAAGATACCAATTATGACAGCAGGGACCTCGGGTTGGCAATTCGTTGTAGCTAGTACCTTAGTAAGTAGTACCTACTAGTAGGTTTATATTATACTTGCACTACCGAGAAAGAATTGAACGCTGTGTCGATATAGATATTGGAAGCATTTGTTTGCCGTAAGTGAAGTTATTAGACTTTGCAGAGAAACAATTAAATAAAAAGTTCTAATGTATATCCATCCGATTATAACGTTTATGTAAGGCAGCGGCAATACCGAGGATTATTTAATGTATAACCTAGGGGTATAAAGATCTACTATTTACCTGTGTTACTGTTTGTAGGTACTACTTACGTACTGAGGTAGGTACTATGTTAAGTGATTGGGTTCAGTCGGCAGAGGTGCCTGCTGCCTGGTTACTAATGACGTCGGCCTCTACGCGGCGCAGCTGAGCAACAACATTTATCCGAATCTCTCCTGCCACCCACATCCAACGTGTTGGCAGCACTAAAACAAACCCAATCGCCTCTGGGATTAACGCGCTCGGTTTTATAGCCCCCTGAGCAGGTAGCGCAGACATGCATCGCGCCATTCTATCACGTACACAATACGTTATCAGGTCGCCACAGATCAAAAGAAAAAAACCCCTACGCGCAAAGCATGCCGGTCGGCGCGATTTAATAGCTAAACCGGTACCGACAGATCAACCCTAAGTTACGGACCCCTAAACTACATACATAGTACTTACATAATCAAGCCATAGCAATAAATAAAGACACAAATTACCCCGCCCATTTTTTACTTCTTAAACCTTTATGCAATATTAAGATTATCCTACTATATTACATAAACATAACACACTTCATCTGCTATATTAATAAGAGAGAGTGCTTACTGGAAAGCGGCACCCTCCAGCCTATAAGATATAATTAATAACATTATAATATCTTGCAATGGAAATATCCAATACTACCCTACCGCATTATTTCAGGGAACCGGTTGAAAGAGTGCACCGCGACTGCACACTTCCTCTCAACGTTCTTCAACAGATTGGTCAACACGTAGTCAACCTACGGTGCCATAGAACGTTACTCTCCTTATCACGCTCGTTCGAACCGTTAAGTCTATACGCCGAAAGGCACATCTACGCTCACCCCGGAGACCTCTACGATAGGGGGGATCAGTGGAAATTCCTTACCAGCATTACTGCAAAGCCTTATCGCTCCCGCCTTGTAAAGTCCTTGGTGCTGCAATGGCAAGAATATTGGGACGGCGAGTCCAATATAGACGAGCTGGAATATATCTTGAGCAGGTGCCCTAATGTCACATCCCTAACAATCCTACCCCGGAGCGAACATCCTGATAGCAAGGTTACCAAAGACACTGCAGTATATCTGGCTGGTATGCTCAATGCCCTCACCAATGTTTCCTCTTTCCGTTATAGCCATTTAACTCATAATGGAGAGACGATGAATGGCGGAGTCGATCTGGAAATCAGTAGGACCCTGCAGGCTGAGATAGCCTACAGAAGACCAAACGCCGCGCGGTGGCTCTCGCGCCTTGAGATCTTAATAGCCGGCAACCACTCAGCTTGGGTCGTGAGCGGCATAACACCCTTCATTTCACCCTCCCTTACATCCTTTACAATCGACCAACCATTAGGAGAGGGGCCCTACCAGACATTATTTTCCGATCTGGCAGAGCGAAGTTCCAACCTTAAATCCCTCATTATCCACATAATAGTGGATATCCCAGGGTTGCCTGCCTATCAAGACCTTGATCTGGCATGTGTCCAGTGGAGTAACACACTTACATCAATCCACCTGAGCGCCGACCTACCGCTTGACAATATCGATATGATGAACCTGCTACGGAGAATAGGAGACATGACCGCTCTTCAAGTTGTACGATTTAACTTCATACTCCCTGATACCCGGAAGTCTTACTTTATCCTCCCTCGTCTCCTTACATATTCGCCTATAGAAGAACTTACTTTAGGATTGTCGAATAAAGCAGGTAACTCTGCCGTAAGTTATATCTTTAATACTAGTAACGGCATTCTATCCGATTTCATTAAGCGTCATTCCTTGACGCTAAAGAGGATTAGAATTACTGGTATAATGGTTGGAGTTGATGTAGTGCTGGCGTGTAGGCTGGCCAGGAAGCTGGTTGATCTATCTATATTTGTAGATCCTAGTATTTGTCCACAGGATTTTGATGGCTTGCTTGATTCCTGCCCTGACTTAATTCAGTTCCCAAGTCTATTTATAGTTAACTCTGCCCGAAAAGGCGAGTGGCTACAGCGGGAAACAGGAATGATTTAATAATGTAATACTAGCACTTAAGAATCTAGATTAGAACTATTTAATTAGTTAGGGCTAGTTAATTAAAATTCTATATTAAAAGCCTATTAATACCTTAACCTATAGTTATATTACTGGTTTAACTATAATAATTTTATTGCATTGTAATATTTTATAAATAGGGCAACTGATGTATATTAGAATCATATTATTAATTAATCTCAGTATCTTATATATAATTTGGAATATGTGTTTGTAGTTGCAGTTGTGGTATAAATGCGTTTACTGGTAAAAGGAAGAAAAACAGACTGCAAGGAAGTTAGCAACAGGAGGGGATATTTTACTCTGTTGAACCTTATATCAGGGCAGAGTAAAAAAAGGTCTTGTGTAAGCATCGGAGTCATGATGCTTTTGTGTTATAGATAGACGAAAGTTAAAGCAGAAGATCAAAGCAGAAGGTATATGTCACGTGACATCTGAAGGAGTTGATAAGGATTAGATTGAAGCTTCCCCTGGAAAGCGGGGAAGATGTAGAGACAACTGCTTAGGTTAACCCCATCCAACAGACATAACTAAATATAACAAATCAAGCTGTCAGATCATACAATTCAATAAAGCCTCCCCCCCCCTCTATACAGAAGTAAAACCGCCCAGAATCCTACGCAATGACCGACGGTATCCCGCGACGTCCAGCGGGAGGGTTAGACCAAATCTTGCTCCGCAACATTACACTTCCGAACGAGGTACTTCGGTCGATTGTTCAGGAGGTCGTCAATCTGTCCTGCGGAAAGACATTGGTATCGGTATCACGCTCATTCGAACCGTTAATAAAGTACGCCGAAGAGCATTTGTACACCCACCCCGGAAACCTAATTTCGAGCCGGCAACAGGTGCAATTCCTCTCCAGCATTACTGCCAAGCCATATCGCTCTCGTCTTGTACGATCCTTGGAGCTATGCATGGGCTTTTGTCCGCAGAACACCTCTACGGTACTCGCCATCGTCACGAGCTGCCCTCACGCAACGTCACTGTTACTCTATGACTCACCGCATCCAGAACACGAACACGATATAACGTTAACACACGTATCGCAGATGGCAGCCGTATTGAATGTTTGCTACAATATTACCTCATTTCAATACGGTCTCATGGATGTTGCTACAACTGAACCAGAATCTGAGGCCACCTTTGATTATGGGCGGTACCTGAATGAACATATAGGTAAAGACGAACGCACTCTAGCGTGGACTCGGCAACTCAAGGTGTTAAAAGGCGGTGCACGCTCATGCTGGGTCATGGGAGCCTTCATGGGTGTCCCGATGCCAAACCTCATTTCCTACGAACATCGCCCCGGCTGCGAAGTGGATTATGTCGAGATTATACTTAAATCTCTATATTATAATGCTCGCCACCTTGAATATCTTAGGGTCAGCGTGCCGAACGGTTTTTCGGGCAATGGGCCTCAACTGACCTGCCGGACCTGGGCCAAGACACTGAGGCTCCTCGACGTGTCCGGCTCCATATGTCCATCACCGTGGTATAAAGACGACTTACAATACATGTCCGCTCTCCGAGTGTTAAGGGTGACAGTATTTATAAACTATTCCGAAGTCTTACGGTCTATCGCCAGATGTGGATCGCCACTTGAGGAAATAACTCTGGAATTTACACTTGTACAACGAGGCGAACCGATGCCTCGATATATATTAACCAGGGACAATCAACCGCTGGTAGAAATGCTAAACACCCATGCGTCAACACTGAAGAAACTCGATATTCATGGTGCAGTTGTGGGAGAAAGTGTTTTACTGGCTTGCCAGCAGGCTACGCAACTGGTAGACCTAACGCTGCCTGTAGACATCGCTCTACCCGGACCGGCTATGCAAACATTTCTTTCTGCCCGTCCTGGCTTAATTCGGTTCGCTGAAGAGCTTACCGTAGGGCGTAGTCGACAGCGAGCATGGAAGTTATTCACCGGCACGTCACAAAGGTTAAGAGCAGTGCATCATGCTGCCAATTCTCCTCCCACTGCGAGCGGGGGCTGGATAACTTTGTAAACTGACGTAAACTATATATAGGGAGGCAGGTGACCCTACCTCTCCTTGGACTTCAGAGTCTCAAACGACAGCAAACGAGGCTCAATCTCAGACTGGATACATCGAGAGTCGGATCGGAAGGCATTATAGTAGCTCTCGAGAGTTAATTGTCGAGGCTATCTATTATCCTACTAAGGCGGCAAAGAGAACTGCGTACGAGGCTACCCTGATGAGGAATATGATCCGGAACTTTCGGGAGGGAAATGCTAAACTAAGCCGGCGCCGGAGGTTAAAAAGACCCAGAGTACGGAAAGGAGACCCTCTAACTGTAAGGGGAGGCATTATAAGTAAGGGATCAGATGGATGCTGATATGCAGGTAGTGGGCGGGTTATCGAGAAGTGGTTGTCAAGGAACGTCAGTTGGAACGGGTGTTCGGCAATGTAGTGTAGACAACAAGGACGGGCATAATGCAAGGACCTGTTAGGGGGATGTTCCGGCCTCTGAAAATGAGTATAGTAAGTGATTTTAATTAACTGGATAGTTTATGGTGTTTTTATTTAGAGATTGTTAAAGGTTAAGATATTTAATTTACTTACTTATCTACTATATTAATTACAATATAGTTAATTAGGTATTAAATAACTATTTATTAATATCCTTTTTTATACCTCTTGTTACTTAGAATATACCCAGTTTTATATCTGTCCTTTTTATTAATTCCTTTTCCTTCCTTTTTCTTTTCTATTTCCTTTCTTTTTCTTTTTTTTTCTTTTTAACCCTCCTTATTAGAGACTCTATAGCGTATAGTTAACAATATGCATGTGCCAGGTATGTTAAGCCAATAACGATTGAAGACTGTATACACTCCTACACCCAAACACCCATCAGCCTCCTTAAACCCCCCCCCCTCTTCTACCCTGACTCTCGACATGCAGATCCACCCCTGCATATGAGCCATCTTGTCTCTTTTCTCACCAAAGGTGGGTCTATAACGTAGTTAGATAACTGCATTTCCCCGCAAGCAGTTACATATAAAACGTAGGGACATCTTCCATACGATCAAACAGGGCAAGACATACTTCATGTCTCTCACGATATATATGCATTTTAGACGCTCATATTACTGCTATACACTTCACGATACACCATTCTGACTTCACCTGGTTGAGATTCGTGTATCCCTTTCTACGTTAAACAGAACAACACCGTCCTAACCCTAAGCCCTGCCCTGCCAAAGCCTGTTTGCACCAGGAGCAGGCCTTCCGGTATATTTCAGAAAACGCTCATGACTCAAATGGAATGCGAGCAAGAGGAGGCGTCGGTCGGCGACGATGGCTATATTGGCGTTCAGTTGCCCATTATCTTCATAAAGCAGCTGTCGATCTTTTGCTGCGTCGACTGCAAGATATGTATATCATCAGTGGAAGGCATTAGTTCCCATCTGCAACCCCGAACAAGACATGGTTTAACCCCTGGCGAGCGCCAGCATATCCTGGATGCCGCCTACCAAATCAGACAGAAGCAGGGGTTTCAACCACCTCAGGGACCGATTCCTGTTATCCCGTACCTCAACCCTCACCAGGCTGGGAGGAGGTGTACCCTATGCCCGCACGTGGCTGTCGCAGACATTGACAAGCACGCGCGGGAACATCACCGGGGAGCCCGCGTGCCGAAAGAGGGTTTGCCGGTGAGGGTTCAGCAGCTCTGGAAGAAGGCGCCGCAGGGGTGTCCCGGCTACGTCGAGGTTGACGTGGCGAGCAGCGGCTGCAGAAGCAGCTCAGGCAACGAGCAGCCACCCTCGCCCAGCCTTGGAATACAGCTACCCGACGAACAGCGCGCTGCTATCCTGGCCAGCGCCGATCGCGTACTCAGCAACCAGGCAGACGCCATCTCCAGGTGCACGCTGGCCGATCTTGATCGCACCATATCCAGACACGACGTTGCCACGGGGGAAGGCAATTCGTGGGTGGAGTATACCAGATGGCCTTTCTATCATGAGGGAAGAACCCCACGTCAGGTCCTGCAGCTGCTGGCACCCGTCCAGCCCGAAGAGGAAGAGCTTGCCGCGGTGCTCGCGCACTTTGACAGCTTTGTCAGATGGCTATTCGTGAGGGCAGGTGGAATCGCCGAGCGGAATCTTGGCCCCTCCATTGCGGTCATGAAGAGGATCAACAGCAGCAGGATCGAGAGGTGGACGGGAGTTGACGCGGCAACTGAGAAGAAGTACGCCAGGACCTTTTCCCAAGCCATCGTGTTTCTGCAAAGGACGATGAAGGTACCACCGACGCAAGGAGGGTGTGCGTCGCAGTCTCGGGAGGAGCAGGACAGGCTGTATTGCGAAATCGCGGCCAATATCGGCAGCAGGAAGGGAGCACCGTTGCAGATCCGGCACCGGCGAACGCAGCCCCTCACCCGCATGTTCCTCCGCCTGGTCGAGTCCCTGTTCAGCCACGTACTGCTGAAGGGAGAGAGCGAATCCGTCATCTACGGAACGCTGGCGACGATGGCGTTGACCGATACGGGGACGTGGCGACCCGCTCGAGGGTTCACGCCTCACCTCGCAGCCTTTCTCAAGATCATTCGGACGTCGACGCTGGTACTGGCAGATGACCGACACCGAGAGGCGCTCTATCCCCGATCGATACACGAGAATGTCGCCGAAATAGTGGATTCCTTCCTGGTCAGCAATAAAGTATCAACGCCAGCCACCTGGCTATCCAACGCATTGGCGATGGGACGTTCTATCCCGGACAAGAACCCGACTCCCATACTGGGACTGTGGATAGAGGATTCTGACAACCTCAGGATCGGGAGATGCACCCTCCACCTGTCAGTCGTCCAGAAATACGCACAGCACCTGACGTGGAGTCTCGAATCCCTCACCTCCGAGCTCCTCCACATGGGCGACCAGGGTGGGCCAAAAGCCCATCCGGAACCCTCCACCGCGCTCCACTCCAAGTCGCTGCCAGAGATACCATGGCATGACATACTTGACGACCATACGATATTGGACTCATTCGCGTCCTTCATCGGTCCCGAGGCCGAAACCTCCAGGACGCGGGGGGCTCTGCCAGGAAAGCCGCGCTGGCTCCTCCGTCGGATCCTTGACGATCCCCGACACTGCGACTACTGGTTCAGCCCGCCGTCGGACGTCGCTACGGCGCCATCGGGGTACCGGGATGTCGCCGTGCGAACCTACAACCAGCTGGTGGACAGGTTCTTGAGGGTCCTGTCGGTAGCGTTCTATTTCCTCTGCGGTCAGCCGCCGCGTACTACGGAGCTCGTCAGCCTTAGGTGGTGCAACGGGTTGGACGGAGTCAGGAACATTGCCGTGCACAACTCCTCCGTTTTTACCGTCACGTACTATAGCAAGAACTTCCGACAGACTGGCCGCGAGAAGCCGGTATACCGGATGCTACCACCACGTGTGGCCCATTGTTTCGTGTATTACCTCTGGCTCGTTCTCCCCTTTCACCACATCATCAATACGCCGAGGGAGGGTTACGAATCCAAGCCGAATCCGTTCATTTTTACCAACACGCCCACCATCATACAGGCCTCGAGATCTAGGAGCCTTGACCAACCATCGGACTCGGCCGATACCTCGCTGGATTCCGACTGCGAATTGGACGGACTAGATCGGACGGCCGTGACCACGGGCGAACGACGTGATGATCGTCTGGATCGGCATGGCAACATCGACGACGTAGACGACGACGGCAGCAGCAGCGGCAGCGATGACGGGGCTGACGATGGTGAGAGACAGCCGCCTGGCCGGTCGTCAAGGACGCCTGTTGGGAAAGCGTCGTTGGCGCCGAGCATGGCGTCGTTTCCGACCGGCGGCGCGAAGGCAAAACCCTCCCAGACGCCCCTTCACTGGCCAGGCGCGGCCTTCTGCCGCATGTTCAAGGTCGAGGCCGGCACCCATCTGGATCCGGAATGCGGCGTCAGGGTTTGGAGGCATGCCTCGCTCGACTTCTTCTACCGGTACCTGTCCGGCATCACGGTAGAGGAGGAAGGCAAGGAGGTCCGACACCTGGACCCCCTATTTCACCTCCAGGCGGCGCACAGCCGGGAGACGGGCGAGACCAAGTACGGGCAGCTTGTTACCCAGATGGGTCGCGACCTCAAAGACGAAGAGCTCATGCTCGGTTTCGGAACCGTCTCCTCCCTCGTCCACGGGCTATTCCTGGGCGAGGGGTCGTCCCGTGGCGGAACGGGACGCCTCTACGACGAAGAACAGAAGCTGCGGCCGCTGGCCCCGAACCTCAGCCGCATTCACGAAAAGGCCAGACGCCGCCGGCTGAAGTCCCTCGCCGAGGTCGACTGGCAACCGAGGCTCGTCAACTTCCTGAATCTCGGCAACGCCGTTCGTCCCGCCTTCAGACCTACGCAACTGGAGACTATTCAGGCCGTCGCCAGAGGAGACTCCTTCATCCTCCAGGTTGCCGCGACCGGAGCCGGCAAGTCGCTGTCATTCGAGCTCGTGGCGGCAGCCTGCCACGGAGGCATCACGGTTGTTGTTGTCCCTCTGCTGGCCTTGCAGGTAGACCTCGCGGGGAAATGCAAAGCCGGTAAAATCGGCGTCCACATATTCGACCCGGATGAGAGAACCCCGTTGGTGCCCGTCATCCTCGTGACGCCTGAGCGCTTCGTAGGGCGCTCGTTCCGGTCTTTCCTGTCCGTCATCGGCAACATGAAGCTTCTCGACCGCGTCGTGCTCGACGAGGCGCACGTCTTGCTCGACGCGCACGCAGACTTCCGGCCAGACGTCCTCAAGCTCGCCGACGTCATCGCCGACCACGGCGCGCAGTTCCTGTGCCTCACAGCAACCCTGCCACCCAAGTTGAGGGAGATTTTCTTCAAACGCCTGAAGATACACCCCAACCAGTTCACGATCATCCGCGGCTCTACCCGACGACCTGACATACGGTATGCCGTGGTATTCACCACGGAGAGTCATCTGGTGCGAAAGGCGGAGACCATGGTCAAGCAGAGGATGAAGGAATTCGCAAGGTTTAACTACAAGGCAGTGGTGTTCTGTCGACGCATTGATCAAGCCAAAGATCTGGCGACGAGATTGCAGGCGTTGTTGTATTTTGCAGGTTCTGGCACCTACGAAGAGAGGATGGGGACGCTTGATGCGTTCCGAAACATGACATCGGGTTTACTCGTTGCCTCGTCCGCCTTTGCTGAGGGGTCTGACATAGCGGGTATAAATGCCACCTTCCACGTCAACGCCTTCCCGCCCCTCCACACGTTCATACAGGCATCAGGCCGTGCAGCCCGCACACTTCCCTTCGGCGTCTCTACGATCCTGCTGACCCAGAGCGTCCACAGTGGCTACGGCGGCACCGTCGGCGATCTTGGACGCACGACGGAGTGCCGCCGACTGGTTCTGGACAGCTGGTTAGACGGAGAAGAGCAGCCAGCCACCTGCCTGCAGTCAGAGCAGCCCACGATCCCCTGCGATATATGCGATCCCGACTGGGACGAGCTGGCCCATCTCGAATCCGCGGCAGCGACCCTGCCAGCGACCCTGCCTGCGAGACCCTCCGTCGACCACCGCTCGGCCAAGAGGGGGAGGCCTACCCTGCCCCAAGTTGCTGGCAGCATCCATCACCAGCGGCGTCACGGACCCAGCTGCTCTGCCGACGAAGAGGCAGGCAGACCGTCAGAAAGCTGTTCCTCCCCCGCCGTGGACATGCTGGCACAGCGACAGCAACGGCATGCCAAGGCCATCGGGGACGCGGAGAGGGGCAGCATGCTCAAAGAGCTGTTTGCGTACAACAGGCAGTGGTGCTTCTACTGCGTGTCGGATCCTGGCATTGCGGAATTTGACCATCCATATCCGAGCTGCAAGCACAGGATATCCTCTGACTGGAGTACTGTTTGCGAGCAGATCCGAGACAGCGCCCGGCAGCTGCTAGGGAGGGCTACCAAGTGCCGCAGCGATTACGGCAGCTGCAGTGCGTGCCATCTCCCGCAGGCCTTCTGCTTGTCCTGGGTCCCCGGCCCGGGTGGCGCCAACGATTACCGGATTTCCCCTGACGGCAAGAACTGTCAGAAATCCCCTAGTTTTGTATTTGAGTTGTTTGTTGCCCTCTACCGCAGGATGGGGTCCCTGGCCGACCCTTTTATTCGTTCCAAGGCGCAGGAGAGTATAAAGCTGAGCGGGGAGGTACTGTGCTCCCCGTCTCCTATATATGCGGGCGACGATATTGGGCAGTGGTTAAACCAGGTGGTCAGGGCTGGCCATTTCCAAAGCACAAACCTCTGCATATTGATTGCCGAGATGTACGAGAAGTGCAGCCTGCATAGATGATAAAAGAGTACGTGTATCTTGGTATATGTAGTAGATAGTTTATACCAATTGACGCCTACTAAGTATGCTAATAGATGATATTCTTTTATGCGTCATTCTGTTGCAGGCTGGTCTCGGGAAGACAGATAAATCTAGGGAATGACTCCGGCGGAACGGGAAGTATGGATCCGGATGGGCACTGCAGGCAGGTCGGTCACCATTGACAAGAAACCCAGACCGGGCAGCTGCTTCGAGGCTCTGTCAAGCGGGAAGCAACGTCTCCCGCGATGAATTATCGTTGGATGCCATGGACATGGACATGCCTTTCATAACTATAGGGTAGGCTATTGAGACTTGAGCTGCAATAATATCAGTATTTCAGGAGAGATTAAAACAGTTCGAGCTCGGTTAAATTATAATATTTCTGGTTCAATATGTATATTTGCTTAATCTCATTCTTAACATCAGGAAACATTCTTAATCAATAAGCCTAATTGCAAGCTATTTAGGTTTGAAAAGTTATCCTCAAATACCAGCTTAGCCTACCCTACAGTTACAATACATAAAGACAGTTGAGGCATTATGGCATGTGATCGGCGCAGCTAATATGCAGATAACATGGAGAGAACCATTAATAGGATCTATATTATAATGTCAGAACTAGTGTATCAAACTCTACGATTTAGAAATATGGCCTGGTGCGAGTGGCAGAAACAACACGTTGTCCCCTGGATAATCGGGAATAGCGTAATGCCCACAAAGCCCTCACCACGGAGGCAACGTTGAACGTTATGCGCACGTGGCGGTATAACAGTCGCAGACTGCGTTGGTGAAAGTCAAGCCAGAACGATAATTGCGTGGCAAGTAGGACAATAAAGGAAGGAACCGCACAGGAAATAGGACAACAAAGGCGTAAATTGTAAGGGGTGTTACTATAGATAACAGCCCGGATACACTAACTCCAATGCACAGCATTCCTTTATCTACCTACGTCAGCACGCAGGTCATAGCTTTTGCGACCACAGGCGTATAAGAGGCACCCATAACCTTCCTGGACTGCTGGAAGCCCCTCCTGCTGCATCCCTCCATCCAGGCACAAAAGATATCGATTCATTCAAAACCTTATTGCAGAACGATGACTACACACGCGATCCGACCGTACTACAGCAAGAAAACCACCTCCAAGTTCTATGCCGGCAGCATTTCCGACGGCTTGCATGCAGCAGCAAACACAGCGACAGCGGCCAGGCGTAAACCGAATCATCTCTTCCAAAAAAAGGGGCTCGCCGTCGAGGGTCATCCCAGGGCCAGCTGGCACAATGTCCCAGCTGGCGCGCAAGATAGCGACGGCATGAGTGCAGCAAAGAACGTTCCCCAATCAAAGTACTTCGCCTCCGACCTCGCGTGTATAGGTTGGGAAGAGCATTTCGTAAACATGAAAAGGGCCATCACCGAGATCGGATGCAAGGGGCTCCTGGACGATGGCCATACCACCAGCCTCCTGCTAAACCTTATGCAGGGCCTGGAGGATGACGTTTATCTCCTACCTCTTCAACTGGTGGTTGATGACGAGGAACGCCCCGACAATCTTCCACCGGGATTCCCGAAGGAGTATGAATATGCCAATTGCACTAGTACCGCGATACTCGAAGGCGAACGGAACAGCGTGCGACAGGGAATGGAAAGATGCCGATTTACCGTCCTCTTTGTGAATCACAGTGATGACAATCACTGGACCGGGATACTCTGGGACAGCCAGGCTCGTCAGATGTACCATTACGACAGTCTTGGCGGAGAGGCTCGCCTATGGAGAGCTGTGGTGCTATGGAGAGAACTGCTCTTCATCACTGGTGGGAGGCACGATTTCGAATACTACGGCGTACCCTTGACTTGCCAGCAGCAAGGATGGGAATGCGGGTTGCTGATGGTCAGGGCAATAGCCAACACATTGCGGCACGCAACCGGGCCCAGCTACGACTGTCTGTACGACGATTACGAGGTCCATCTTATCCTCGTCGACGGACGGTATATCCCCAGCGTCAATCGACCATACCTCCCCTACTGCGACTGGAGGCTCACCCCGCCTTCGGTGGAGTACGAGCGAGCGTTGGATGCTGTCAGAGCCCTGGCCGTGTATTACATGCTCGAGGAGCTCGGAGACAAAGATAAGAAGTATGGCATATCGAAGTACAGACCGAAGACGGATGATCCCGACAAAGAACCATCTCCCGACCCGGACGAGCCTCGCCGTGTCACGCCAATTCCCTCTGGCTGCGAACACATGCCATATAATTTGATGTTGGCACAGAGAAACCTTCGGCTTGCTGTTCAGAATCAACAACCGTGGTTAAACATCACAGCAAGCAAGTCTACCTATGTGAAGGTTGAGTAGACTCCTTTGTACGCATACGCATATGCACCTGTTTAATCCGGCTGTACTTTCCATGCACTCACTTAATCGCTATCAATTCCAAATTAAATAAAAATCTCATCATACTTTAATTATTTCGTGTGCATTACTGGGTTCGCATATCTGATCAGATGCTGTACAAAGATGTGTGACAGGACAATTTACCCGCACACCCCCCCTGATGCATTGTGTTTAATGTTTTAATGTCAGCCGGCAAGTGATGCGATGCCGATCGGCATAAGGGAGCTTAGGGTCATGGACAGGATACGGCAATAGCCTTATTTGCCGTCACCAACGAACGTGCAGGGCACCAGCTGAGCATGTGCTTAGACCATGGATGGAATGAGTTTTCCTCCTTTTCTTTCGTCCTTCTTGCACAGAACAATGGAGAGTAATGAATTCTTTGTCTTTCATTATCGTTGGTCTCTCCGTTGCATCATGGCGCTGCTCACGCGCCTGATCCTGCCGTCCTCCGGTTGGACGCTATTCTCTACCGGATGCAGCTCTCAATAGCGCTCTGACCTGGCCCGTGGCGTGGCATTGTTGTGATACGAATCCACATCAAGCTTCTATTGACAGCAAGGGGGTGGCGGGGCAAGCGTGGGTCCCCGGGGCTAGGGGTGGGTGGGTGGATGGTCTGGTTTCTTTGTCCCGGGGCTAGGGGTGGGTGGGTGGATGGTCAGATTTCTTTATCCCTAGGTCCTCAGGGTGGGTGGGTGGATGGTCAGATTTCTTTGTCCCTAGGTCCTCGGTTAATGGGTGGAACCGTAATTGCACCACCGGGGCTGTTTGTCCTTCCCTTCCCCGCAGCTGCACTAAGTGGGCACCTGTCGTCCCCGCTAGCGCAATCTCTATTCCAACTACACACGTACAATGAGCACGCCAGATGGTGGCAAGCTAGTGCTCCACGCTAACCAACAAACATCCATTTCCGAAGGGGCGCCTCAAGCCCAACGACCGTAGTTAGCGCGGAATTGGTGAAACAGGACAAACGATCCACAAATGCACTGGTGCAGAGAACAAACGGCCATGTGGGGTCCCGTTGGTATCGTGGCGTTCGGCGACTCCATGAACAAAGGCACATTGCATCATGGCGCGGTGATTGACTTGAATACGTCTTTGTTGCCAAACAGACGCTGCCAACTGCGTCAAGTTCGAGGCACATGCAGCGTGTGACCAGATGGGTAGTACGTTTGTCGGCATTTCCGATAGCAAACGGCCGTAGCCTGATGTGGCAGTCCGCGTGTCTATAAAGGTTAGTAGCACGCTGATGTCGGCATGCTGCTACGGCAAAAACAACCAACTCACGAGTTCCAAGCCCAACGCCAACAACACGCCGCAGCAGCGCCTCTGAACATCTCTCTAGTGGGGTATCCAAGTGTCACGCACAATGTCAAAGTAAGTTGGAGCCGGACGATCGGCGACTGTACCCTCTGCCGAGCGTACTCCCAGGAACCTGCTGTTCCGAACTAACGCTGATGCGGTCTGCAGGCAACCTTCTGACAATCCTCCCCAGCCGGCGAAGTCTCGTCGCATGGAGGTGCTTCCCGACATCCTGCATTCGAGGTTCCGCATTGTAGCGAACCAGCTGAGCGGACCAGGAACTCCGTCAGACGCAATATTGTTTCTGTCGATGCTTCCTTCTGCAGTCGACTACGCGTCTTTCCAGCAACACCCTGATCTGGGCGTGTTCGAGTTCCAAACCCTCGTTGCCAAGATGAACCCCAGGTGGGATGTGAATACTGCAGTCAGGGCAGGTATAGGCAGTGATCGATGGATAATTGGAGGTCAGGAAGGCTTTACTGATTTTCTTACACATGTATTCAATCTGGCCAAGGAGGGTGTAGTAAAGCTGGGGCTGGAGTTCGTCATCAATTTTGAACTGGTGGAGGATAACTCAGGCCGGTACGCAGACTACGTGCGCGACGAGAATTACCATAAGCTGCAGCAGGCACGGCTGTGAGAATGTATTGAATATGGATGCTATTTTCGTTATTGAACTGCCTTTGCTACGTGGAAAAGACTCACGTTATCTACCCTTGATGCGCCGCTTGATTGAAACACCCAAGGATGCCGCGCAAGAGTAACAGAGTCATTAAATCTGCAAGCCGCGTGCATATAAGAGAGCTATCCCCCAGCACCTTGACGTAAAACCATCCTGGTGACTCTGCACGCTGCATCCGATTGTTAAGCAGGATATGACGCTCTTTTAATGCACAATTGACCATTTTGAACCACATTTCCAACAACCTCTGTCTAAATCGTCCACCGTCTCCAGCACCGTTCAGCATCAGAACAGGGACGACCAGAGCTCATCCACGCCTCAAATCAGACGTCAGACACCATCAAGATGGATGTGCATGCATACACATCACCGTATGCGATCGCTAAAACGAGCCCACCCGACGAGACCATCGACGAAGCTTTTGTCATCATTGCTCGGAGTTATGCCAAAGGCAGCGATGCACCGCCGCCTGGGACGATGCTCCGCCTCGGTCGAGTCTGCCTGGCGGCCAAGTCCAGCGACGAATACGGGCCGGACGTATTCGCCTACTCGTGGTCCATGTTTGCGAACTTCGTCACTCGGGGGGTTCCCGACCTGGAAGCAGCGCCCCCGCTGCGCGTTAGCATCACCCTGCCAGTGTCAGAATACCTCAAGGACGATGCAGTGGATAGCCAGCTGGTCGTGAACGTCAGCTGCCAGGACACGTTTATGTACGCGCTTGGTGTCCTCCGACACCTGATCCTGGTTGGGCGGTTTCGGTGGAATCATACCATGCCAGTCGCAGTGTGCGACAGCACCGTTCGAGCCAAGCCGAAGCTGGATGGGCGGCAAGCCCTTACCGTCGCGCGTCGAGGCTCCGGATCCAGGCTCTTCCCTGGGATCCACGAGAGTGGTATACCTAAAACACGCTGCCTCTTTGGAATGGCACAGGACTGCCTCCTCACGGGCCATCAGCTCGCGAGGCTCGAGGAGCTGCTGTGGTGTGCTCTCGAGAATGGAGATTTGCTACTTCACGTGCCCGAGGCTACCATGGAGGATGCGGGCGCACTGGCTATGCCTCTCATCGCCGTGCAGCGTACCGTATGCTTGATGCAGGATGACCTGGCGTCCAATGCAAAGGGTCATGCGGCCAGGGGTGGCATAGGCGACGATCTGCCCCACGGGTGTGCCTTGACGCAACGTGCTGGCATTGCCTGCGTATGCTCCCCTGATGGGACCGTGGAGTCGTTGTGGAAGAGGGTACTCGCCGAGGGTCACACGGTAATTGTATGCGAGGATGAGTTAGTCGGCGGCTATCGAGACCTGCTCAAGAAGAGCTTCAAAGCCGTTGTCAATCTCGACGACGCCGGCAAGAAAACCTGCAGCTTCATCCGCGCGTTCGAAGCTGCGGACGACTTTTCTTTAACGCCAATCTCCGGCACAGGGGCGAGCCAGGATGGCAAGAGTCTGCTGTGCAATGTTGGACGTCGCCACAATGATCCTCTCCGAGTGTCAGAGGCCGCAGGCGGGAGTTGGGCGGGCACACACCTGCCACAAGATGTTTTGCATTCATGCCCTGACGTGCGCGACATCTTCCCGTTGGGCGTCGAGTACGTCAAGCCCGACCAATCCAAGCAGAGCCCCAATGCCACTGGGGCAGCAGAGATATCCTCGTCAACCGTTGTGCTCCTGCCAGAGAGCGTGCTGGACGCTGCCGCTGCCGCTGCCGCAGGAGACTTGTCGTTCATCTTCCCGGTAACTGCAAAGGTCGGAGGAGGCGTCGACCAAACGGAGAGGCACCTGGCTTTACAGTGCAAGTTCATCCTGCCCATGAGAACGCGTTTGATCGTCTTTCACGGCAGCGGTTTGGTTGGCCGGAAAACCTCAGGTGCTGCCGTCGGGTGGGCTACGGCGCAGTCCATGATCTGCCACGACGGAGGAGAGCAGCCGCTCGTCCTCTGTTTGGACACCGATAAGAATACCGGCCCTTCAAAGAGACCAGCTTCTACCGTTCCTGCAGAGGGACCAGCTACCAAGGTGGCGCGCACGGATCCATCCCAAGCCTCGAACACGAGAACCGATGACCAGCCCGTACGAAAAATCAACCAACGGACGTTTCAAGTGTCAGGGCTCGGAGCCGATGTGATACACGCTCAGTGGCTCAAAGATATGAAACCAATTCTCAACGATTCCGGTATCTCGTGGTCCAACGTCATCGGGCCTATGCGGACAATCATGGCAGCGCCAGAGTTCGAACGGATCATCAACCTCGAATTCGTCCCCTTTGCGAATGGCTCAAAGACAATTCCACTAACCGGAGATGCACTTGCTGGCAAGCTGGATGAGAACGCGAGGGGGATATACAATAAGAACGTGTCTAATGGCAGTCGACCCGACATGACGCAGACAGGTTGGGATAGGGCAAAGGATAGCAGAGAGTTCTTTTCGGTACCACTCATAAGAAGGGTAACCAACGTGTTAGGCTGGTGCTCGATCGGCAGCGCAAATGGTGTCGATAAGGCGGCCGACGAGCCGCTGCACGTCTTGATATCCTGCCCGACGACGTTCTCGGCGATCTTCCTCGAGTACATGTTTAGGTATCACTTTGCCGATGCGGTTTGCCCCTACCTCCTCACGAAGGACTGGCCTGCTCCTCACCTTCGAGCGGCGGTGGTGGAGTCGTGGGCCTCAACGGCCAGGGATCTGAATGAAAAAGCCAAGTTGTCGCCTGATGCCAACTCCTGGAGGGTGCTTGTCGGAATTGTCGACGGGAACATCGACGCAGCTGGCCTCGGAGACATCAGTTTCGCATCAGTGGGAATCACCATTGGCTACTCTGCGAACATAAACAGCCTTTTCCACTACGCGAATCCAACCATGGCGGTGGGGCATGGGAGTGTGACGACGCTGCAGCGGATCGAGGTGAGAGGAAACCCCGCATTCAATCTAATGAGGAGCTGGAGTCATCTCATTAAGTTGCCACCGAAGCAACGAGAGGGCATCGACTAGGCCCAGTGTTAAGAGTGATACTGGCCAGCAGTGGCGGAACATCGGCTGGTGCTAGAATCCGTATTAGTACTTGGTAGCTTGTCCATCAGGACATCCTTTGACGGCGGGGTCGGTGTGGGTGCGAGGGTCCGATATGCCACGTGCCAGGAGCCGAACAAGGCTCAATGTTTCGAAACTACGTACCTAGTTTATTAGTAATACATTAAGGTTACCTGGGTATGTCTTCCCTAGAGTATAAGTAGGCGCCTGCACCCGGCCACAGCCCAACTCGACACCCATCCACACCATCCACTCCATCCAACCATCTCGATCCGCTACCTCAACACCTGAGAACCCCCTCCCACCCGATCAGGCCTGTAGAGTATCGACAGTAACGATACAACTACAGCTCATCAAGATGTCGCTCCCTGCTAGTACCGAGGCAGATGATGGCGGAGACAGTCCGGACTACAGGACTATATTGAGTACGCCAAGGACCATCAAGTACCTGTACGACAACAGGATCATGAAGAACATTCCATGTCCCGTCTTTGCATCATCCGATGACCTACAGCGCAGGATACAGTTATGTTCATGTGATATTCTGCAGGTGCCCCAACAGGACGCCATCGTTAACGCGGCAAATATAAATCTAACAAGCGGAGGAGGAATCTGTGGCGCCATATTCAAAGCTGCTGGGGAGGATGAGCTGAGGATTGAATGCGAGAAGTTCCCTGGTGGGATCAACGAGGGCGAGGCCGTAACGACGTCAGGCTGCAAGCTGAGGAACAGACACATCATCCACGCAGTTGGGCCTTACTTTACGAAGGGCGAAGTCGTAGCCCAAGGGGACAGAAGATGGTCACTCCTGCACAACTGCTACAGGGCTATAGTGGACGAGTGTCGCATCCACAACTGCAAGACGGTCGTCATTCCCGTAATCAGCATAGGCCTATTCAATGCGCCGTGGGAAGAATGCATCGCCACAGCAAGCCGGGCCATTGTGTCATCCCTGCAGAGGCCCGAAAACCGACATATCACCGTCACTATAGTGGTATTCGACGAGAAGCATACTGTCAAGTGGATTCAGGAGTACCTACACAATCTAGAGTAAGTAATCCCGTGTTGGCTTAAACAAATGTCGATACTAATATATACTGTCCTTTCCAGGTTCTTGGTTCCGGATCCCGCCGGCTCTCCTTAGTGACCCAGACAGGTGCACCTACGACCTACCTACGCAGAGCTGTTTGAGGGACTTGCGCAGGCTGGCATCGACAAAAAGCGGAGGCCGTTGGGCATGGAATACAACGCTTGTTAAAGGAAGAAGCTACTCCGGTCTGTACGGGTCGACAGAAGCTTGTTTTATAAGTCACCTACATCATAGAGTTCATGCCGTATGAGTCACGCATGTGTTGGGAAACCTAGTCTTGAGAGAACCTTTGATATGATTATTTGATGAATTTTGATCTGCGCGGATAGATTAACCTTTGTTGATAACCTTCCTTGAGAAAACAGGGAAAACCAGAGCATAAGCCAGGTAAAAAAAAAAAAAAACAAATACAACGCTTGTTAAGAGGCACTACGGTTTGCAGACAAAGGAACACATTCAAGATTTTCCACGTACTTTACAAACAAAGCCTGAATAGTTGGCTGGCAGATAACAACAATGGAAGTTGGATGGAATGAGAGGAGGGGTGGGTGACGTTAGCAGGATGGGTGTCGAGGGACAAAGAACAGATGAAAGGACAGTTGCGGGGCTGCTTTTTAGCAGGTAGCCTATGCGCCCTGGTGGCCAAAGCGAGGACCTGCGGCTAAGCGACAACGGGGAAGTAAAGCCATGGAGGGCGGGCTGCTACTGACAGGGCTGTGTGGATCATGCCGCTGGGACCATAGGTTGCCTTTGACATCCAACGTACTAGTGCTAAATGGAGAATGGGGAAACGCCGCCCTCTCACGCTAGGGAAAGCGCAAATAAATCCATGGAAAACAATTACACACTGAAGGCCCGGCCACCACAATGCGGACGAGGCGCATAAGTAGCGTCCAGTGCTCCTTTGTTTAGAACACCACAAATACAACGGCCAATGGAGGCATGCGGCAGGATATCTCTTCACAGTTCAACAAGCTCATGCACCCACCTCCCGAGTTTGCCATATTTTCCCATTTGCACGCACACTGCCACATCACCATCGTTCGCCTTCCCCTGCACACAATCTTGACCCATTTCCTGATACCGTCCCATCCCCGAACCAGCCCGACAGCTTGTGCATGTATCTCTATTAAACGATGGACATTGCCGATCCGGGACTACAGTACCCTTACGACAGGCTGCGCAATGTTATTGTCACAGTCATCGATAAAATCACAGAATCAGGCAACGGGGCCCGTCCAGGTACAATGTTCCGGCTAGAACGAGTTCGAGATCAGTGGTGGAGCAGAACGAGGAAGGGGCTGGATGGTTACCGATGGGAGACAATGGTTCGCCTCCTGGCGCCGGATGAATATGCAAATTTGTCAGAAGACGGAATTTCCTTCCAACTGCTCGCAAAGATTCCCGGATCCGCCTGCGGCTCTGAACGAAAACACATGATACTGTCGTCCCAGGACACCTTCATGGAGTGGCTTGTACTGATCGACCACGCGATCGCGAATGGTGTCCCAGAGCCAGGGAAGCCGAACGTGCCGCAGCTGTGCGCGCTACGTTTAACCCTGTCCTCGCCACCTGGTGAGGCACCTCGACCCAGCCCGCCGGATGGAGAAGTAAATGACAAGGATGCGGAGCCGGAAGCAGTTGCGGACAAGTCCGACGAGCCCAACGAGAGCGGAATACTACAAGGCCTGTATAACGAATTGACGGTTCAGGACGAGGATGTCGAGGCGTTCAAGTCCTTCTTCCAACTCCAAGATGTCAGCACCCGATCCCTTACCACGAAAGGCCTGCCGGGAATGAGCCCGGGCTTCACCATTCTGCCGGCACAGCTCACGGGTGTTTTCAAGTACTTCAAGGATACCACCAACCGAGATAACGGCCTTCGCGGGATGTACCTGGCCGACAAGACCGGAACAGGCAAGACACTGCTCACGGTCATCGTCGTGGTCATCTGTCGACACGCCGAGCTGATGGCCGCGCATCTCAAGGCTCATCCTGATATGCATCACCACCAGAAGGGCAACGACTGCCCGTTGAGTTCCGCTTTCGGTTTGCAGTGCGTTTGCGTTAAAGGGGGGCTCATGGAACGCATCCACGCCTTCCTACCTACCCACGGCTGCACGGAGATCATCTTGAAAGGCACGCTGGTGGAGCAGTGGGCAGCCGTATTTAGCAAGCATGTCGGTACCACGATCAGTGACAAGAATCATCCCTGCCATGGCAAGCCGTTCCTGCACGTGTTTACTTGCAAGACTAGCTCTAACAAAAGAGGTCCGATGTGGGAAGCCGTCGATGGATGCGACGGGGAGAACAAGGATGAGCTGAGCTGGGACAGCTTTAAGCAATTGATCCCGGTGGATATGCCCAAGGCCGACCACATCGTAATATCCTCTATCAGCAAGGGAGACAAAGCGACGAAAGCCTTCGAAGCAGGCAAAACGCTACAAGGCCGCCACTACCTTAAACCTGACGAGTACGGGTTGAGGGGAGGAAACGGGCATGTGTCATTCGGGGCCCCTGGTAAAAGGGAGGATGATACGTTGCTGGACAGCGGGACTGTACTGCTGGTGTCACGAAGCGCGCTGGAGACGCTGTGGAGGTCGTATAACAGTGCCAACGACGATGATCGCAAAGGGTCCATTCAACTGCCATTGCCGACTATGATGACGAATGCCAAGATGAAGAAACCGCGAACATACACGTACTGGTTCCCGATGACGTTTCGGGTCAGGGTACTCGTGGTGGATGAGGCTGACGAGAGGGTATCTGAGGACACCGTTGTCCTTCAACACGCAAGCATAGGGGCATCCCTGAGTTCGAGCGAGGGCGTCGGAGGGTTGGGCAAGAGCCCTTTCCTGTTGTTCGCAAGCGCAACGCCATTCCACAACAGTATCTCCAATGCCTTCAATTGCATCAAGCTGCTGTACAAGAGCGACAAGAAGGGTTCTTCTCTACGAGAGAGCCTCGAGGCGCTGGAAAGACACAAGAAGTCCTCACAATCGCAGGACGCCGAGCGTCGCCCTTCCCCCGCAGAAGTTAAAGATGCCCTGCAGACCTGCGCCAGGTACCTCAAGAAGGTCATGTTTGCGAGGGCGACGGGGTCCACTCTGTTGCGGGGAGTAGCACTGGAGAAGTACGATCCAGAGTATGAAGTGCTCTACCTTAGATACCATACGCCGGAAATATGGAACGCGAGGCTTCAGGCCCTAAAGAAAGGTGTCCGGGATAACATGGCTAAAGGTAACGTCAAGGATAACGTTCAGACACTGTCACGCTTGTGGAAATCGACAGACTACATCGCCATGCTTCGGGCTGCCTGTGTCCCAAATCTGCTGCAGGCACCTACGGCTGGCGGCAACGCGTACGGAGACTATGCGTACCCGCACACGACCGAAGACATCAAGAAGGATCTCCCACCGGGCATATGGAAGCTCGGCAACGCCAACAAGAAGGTCTCCGCATGCCCCGGGACGCTGAAGACGTTGGCGGAGTCCGCACAGCTGGCCACCGACCCGTGGTTTGCGGCGTTGGCCGCGATCTGCCGCGCTTCGTGGAACGGCATTCGGTATGACCACAAGGCAGCGCAGAACC
This sequence comes from Fusarium kyushuense, assembly GCA_034753255.1. Classification (NCBI taxonomy): domain Eukaryota; kingdom Fungi; phylum Ascomycota; class Sordariomycetes; order Hypocreales; family Nectriaceae; genus Fusarium; species Fusarium kyushuense. The sequence goes on along the minus strand of CM068238.1, from coordinate 9,181,343 downwards.
CGGACGGGAGCGGCAAATCTGAAGACCCTCGGCATGTAGTGGTATTCACGCCCTTCCCCGTCGTGACCGTCGTCGTTTTCCTATTCCTGAGCCACATCCTCGGCGATATCGCTGAATGCCACTTGCTGACAGGCGAGTGTCCATCGGACATTACCAGCCGAACAAGCACGATTGCCGGTTGGGCTCAGAATGCCGAAAGGCTGGCTGCATTACCTCCTAAGCAAAGGAAGATCGTCATCTGCGTTGTTAACGTCGATATCGCCTCGACTGGCATAGATAACCTCAAGTTTGCGTCGGTTGGGGTGTTTTTTGGTGAGCCTGAGACCAGTCCCAAGCGGGAACAGGCACTGGGCAGGCTGGTACGGCGAGGTGCGACTCGCAAGGTTTACATCTACAACCTTGAGCGCCGCGACAACGCGGCTTTTAATGCCCGTCTTGACAGCAACCAAGGAACCACGAGGATGCTCAGTGGGTATTTTGACGAGGCTGACGACGATGACAAGGAGGATGAGGAGTAGACGGGGGCAGGTTGAGTGATACGACCTGGTATCCTTGTATATCTGGGGCGATATTATGTACTGACCTTGGGCTTTTGATAACTGTTTCCTGTTTCTATTATTTTAGTTACCTAAATGGATTTTATTGCTATAGTTAGTTAACTTATATATCTTGTTTTTATATTTTTAAGATGTATTAATGCTTTATATGCTCTTGTGCAGTAGGTAAGGTTACTATTTTTTAGAGTCTTGTAATTTCCTATAGTAAATATTACTATTATTTAAGATTAAGAAGCCTTTGCTATCTGTAATTTAGCTACTAGTAATAAGGGAATTATATAATCTAGCTATATTATACCCCAGTATACTAACTAATATATTAGGACTTAGATAATAAAAGGATTAGTTAAATTAAAGCATTTAATAGAACTTAGATATTAAATATATATATAATCTATCTAGGATATAATTTAAATAATTTGCAATTATATTATAAAAGTTTCTATTAATATATATAAGTTACTGAAGCCTCTTCCTCTTGCGATATTTATTAAATATTACTCTAAAGCTTGTTTAACTTATTATATTTCCATTTGCACTATATAGTATTCCCATTCGGTTACCTCAATAACTATATAATTACATTTCCTTTTATACCTGCAACATCATTCTTGCCGTCATCATCATCACCAGCATCGTCATCCTCCTTGTCCCTATTATCATTCTTTCCGTCCTCCTCCCCCTAAAGCCTGCTTGTGCTCCATGATAACTTGCTGCTGCACCATCCGCTCTACATTCTCTGGGTCTGATGCGTTATCCTTACCCTTGGCATGATGGACGTCGTCAACCATGACCTCGGCCTCGGCCTCATCACCATGGACGTCGTCAACCATGACCACGTCCTCGGCCTCATCGCCATGGGCGTCGTCAACCATGACCTCTGCCTCGGCCTCATCACCATGGGCGTCGTCAACCATGACCACGTCCTCGGCCTCATCGCCATGGGCGTCGTTGACTTTGACCTCGTCTTCGGGCTCATTACCGTCACTCTCCTCATATTCACTCTCCTCATCTTCACTCTCCTCATCTTCATTCTCCTCATCTTCATTCTCCTCATCTTCATTCTCCTCATCTTCATTCTCCTCATCTTCATTCTCTTCATTGCCATTCTCTTCATTGCCATTCTCTTCATTGCCATTTTCCTCATCGCCATTCTCCTCATCGCCAATCTCCTCACCGTCATTCTTCCCTTCCTGACTAGCCATAGCCTGCTCGCGCTCTATTGTATCTCTATGTTGTCGCATCCACTCTGTATATTCCGGATCTGGTGCGTCGACCGTCCACTTTGGCAGTACAGGTAGGCTTGCAGACTTGACGCCCGGGTCAGCTGTCGTTCCACTGGCCGATGCTGGCTTGGTGTTGGCAACGCTCTGCACGTCTGCTCCGATGTCATCTCCGATAACGTCATCCTCCATCTCGTAATCAACATCCATCTCATCGCCATCTGGTTTGTGTGTGGTTATGCTCTTGTCGTGAGAAGAGTCTCCGTCTCGAGGTGGGTCATACCACACGGTGCGGCGGAATTCGGCAAGGGCTTGTGTTTCTTGGAAACCGCTGTCACCCGTTACATTCGAATCGGCAGCGGCTGACTTCGAAGTGACACTTGCCGGCAGCCAGCTCAACACCGAGGTCTTGTCCTTCCCACTGTAGTACACCCCTTGCGGGACGCCAAGATTGTCACATATCATCAGGCCAAAGAATGCTCTGATAAAGTCAAGTCTTGACCCGGGGCTCGGCACTCCGGCACGGAGATGTTGGTATATGTCCCAATCTCTCTGGTGGAGGCTGCCGTCCGTGGAAAACTCATCAACGTCGATACGGGACGTGGACTCGACGTTCATGTACTCTAGGGTAACGTCCTCGTCGCTGGATAGAGAGGCACCGAGCTTCCCGTTCAGGTTAAGGCACAGGAGAAACACGCTGACGAGGTTGCAGCCCCATTTCTCTTCGTCGTCGAGCTTCGTCGCCTTTGGGGCAAAGACGCGTAGATCCTCTGACATCGTGATCTTGGCGGCGAGTAGCATTTGGCGGATGGCGTGTGCAGCCAGCCGGACTGTAGCCTTGTGGTCCAGGCGATTGGCGTAGTATATGTACACAAAACTGGTGTTGAAGTCCAGGATGAAGGTGGCAATGCTAGAGCCTCCCTTTCCGTTGAAGGTCACAGCGCCGACCATAAACCGCTTTCCGTCCACGCGGTCGTGTAGCGCCTGACCATCTGGAAACCCCATCGAGAAGTCTCCTGACACGCAGTATTCCTCGTCCTCTAGGTCTGGGTGTGGTGTTGGCGTGCGTTTCTTGTTTGCGACAAGTTTCCTCGACGACACGGTAATGGGAGCTTTTGCCACGGCAAAGTGATCAGGGGCCCAGACAACGGCGAGGGCGAGGAGGGCTTGGACATCTTCCTCATCTAGTGCGCGGCATCGGTGCAGCTTGGTGAACACACCGGGCCACAAGGCTTCGAGCGTGGTCACATCCATGGTGGACGACCAGCTCCGTTGATCCACCAGGACCTTCATATGCGCTTGCATATTTTGAATGTCGGCTGGAGAGCCGTCGATTCTCAGTGTTGGTGATCCAACGTCACCAGGCAAGTTGTCGCCCCACGGCGGTGGCACTGGCTGGTCTTTGGGTTGGCCGGCGGCAGCCGGAGCCTGGCTCCGGTCGCCGGCTTTGTCGGCCGCGGTACCTGCATAGGCGACGGAGCTCCTTGTCGGTAAGCTCCCGGCCAGGCAAACAAAAGGCTGGGCAGACATGTTCCAGGCAGTAATGTGTTATGTTGTGTTGTGTTATGTTATGTTATGTGTTGTGTTGTGTTGTGTTGTGTTGTGTGTTGTGGACGTGCTGGATGTGCAGAAAGTATGCGATCTTGCTTTGCGTGGAAATGCAGATTCCGCAGCCAAGGGGTGGGGTTGGGGGGGACAAGATGGGAGGAACATCATCCGTTTATCTCTCTGCCTTTATTGCAGTACTTCGGTAGGTGGTGGAGCGTGCATACGCTTGTGTGGTGGCGCATGTTATCCACGTCGGGGCGTGTCGTTTGTTGTCTGTCTGTTTGTCTGCGTTGGTGGCGCACGAGCTAGTCCGGTTTCGACTGGCACTGGGTGCCACGCTAGAAACGGTGCTGGTTCTTTGTTTGAACGTTATTATTGTTGGTCACGATCCCGAACCCCATGCCGTGAGGTAGTGCGGTGAGTTGTCGTGGATTTTATTAGTGTGGTGTTGCTCTTTCTCGTTTATATTTTCTACAGTATGCCTACATACCTTGAAAGACCTTTGCATGCATCTTGAGTATCTCCATCATTGAACCCTCTTGCGTCGACATTGTCACATATGATCGTGCCTGACGACCAAAATGCCACTGCACGACAAGCCCATCACGTATCCCATCTATCAACGGCGAAAAGGATTCCTCGCTGGCCACATAGACGGCGAGGATGATAGCCTCAACGCATTCGACATAGGGGAAGAAGTTCGTCTCGGTGACCTGCGAACCCTGTACAAACAGCAACCCGCCTCTATCGAGCCTTGGGCGCCTCCGCCCGGTACCGTTCCGCAGCCTCGACGGTGGACGGCTGTCCGCACTACACTTCAAGGCCAACAGCGCATGAAGGCCAGGTTCGCGGACGATGAAGGCGGGGGTGAAGACGACACCGACGTGACGAACCTCGACGACTTGGAGAGGGGCCTGTTCCAGGCACTCCTGTCCTCGCTCGCAGGGGAACGCCTCGACGATGCCGCCATCCGCAGCATGCTCCATTATTGGCTGCGGGGGCTTGAAGATATCGTCGAGGTGTCCATGGGGCCCATTACTATATCCGAAGAGGAGGGACATCAGGACCACGTCGACAGAACCGCCATTCTCGCCCCAGGACGCCAGCAAACGGTCAATTTCACAGGACCAAGCGGCTATAGCAACAAGTTGAAATGGCGCAGAGCTGTCCAGGGCAAGAGGTTCTTTGTCTCTTACGTATTTCACGAAGGATTGAGGCATTGGACCGCATTCATATGGGATCGATTTCGGAAACACCTCCTCCACTATGACTCTATGTCGAACGACGTTCGCTTTGCACGGAGGTTTAGATCCGTTGTCCTGGCCTGGCGATACCACCTTGCCGAGAGTGGGATCCCCTGCGGATTTGACTACTTCGGAATGCCACTCAGCCCGCAGTCCGGCGACTGGGAGTGCGGGTATATTTGTGTTCGAGCTATCTCCCAGGCCCTCAGAGGCCTGGTAGGGCTGACGTACGACGAGGTCTTGACTGCTGTCGGCCGCCGTGCCGTGCTGAGGCTCACCCTTGCACGGGGTGGTCCATCGGCAAATGCACCACCATCAAGAGGGTTTGACATCCTCCACCGAGATTGGGCTCTACCAGTAGACGGAGCGAAAGGTGCAGGGGAGGAAGTGAAAGGTATTAGGGTGTTGTTTGCCGCCATGCTGACGGAAAGATTGGGCATGAAGGCAATTACTGTTAAAGAAGATGGCAAGTTAACGTCGCCCCAGGCAAACTCACAAACGCTCAATATCTGACCCCTTACCGATCTAGGAAAGAAAACACGTATCGAGACAATACGAAATCTGGCTGGGTTAGGCCCCCAGGATATCGTTATCTGGTGTCCAAGACCTCACACCTGTATTGCCGATGTGTACACCAGCGAAGGAGGGTATGCCCATATTCAATTAAAGAGCGCCAGACCTCACGCTCCATCGCCTTGCAATCGCATAATGGAGATCCCTCCGAGATCTTTGCGAGCCAGGTACCGAGATGCAACCGACGTCACGCCCTGGTCCGCTTTCGATCTTCGAATTCCATCAGAGGACGTATTGAAGCGTTGGCGTGACTCTGGTCTGACGGTGAACATGGGTATGCCAACAGTTCAGGCGACAGCTCCTGTCGCCATCGACTGATCGTCCTGCTTGGGCTGTCACGTTGCAATTATCAGAACGAAAGATGTATGCTTGCAGCAGTGTTTGTTTTCTCCCTCGCCGTCGTACTCCAGGTGGAATGACCTGATGTTAGACGGTGCGCAGACTTGCGGCATTTTTGAGATTATTTGGATCGGAACCCCAAGCTACACAGCAATCTTGCGATACCAGCAGAGGACTTCTCGACATATGCATAATCGCAGTTGCTATATTCCCAGGCTCGAGATTGTCGTCGTTACTGCGTCGGAAGTTATCACCATTTGGCAAAGGGTGGCAAAAGGGATTGATTGATCGGGAAACACTGGTCGATGGATGATGATGGTGTGGTGGGGGTACACCTGGCAGCTGTGCATGCAGCCAGGCTCTGCAGCCTTTCCCTTACATCCTGCGTTGTAAATTTCGGCCACTGCCATGTCGTCGTCCCCGTGTGTCGAAGGTTTTCTTCCCGTTCACGATCGATCTATCTGATTGCTCGGTACTTGTTTATGTTTGGGCAGCGTATGGGTGAGGGATCGTAGCTGGCTTATCGTTTGGTCTCGTCTCTGATTTATTTAGCTAGATACATAACCGCAAATCCTAAATCTGAACTTCAAAGACAACTGAGGAGAGCCTTTTCCATCCAACTTGACGGCGCCCAGGGATAGAAGGCGGTCAGTAGGAACATATTGACATCCAATGCCGTCACCAACTCCACCGACCACGCCTCCAACGCCTCTGCCCTTGCGGTGTTCAGAGACGCCTCCACGTTATACCACAGGGTGTGATTTCTACTTTCCTCCAGCCATACGCTGTTCAGGTCATCGACGGTTGAGGGGTTCGACAGCGACTGCAATCGCCTTTTCTCCGACACCTCGTCACAGCGGCGCGACGACGCTGCACAACTGTTGGCCGCCTCCTCGTGTTGCCTGTGCAGCTGGAGATAGTGATCTCGCAGGGCCGTGTCGGGGGTGTGCCATCCGTTGATGTACTCTCGCGCCGTGGTAGGTTCAGGTAGCAATACGGGACACGAGGTGTATCGGAGGGCAGCGTCAGGAGGGTTCGACGACTGGGCTAGGTGGTTGATGTACCTAGAAAGTCCCCTGCTCGGGACTCTCTCCGATGTGGCCGTATCTTGAAATATGGCAGCCATAACAACGTTTATCTATGCGATACTGATAGTTTCAGAGTGAGAGAGCAGAGTGTAGAGACGTCGTGTAAACATGAGAAGCACGTATTGTGTGTTTGGGCGAGAAGGTAGAGGCGGACAGGAGTATATGGGGACAATGGATGAGAGGGGAGAAGTAAAAGGAGAAGGAAGAGGAAAGGGAAAGGGAAAAGGGAAAAGGGAAAAGGGAAGGGGAGAGGCGAGAGGGGAGAGGCGAGAGGGGAGGAGGAGAAAGGGGGTCGTAGGCGGCCCAGCCACACCACATGCCGATAGTACAAACGCGGACACATAGTTATGTCACTCTGCAGATATAGACCGGTCAAGGTTATCGCTGCGATAATATTGCATCTGATCGGTCTGGGGTTTTTGCTTCATATTCCCCAAACACCTAAATGCCGTATACCGTTGTCCTGTGCAGCAGCACAGACGTCACTTTCGGGGAAGCAGATACATGTACTGAACGGATGGCGATTGCAGCATCTATATATTCACATCGCGGTCGAGGTGGATGAAGGTGAAAAAAAAAGAAGCACCAGCCCACGGTGACAAACATTGGTGTCACCTGCTGCCACAATTCCATCTTCCGGCCAAGGAGCTGAGATGGTACATCCGACCCCGATGACCTGTCGGGGCAGATCGGCAGCATGTGGACTAAAAAGAAACCCCAGTGCAGCGGATGCCTACAGCATGCGCGCCTTGAAGTAGGTACTAGGTATGCTTATGTATGGTGACAAAGACTGTTACTGGTCGGCGCAAGACCCGCTTGATCAAGGGGCGGAAGTTGCGGATTCATGTCGCTATCTGGGTACATGCATTATGTTCCATGGATGTTAAATCACGCCTTGGCGTCATACTTACAGAAGCAAGCAGAAATGGGCTCGGGGGATACAGCTAGCGATGCCCAGAACGTGGGCCACTAATGTACATTGCCGGAAGAGGGGGGGACAGAGAGCAAGGATAAGCGGGCAGTGGCATCTGAATGGGTCAGCCTGATTCCCACGCATCAAGAGCCCATAGCAAACAGGATAGACAGAGCTCGCTTGTCCCTCGGAACGTAGATTGGTGCGTTGGGGTCGGGAGACATATAGTCTTGAGAGAACCATTGACATAATTATTTGATGAACTTTGATCTGCGCGGACAGATTGACCTTTGTTAATAACCTGTCTTGATAAAGCGAAGAAGACTCTGCAGAGCACAGGCCCGATTAAAAAGAAATAAGTACATGGGAGACACTCTAGATGGCTTGCACGTCGCCCACTGAGTGGTGGATTACCTTTCATTCGAGACACATAGGCGGAGGGGGGTGGGGGGGGAGGGGGATGTACCGCTCCAGTCAGAGGTGACGGTGTGGTGCCTGATGGGTAAGGGGTAAGGATGGTGTCAAACACAGAATATTCGGGCTTGCTTTTGTCATGGATCGCCTCGACCACGTCTGGTCAAGCGTATGCGGCCATTGGCTCCCATCATCCCCCTGAAGCAGCGGCACTGTACCCACAGAAGCAGTCTGCTGGATAGATGTAGGCTATTATCCAGCCCAGCCACTGTGCCAGTTATCCCAGGCTGTATACTGACTTAATATTAGGTGCCTGGGTAGTTCCCCTCTGCCATGCTTTTTGCCCTGCGCCAGCTGGGGTTATCTACTTGTGCTTTCTGCAGCGCAGTCCTGTACCGTCGGGATGGTTTCTGTTATATCTAGTGGAACTCCTCGTCCCGGTGGCATGGACGGCAATACAATGAGTTGTGCATGGTTAGAGTGACGTTTGAGGTGTGGTAGGTGACCTGCAGCAGTTCTTCTCGTATCCCTCACCAAGGGAATCTTGTCTGGCGCCCGCTATCCATCTTCATGCACCCTGCCGCATTGATGAATTACTCAATTTGGCCACCCTAGTGACACATGGCCACATAAAAGGCTGTGCCGTCCCTGGTTGCGGTTAAGCTCAGTCTACCTACTAGGTAGCGTATCATTACTACTGAGTTCCTCCTGCCCACAACGCCTCGAAAGTTGTTGTACGGGAACCCACGAAAAGTGTAATTATCCCTCTACCTTCTTCATTACTCTCACTCTGGTTGAACGCTGGATATTATACCTGTCCTGGGTGCTTATTGGCTTTCTGAGCCCGGTGGATGATATTTTGAACCGAGTGGGATCATCAGATTACTCACTTTCTTGTTTCCTTCCTTCGTACCTTCTCTTGCCAAGGGGTGGGAAGAGGGGGGAGGGGGGGGGCTCTTGAGCTTCCGCAGCACACAGACAACCCTGCCGCACGGGATATACTTGCGACGCAATCCGACATGTCGATTCCTCTGACTACAACCAGCAACAAAGGGCACGTCCAAAGCCACCACGCGACCGAACGCCGTTATGTAGCCGACATCACACTGTACCACCTATTCGAAGAGAGGCGTCGCCGATACAAGGAAGCACTGGTCCAACACAAGATCACACTGTCCCGGCACTCAATGCTGGTAAGACAGCATCTGCATTACATACATCCGGGGCAGCCACCTCAACCATCGGACCCCGCACTCGTACGTGATTCTCTGGCAGCATGCAGGGAGTCGGTCAAGACGATAAGGTGGTTATACCGGCAGGCAGACTCGGCGCACAACCGATGGGAGATGGAAAAGACACTCGAGAAGGCCATCAATCGATCATGATTTAACGACGACGTCTAGCGTTTTGACTTTCAGATATAAATACCAAAGTGCCCCTTTCTTCACTGCAGTAGCTCAACCGCGATCCTTCTTCATGCCAGTTGTGTAGGGTAGGTCTCATTGCCACGGACCTTGCCTCACCAATGTCACTTACCCACATGACAAGATCCCCTTTAACCCTGCTCGCCTGAGCGCGGCCCGTACCTCGCGGGCCACCATAACCCACATGATAACCCTAACTTGTGGAGGTTGTGCCTGTCTCCATGACGGGTTGCTATAGGATCCACTCAACAGGGGTAGAATAGTGACGACATCTGGGGTACTGTAATTAGTTACGTCGATATAGTGACCTAGGATGACGCTTTAAGATCTAGATGGTTAACTGGGGTCTATTGAATGATAAGGGGCATATAGGTACCATGATTGGCTATGTAAATCGGGTTAGCTTGACTGGGATGGATGTGATTGAAGATCCAGTTGACTGTGGTAGATTAATGGGGAGCAACTGACTTTCCTGGTTTGGGTTGACTGGGATAAAAGAGTAAGGGTTAGATACTATATAGGGTAATGCAACTGCCTTTATAATTTAAGTCAACTCTGATACTGTTATTAATATGGAAGTTTATTACTAGAGTATTGCAAGCCGGCGCTAGTATTTGTTACCCCTACCTTAGTACTAAGGTAAACACTAAGCTAGGATGGCCTGTACTTCCAGGCCCTGCTACTCCCTTGTATATCCAATCCTTCGCAGGTGAATCTCCGTCTCTACGGATCACTAGTCGCACGTGCAACCTATTATTTGCCGCATTATGCTTTATTTAAGTATATGCCAACGAAAGCAGATTATGGTAGAAATGTTGCATAGATAGGTACCAACAAGATAATGGATGCTTCCCACCACATGCAACCCCAAGGCCCCTCCGCCATACACCAACAACCTCTGCCACACGATTGCTAGACCTGTATATAGGCCCAAGTCGAAAGGCAAAGACCATTGCGTTCGGCTACATGGAAACACGTTTCGAGGAATACGTCTGATTTGCTAAGAGAAATGAAATATACAGAGGAGTTCGCCCGTGTAAAATAAAGGATTGGTGCGTGTTGGAGCCTGGGGATAATGCTGCAGCGACAAAGGTACGAGGGAGACATGAAAGATGTTGCAGGAGGAGATGACGGAGACGGGGTGAGGAACAAGGGGAAAAGGGTTGCCGAGGGCAATGGCGAGAAATGGCAGAGGGGGGTTGCATACCCAATCAAACGATGAAACATCGGCCGAAACCTGCCTGCAGCTGACTCCCGCAAGGTAAAGCGTTACGACGGAGAGGCTGTATAGGGTAGGCCAAGTTCCTGTATAGCATTGCAAAGGCAGTCCGGGACAATTTTTCTTTTTCTTCCTTTTCAGATTGTATACATTATGAGAGTTAGTCTTGAAGGCTAAACACAGCAACGAGTTTCTACCATATCTAGAGATCAGCTAATATGAACTCCCTTTCCAATTACCTATATTACATAAACCGTTGAAATTATCTCTGCCGGTTATTTAGGGCTACTGCACGTTCTTTGGATCAATCATCACCCAGAACTTCATTGCTACGCAAGTCGGGATGCGCATTAGTTCTCATACGTAGGTAGATACGCTGCTACGATGTTCATGAGGAAAGAAAAGTACAAAGACATTGGTAACCTCTTTTCGGGTGTATCCTCCGCTCCGTCCACTTCCTTCACTCCACAACCTCGCCTGGGTGCAGTCTCCGGCCCAGCATCCCTGTTCGCGAGGCCCAACGTTTGTTGAAGCGGCGCCGTATGACCAGAGGCGCAATACCATTATGTCCAAACGCCAGAATGACGTTCTTGATGTACGCAACCAGGCCCTCCCACCCTTCAGGCCCCTTGACCTCCATTGAGTCATGCCGGTTTTCGCCGAGGTGGAGGTCAACGCGGAGGATATGATCTTTTTTAATAGTTATACCACGTTTCTCGAACTCCCTCAAGAATAACTCGTATGTGAAGCCGAAGAGCTTGATACTCTTGACGGGCATGGGCTGATCCCCGCCGAGCAGCGTTGGCACAGGCTCGTTAACCTCCTCGTACTGAACTTCCACGTGCCTGTTATTCCACCTCGGTATTGGTTCACTGCCGAGGATGTTCATGTCTCTGGGTCTAAAGTGGATGTTGGCTGCGTAGTCACCAAGGCTACTTGAGATGTAAGCATGGCGCGGGGGTTCATCGCCAATTGCATAACTTACTTGTCGACATTCGTATCGAGGTCGGGGATGCTGTATGACCAGAGTATCAGCTTGAACGGTAAAATATCATGGGTTATCAGCCCCCCCCCCCCCCCCAATGTCCTTACTTACCTGCAGCGCTCGCTGGTGCGGCCTTGGCTGCCCCAGACGTGGATGAAACCTCCGAGCTGGCATAGCGCGGGTATAGGAGTGGTTCCGACCTGGACGTAGTTGCTGGTAACGTCGTAGCCTGGTGGGTGAGGGCCAGCACACACCAGGCCTGATCCGCACAACCTCATAATCCACAGCTTGAGGCCTTCGATTCCGTCCTCGTCAATGGCTATTAGCTCGTGATCGTTGTCGACATCGATGCTGTGCTTGAACGTCAGGGCGCAAGTGCCCGTTGCGAACTCGGGGATCGCTTGTCTGAAGCGCTCCACGCCGAGCTTTGCGAGCGATTTAAATTCAGGATGGATGATTTTACCGTGGTCCCGAGCGGGAATCAAGGCTACACCGTAGTAGTCAAATATGATCATCGCGCAATACCGTGACCTGCGATCAGAGAGATGACAGGTTAGCCTGCACATAAGATCCAGTCGTGCACATGACGGTTGCAGGGTAGCGTCGCGTGTCGCCACTCACATGGTGATATATTATCCCCCGATCCAGCGTAGAGAACTGCCGCGGTGGTCGGTCGTGAAGACAGTTGAATGACTAGCTTGCCCTTGATGCTGGGATTCAAGAAGCGTTAGTTGGGCGGCACGTTGAACGACGATAAAGACAGACAAGCAGTATTATTTGTGTTGTGTAGTGGAGGAGGGAGTTGGGAAAATCGAGAGTAAAGGGAGATTGGCGAGAAATGGTACGTGGGTGCCTGACGGGCATTATTTTGTTGGTAACAGGGGAAGAAGGATCGTCAGTGATGCGCTCCTGCCCTGCGTGGTTCGATGTGTACCCACTACCCAAGGACAGAGTTAACGAGAAAACCGTGTGGCAGCGCTTATGTGGTGTTGCTGCCTCCGTCAAGCCCCACGCCCGACTGCGTTTTCTCTTCATCTAGCCACCTAGTACGTAGTAGGCAGTCGGTAGGCAGCTGTACAGCATTCGTTATCTGCTAAAGATTTCATAAACCTACATGTTGCAATGCAAAGCCAGGCAATTCCGCACAGGTAGCCTACCCTATAGCGATATCATGACGCTTCCGAGGCTAAGTGCCGAGACTTCCTGTTTCGGACGGTACGGCCCGCCCTATTGGCTGCAATAACTGGTTCGCGCGAAACGTGCCCCGGATTCCGTGTGTGGATCCGATCTGGAAATGAACCGGTAACTACTAACGTACTAGGTACGGGACAGAAGAGTAAACTGTAATCGAACATCGTAAGCAGAACGCAATTGAGATAACCGCCATAAGTGCCCTCATTTATCCAGTCTCAACGAATGTGGGATGCGGGCCTACCAGGCAGTTGCTGCTATTCGCATTGTTTGCCTGCATGTGAAAGTACCTAGGTACGTTTCCTCAATGTCGTCGATCCACGAGATTCGTCCCTCGGCCGTTGGCCTCTCGCCCAATCTTTCCACGCCACACACGGCAATACTTGACATGATTCTCAGGGCCTCCTTACACTCATGTTCTGTTTCCACCTCTACCCCTCTCCCACTCTCCGCAGAGCTATTGCATATCATTCTCCCTTCGTCCCTGTTGCATTACGATATCGGGCCACCATTTCTCCTATATTATTTACGCTTGCATGACGATAACGTGGTATAGAAGAAGTGCTATTTTCGTTAGCAGTTGTGAAGAAGTATGCTTCTTGGGTTCTTGTCGACAGATGTCGTCACCCGAATGGAGCATGCAAATAATGAGCATTCAAAGATCCTTTTTTTTTTTCTTCTTCTTCTTCTTCTTCTTTCAACTTTGCAGCAAGATCTAACGGGCGGGCGGGCCGTTATGCTCGCTGGAGCCTCTTAACCACGTCACCTGCGCTCGGCCAATCAGATAGTAATTACAGCCTGCAGCGTAGGTACGCACATCTAACGCTAGGTCAAATCGGGGCTCACATCCCCACAACACAGATTGCAGCCTTATCGCCCATCTCTGCCTTAAAATGCGGGGCATGTTTACTCCTCCTTAGAATGACGTTCACCCTAACCGTTCTTTGATCTTCTATACACAAACAACGAAAGGAAACACACTGCCGACGGTTTGTTCATTATTGTATCTGTTCCCCAGAACATCACTGACGTATTTGCGCTTAGGCTGGTCTCGTTCTGCAGATCACGCGGCAGCGTCCCCTTCTAATGACACACGAGCGCGCCATCACCATGTCCTCTCACGAACGACCCCCGGTCGCCGGATCTTCCTGACCCAGGCAACTCTACTCTGCCTCAGCGACAAAGGGAACGGCGGCTGCTGCATCAACACCTCGCACTCGAAGCCGCTACGCCCTCCTACCCCACAACGTTCAACGCAACACTGCTGCGTTGGGTTTTCTGCTTCACACAACACGCAGAGATTGTCGACGACGATCCCCCATCACGCTAGAACCGCAGGCAGCCTGACGAGCCACAAATACCCAGATCCCACAAGAAGCAAGCAGTCTGCAGCACGATGAGTCAGGGCATCGTTGAAGGCCGTATGTTTGCAAGCAGGTGCGCACGACAAGCCAGCCCAGCATCACTGGGGGCTCACACTGCCCACCCTACCTCCTCACACTCCATGCTGATCGGCTCCGGCGCAGCAGTTCTTCCGAACGAACTCGAACAGCCGAAACGACAAGCGGGAAGCGACCGTATGCTGTCGATGCGACCAGTGATATGCAACGCCGTCTGGTCAAGTAGGTGGCTTGAGTGCAGACATGTCCACTCGTCCTCGAGTTCATCACTGGATGCGGCGTGCTAACAGGAGTGTCATCCAGGAGACCAAGGGGCCCCGAGCCAAGCGATACCAGAGAGACCACTGTGCTCTCCGTGGACGAGATCGTTTTCGAAACAAGCACCAACGACGGCCACGTCGGCCAAGGCAGCTTCGCCGCCTTTTTCGAGCCAGAACCCAAATTGAACTGCGCAGATGGAAGTCAATTGCCGATTGCTGGACACGCTCCGGTCAGGTTCCATTACAGCTGGAAGAAATTCGACGATTGCATGAGAGGTCGGCTCTTGTGTCGCACGACTGAGAATAGCAACTACTGCTGCAGGATGATAAATGTACCAGGCACGGCCCAATGCCTGCTCCGATACGAGTACCACTTCTGCGGCGAGGTTGGTTTCGGTACACTGGTTCAGCTGCTCGCAGCCAGGCTTGTTGGCTGTCGGTTGCCCGTCGCAGGGGGTGTTCTTGACGAAGTGACAGCGTCTGTTAGCTTCTCTGCAAGCCATGTGACGCTCAGTGGCGACTATCTCCTGCGTGTTGAGGCTTCCGATGAGGAGACTCCTGGCGACGACGAGATGGAGTTGGCAGCATAACAGTCGAAGCCGCAACTCTTTAGGCCATCCGAAGCCATGGTCTCTTGGTGCGAAACACACACACGATCAACGACACTCAGTATATCGAGTGACAATATGTACGGCTGATCCCACCTGGAGGGGAGAGGGTGAGAAGAGCAGAATGAATGGTAGGACATGTTGCCTTCGTGTGCGAGGTGGATTGGCGGGAATATGTAGCGATGGATTGATGTAGTACATTGCTATTCTGGTTGTTGAAGCATGGACGAATGTGCGGTCTCCGAGTCTTACTCTACTTGCAGATAAGGAGCAGCAGCAAGGACATTTTGTTTAAATGCGTAGCTCCGTCTTCAGTTCAACGCTCTAGTATAAATACAGACTTATATTAGCTACGAACCCGTGCTTCCATCCACACCTCCTTGCTATAGCCCTTGTTGTGGGCCTCTGCAATTGTGCCTTTTATGCAGTGTAAAGTGCTTAAAACTTGAACGCCTTCCCGCTCCAGTCCCCAAGGTTGCAGCAATCGGCATTGTGGACCTCTCCCCTCTACGGAGGCCTCAAGAAAAGCTGCAGATGAGTGACCAGGCACGGAGAGAGAGAGAGAGAGAGAGAGAGAGAGAGAGAGAGAGAGAGACAGAGAGGGAGGGAGGATGGGGGTAACACGAGATAAAAGTTTGCTCCAGGCCCGGCTCTCTGCGCAATCGCAGCGTACCTACTACCTAGGTGCAAACGCACCTGCACTCCTTGTAACCCCGCCGCAAACAATTTCTCCCTCTGCTGCCTTCCACATGCGCACCTGACCTGAAGGTTCCTTCCCCCCATCGTCATTTGGAACCTTCTGCCTCTCTATACCTTTCCTTATCTGCTCCTTCCATCTGCTTTCCACCACCACTACGGAGCGCTCACCCATCTCGCCCTGGCGCGCATGCATATCGATCTTCAGCACCTTCTCAACAATTACCCTCTTTTGTGCTTCAGACGTCAGAAAGCCTGCAGTTGGAGACGTCGATTGAGCGTTCCGTGAAGCCTGCAGTGCAGGTGTTTGTTCGCTTCCACCCTAACACAGCACCTGCTCTCTAACCTGGACCTGACTTCACACTCACCTGACGCAGTCTCCTCTTGCCTATCAACCACGATTCGCGTTTACGTTCTCGACTCCTCGTCCACGTCGTCCTCACGATGGAAGGCCAGCCTCTCGACAACTTCACCTTTACGGTGAAACCTGCAGATGAACAGGAACATGCTGTGCACCTGCACATGCTCAGCGAGTTCGTCCGTGTGCCATGCTCAGTTGCAATCCGCGACGTGAACGCGAGGCCAATTCCGATCGGTTCCAGGTACTGCTTCCGTCGACTGAGAGATGCCATGGAGGCAGAACTGGGCCACGCAGGTGCGGGTTTTGAGTTTGTTATACCTTGTGCGTCGCAGACGGCAGGAAGATTCTTGGTCCACGACGAGGCATCATTCGCCAGATTCACGAGCATACTGGCGGCAAATGTCTGCAGTGAAAAGCTGAATCTTGCCTCTCCCACCTTCGAGGCGCAGCTTGTCCTTTATGACCCCGACGCCGGCGCATCCTTGGAAGCGACTGTCGCTGCGCCGGTCGTCCCGGATGTGGCAGCCGAGACCCAATCGCCGCCTGTAAGTTCAAACTCTTGCAGCCCACCAATGCTGGTTCATTGATGATCCTTCCTCGGAGCGCTTCGGCGAGAGGTACCATGATAAGAATATGAAGCTAATGGGCACGCACCCAGCAGACCCGCGAGGATGCGGCTCCTCAGACTCGAGGTCAGGCCGCCCAGGACGTTATCGTGATCGAAGACGACGATGAGACGGACGGCATACTAGGCTACCTTCGAGGGATGAATCTCATCACGGGAAAGAAGGTGCGCGCTTTCGCCTGGACCTTCAACATCGATAACGCCGAGAGCATCAACATGAGCACAACGTGGAATGTGCCCGGGCTGAGATCACACGCCACCGTGGCGCAGTGCGCCTTCGTTTACGATCTTGGTCGCCGACTGAGAGAGGACCCGAACATGCAGGGCATTTACAACGCGGACGGCGTAGGGTGCGGGAAAACGTTCACCACCCTGATGCTTCTCGTACTCAAACGTCTCGCGAGGTTGACACGCCAACACGTAAACGATCACCCGGAGCAGCACTACTCGACAGACCGAGTGAGGAGCCTCGAGACAGGTAGCCGCTGCGCATTCACGCACAGAATCGGGATTCAGTGTATATGCGAGAGGAACAGCATCCTGAAGGTCTTGCTCGATCGGCTTCCAGATTCCTACAGCGTAGTCACTGCTCCTGCAGCGACCATCTCGGTCTGGGTCGATCACTACGTCGACTTCGTGAAGCCTACATTTGACGATCCTGGATTTCCTTTCCGCGGCCAGCCTGTGATGCATGGTTACTTGTGGGAGGAGAAGACGAGTCTGACACCCCTCGGGATGTCGCCCAACTTGTCGCTCAAGAGCTTTATGGTCGAGCCGGAGGTGCCGCACACGGTGAAGTCGAGACCTCGTCGCGTGTACTCTGCGCCAGCATGTGATCGATGGTCGATGGACGAGCTCAGCGGAGCGTTGGCTACCGGACCGAATCCGGATCCCATGCGGTTCCTACACCACCCAGCATTCGCGGGGGAACACCGCATGAGCCTCATCATCGTTGGACGGGAGCGTCTCAGCCTATTCGCCTCACCAAGTGCCACAGACGATCGGGACGTGGTCAAGGTGTGGGTTGCGACGGACAGGCAGGTCGAGGTGGCCAAATCCTTTTCCCTGGACTTTTCCGCCATCATATGCGACGAGGCGCAGGAGTATAAAGGCAGAGATAGCAGAATCACCAAGGCACTGCTTGGGTTCTGGGGGAGGAAGGACAGGCTCTCGCAACCCAGGCCCTTTGCCGTGTTTCTCAGTGCGACACCCGCCGTCAGGGATCTCAGTGACCTGGAGACTGCCTCCTCCATCATCAACCGGAACAATGGCCAACACGCAGGTGTCATGAGCGCGCTTCGGCTGGCTGACAGACACGCCAAGGACAGGGACTCGGCTGAGTACAGACACGCCATTGAAGCCGCCTGCAAGGTCGTGGAGAAATGGATGATATCGAGGGCAGGTCACAGCCGCATGCTCGACGAGGGTTACAGGATTTCAGACTCACACCCAACACCTGAAGTTATCGTCAAACCGTTTGGCATCCCACAGGAGCTTCGACAATCTCTGCAAGATACCATCGAACAGGTTCGCAGCGGGATATTGGAGAGGACCAAGACCATAGACCCCTCATCGATCGACCACGTCATGATGTCCGTGAACGGGGCCGACTTGATGTGGAAGGTAGGGCCTGTGCCAGGTCTTCAGGCCTGTGTAAAGGCGGACGTGACGTTCCCGTACAGCAAGGGCCGGGTGGAAGAGGACATCAAGGCGTACAACGATGCTGAACGAAGAGGTTCCAGCGCTTATCTCAATAACCTGACCCTCCTCACCATGGACGACCCAATGTTCCCGGAGCTGTCCAACATAGTCAGAGAGGCTTCACGAGGCAACGTGGCCCACAGGCCCGACCACGCAACCAGTCTTGAGCCTCTGCACATTCTCCTCCTCACACAGCACCCATGCAACGCTGCAGCCGCCTACGTCTACCTCCAAGAAAAGTGCGCCGGCGTGGCGGACGTCGAGTGCTTGCTGTCTGACACCACCCCGACGGCGAGGGCCAAGAGGCAGGGAGAGCTACGCCTGTCATCTCAAGGCCGGAGTGTTCGCAAGGGAGGAAAGTCCATCATTGTCATCACCACCTTTCGACTGGGCGGGTTCGGGCTGAACGATTTTGTTTTCTGCAGCATCATAATTCAGCTGGGCGAGCCTCAAACGGAGGCCAGCCTCATCCAGGCGATGGGCAGAGTTGCCCGTCCAGGGCAAACGAAGAAGACCTTTCGGTTCTACCTGAAGCGGGAGGGTAGCGAGTCCGAGGAACTTTTGAGGATTCGAAACGACAGGAGGGTCGGTCTCTGCCACGAAAACGTAAGACACCTGCGGTTGTTTCAAGGACTGGGATTTCGGTGAACTTCTGCCAACCTGCCTAACAACATTGGCACTGCGGTGATGGAATTCGACCTGTTGTGATAGGTGTGGACTGACGTGGTTTTTGGTTTCGTGTTATTTCGGTGGGCTCAACGTCACGACTTCGGCCACACATGCACATTGCTGTCTGATAACCTCTGGACCCAGCGACAATAAATAGTGTAATATCAGTAGAAACCCGAAAAATACTACTTGTGTAAATTAACAGCTAGCTGCTTGCTCAAGTGCTGCGAGGATCGGCTTGAGTGTCAGTTCCCACTACAATCTGCACCTTCACGAATAGCACCATATTCAACCACCACATACACAGAGATGGGGTTAAAGTGATCATTATGCCCCTGCCACGGAAGATGGGGGGATAGGTGACTGACTGTCAGTTCCAGATAAGGAGGCCAGCCTGTGTCCGCTGCCCACTTCAGCTTCCAGTACTCAACTGCATACCGTGTCAGGCAACAGAACCTTGAAGCTTGCCGCTTATGCGCTGGGATACTGCGATACCCGGATGCTGTGGCCATCAATTGCACAACTCATCTGCACTACACATACCAGGCGATAAATGGGAAGCAGGCAACAGCAGAATTAAGATTCACCAAGAAGGAGGGTTGTGCTACTCCAATAAATACACATAATCCAGTTTTCCTCAGAGGCACTACCCTATATCCCATGCGCGCCAGATCCATTGCTTGTACGTCCCCCATTCCTGCTGAAGGTGTTAGCTTGCTGCCCTGTTGTTCGTCCGTGGGTTGGATACGTACCGTACGGTTCGGTTCGGATGCGCTCGGCAATCGCCATCGTCTTAGCAAATGCACCAGATGGCGCCGTCCTGGTTCAGCACGAGGACGTTAGAACCCGTCAGCGACGAGCACCTCTGTCACCGACACACAGGTGGCTTCTGTCGGCGTAAGGTTGAATACAACCTTGTAGGACATATTATGGTTGAGGATAAATGTCATGTAGAATGGACCTAGGCAATTGGCGTAACCCGATCGTCGTCCGCGAATTGTTGCATTATGCCGTTCTTCCAATTCTGCAACCTCGGCAGAAAAATCACGGCACGCGCGGTTAGGATCCTGCTTCCACTGCCAATGGAGTCTCACGACTGAAGCCTCCAACTGCATCTGCCGCCTGAATGTTTCTGCCAATTGGAGCCCCATATGAAGGTCCGTATCGTTCAATTCTCGTGTTCCTCTCATGTCGATCGTGCCGGCGGCGGTAAAGCATTGTGCTACGGCCTTCTGCCGGATCGATTTTTCGGGCATCTCGTTGTTGTAGTATGTGTTGACGAGAACGAGGGAGTGACGGAGCGCGTCCTAAACATTCTCGTGCACTTCTCGAAGCTTCTCGGTGGCTTCTGTGCCGCAGTAGGACACGGTCACCGTGTCGGGTTGCATCGTCTGTTCGTACGGTTAGTCTGATCTGCCAGAGCAGAGGAGGATGTAGCCACTGACGTCGGGGAGGTTGTTGTTTGATGTGAGAGGAGAGAAGGGCTATCTCGTTCGGAGGTTTCGCTGCCGTGAGGGAGGTTGTTGTGTGTAGATTGCAGGGAAGCTGACTTGGGCCAGCAGAAGTCATTTATTTTTACATCGTCATAGCGGGGCCATTCTGCCTCAGGCTCTGGCGTGACCAACAGATAAGATACGCGACAAGATGGTCGGGCCGAGCATTTTTCCCCGATGTGTCACAGCACTACTCCACCAGCCACTGCGGCTTCTGCTCAACACCAGCCACGGCGGCTTCTGCTCAACACCAGCCACTGCGGCTTCTGCTCAACACCAGCCACTGCGGCTTCTGCTCAACACCAGCCACTGCGGCTTCTGCTCAGCACCACCCACTGCAGCTTCTGCTCAGCACCACCTATGGACTGCAGCTTCTGCTCAGCACCACCTATGGACTGCAGCTTCTGCTCAACACCACCTATGGACTGCAGCTCCAAAGTGATACGGCGCTACTGCAGGTACCCGCCATCGGGACCTAAAGTGGCAGCCCACTCTTATCTTATCTAGACAAATCGGGACCACATAACAACGCCGCGGTATATAGGATAAAAGCGCACTTACATTCATAGATGTATATACTTAGGTACATAAGTAGGTAGGTACAATTAGCAACCAATTGGAAGACTAGAGCAGTAGATGTTGCAATTGAAAGATAGGAATTATTCATGGCCAATAGCATACACAATAGAACAGACTACCTTCCCTGTCATGGAGCTAAACACCACCTGCCCAATCCAAATCGTTGACACTTGACGGGAGACACTTGTACGTCCTTCCATCGAATATACCCAGACACATATTGTGTAGCTCGTCGAGCCCGAGAAGTGGGCGTCGTAGGTGCCCGTATGGGTCCACCTCGAGGCGAGGAGTTTTCGCTGCGTGACGAGAAACAGCCCTGCTCTTGGCTGGGCAAAGTTCCATGCTCCGCTTTCTCTTCCTCCCAGTTGTTCCGCCAGCAACAGAGCGGTACGCCATTGTCGATTTGCCACTGCCCTTTCCCCTCTTTACGATGATGGTCCAAGACTGCAGAAGATGGCTGACGGCCTGCTCGTCGATGATCTTTGCGCTCGAGCCGTGGATGCTGCGTGCAAAATTGTCTACCAGCTGGTCGAACCAGTCCAGCCTTGATGGATGAGAATTCGGCGGCGCTCCGCACAGGCGTAGGTAGTGATGAGTGGTTGCCTTCTGCTGGGCGGCGCTCATCAGCTGTAGAGACCTGTTAGCATCCATCTTTCGCAGCATGATATGTGAGTTCGCATTACCTGGTGGTGACGCTTCTCATCCACTGACGCCAACATCGACCATACGTTCAGGAGGACCGTTTGTGTGAGCCCCGAACCCCATCCCTCTTCCCTTGATCGCGCGCAAGCGTCGGTGACGAGAACCTCTCGTAGACGTTGAAAGCTGTCGACGTGGTAGATATCGTCGGGGTTCCTCTGCGTGTGAGGGTTGAAGCCGTCTCTTGCCACCTTTGTGGCAAAGCTTAGGTCGTCCAAGGCATAGTAATAAAAACTGGCATCGCCATGTACGTGCTGAGTATACCGGGAATGGCTGCTTTGGATAAGACGAATGACGCGCTCGTCTGTTGGCTGGCGTTTCGGTGGCGCGACGGTCCTTGGTTGGGGGGATCCTCGACTGGCCGGGCAGTCTTCGTCCTCGGCGTTGGTCTCTGCAAATGATCAGCCTCGTTGCCATGTTCTCATCTCCCTCCACCCTCAGCTCAACGTACCTTGAGGTTCTCCCACAGGCGGCGCAATCCATATGTCGGAAAGCCGGAGGCCCATATTCTCAGTCGACGGACTCAGTCCCGAAGGCTGTTCTTGGTATGGCGCTGTCTCCGTCGGTCGTCTGTTCTGTGTTGGCTGTGAGGTCGCCATTGTGATGGCTCGTAGGAGTAGGTTTGGCGACGCGATGAGGGATGTTGAAGAGAAGAAAAAAAAAAAGAAAGAAAGAAGAAGAAGAAACATTTCGCAGAGCCGGAGTGCTGTGGTGAATTACTCATCACGTCTGCCGCAGCGCTGCCAAAGAATCGCAGGTGTTGACAGCTGGCACCGGCCGGTCGGCAAAATTGAAAATTCACCAAGCCTCAGCATTATTTTGCCGGCTCGCAGATGCAACCTCTCTCTTTCTTTTCTTCCCCTTTCATCACCTTCTTCTGCTTTCCTCCCTCCAACAGCTGCAGGCACCACAACATTTCTTTCGCCTCTCACATCCAGCGCCAACAAGGACTCACGATACGTGGGATCAAGCCTCTTTATCCATCGCCGACGCTCACGGGCGCGCTTTCTTCCTGTCGTCACCTCTCTCCCTCGTTCATTGCCGCCTCCACCGAGGAAGAACAAGACTTCCGTCGAGCTTCCCTCGAATCCCGCAGCCTGCACGAACATCTACGAAACGCACATCCCCTCCATCGACGTAACGGAGGCCAAGAACAACGGACTGCGTCCTTGGATACCACGGCGATCATGTGAGTGAAGATGGGAAAGGCCGAGTTGAAGTTGACGCGCACTGGTGGTCGTGATGAGCCGGGCTAACGTTTATCTCCTCATTGCCAACAGGTCTCACAGGTATACCCCGGCGATTATCTTCGACTACGATGGTGTAGCCGTCGTCAAACCGGACGAGAAGGGATCCGTGAAGAGGCCCAAGTTTACGACGATCGAAGACCTTGACATCGATGCCATCTCGGGCGTAGTCCAGAACGCCGGCGGGTACATCTTCAACCACAATCTCGACTTCGAACGCCGCCACGTCTTGTTGTGCATCGGAAACGACGGGCTTCGAGGCCTCCGATCGTGGATCAGCAGCCTCAAGGAGAAGGGGTTGATTTGTGTTGGGGAGGGGTCCTCGGCGTATGACCCTATGGATTCCTACGTTGAAGTGGGCTGCATCGAATTGTCCGTCCCGCCTTCCGTCAGCGGGTTCTTTCATCTTCAACAGGAACGGGCGAACTCTGTTGATATCGGGAAGATGTGAGTTCCAGATGTCTGATGATGGGTACAGGACGTATACTGACGAGCTCCCTTTGCAGGATTTCTGGTTTCACGTCCAACATCGACGAGTACGTAACACGCTTGGACCCCGTTCCCATGGCTGTGCTAACATGAACAGGGTTCCTAGCCGATTGCTGCTTGAAATCGACTTCAAGATGGTAGAGACGGACGACGCGACCAACGATTGTATGCCAGCGTGGGAGAACCACAAGTGCGTTGTGCATTACAAACTGCCCTCGCAAGTCGGAGTTGCCGCCGATGCCCTGGGCCACCGAGATGCCACACTCTTGGGTTTCGACTATGACTCCTTTCTGGAGAAGGCCATGTCGCTGCATCGTTCCATCCGTCGAGATGACGTCCTTCACGTCTCCCACTACCACGGTCGGGAGACATTCACGGTGATGGAGGTGAGGGGATTGGAAGGGTGGGAAGGACTTGTATCCTACCTGAAGGAGGTTCTTTTCCAGGCCCAAGGCACGTTCGTCCAGCCTCTGCTGATCAAGCGCTACTCCAACCATGCCTGGCCGGCATCCTCTGGAATGATGATGCGCAAATTCACAGACGACGAGCCTCTTGTCTGAGCTCTTCACGTAACGAGGGCCGACGTTCCTCCAACGGATGACCTCTTACAGGTTGACATACTGAAAAGCCGCGCGGGTCTACCTTGACGAGGGTGGCACACCTTGACGACGGCGATTCCTCATTCTACCGCCGTCACGAGGTCCTGGATAGTGAATTAGTAGATCAGGCCTAGATTACCACCTTGTCGTAAATAGAGTAATGCTTCTTGACCATGAATAGTACCTGTGAATGGTTTATTGTAGCAATAACGTGATACTGCTATGTGCTGTTACTCCTGAATTTGACATTGTAGAGTGGCTGGGGAGAGAGGGGAGGTCGACCGTGAAGTAACGAAGAAGTAATCAAGAAGTAATCCTGGTCACCCAAACACCACTCTATCTGAATGCTGCAAACTCAACGTTACCTAGATAATCTTCTTGCATTGTATAACCAACAGCATCACGTATCTAGAGAATCGTCAGGTGGCGGCTCTAACAAATAAATACACTCCAACCTTCTATCTCGGCGACTGCGAGACCGTAACCAGACCTCAACCCCACCTGCCCTCCCCCTGCCGATGGATCCTTTTAACCTCTGTTACGAACACAATTCTCGTCTTCTAATATAACAACGCAGTCCAGTCTCCCTGGCCCTAATATACAATATGTGTTAATATTGACTACATTGTAGGTTGTTGCACGAGGCTGACGTACCATGGATGGTGGGATGGGGTCGCGTGGAAGACCTAGCTCTCAACCAGCTCTGGATCCGCAATGTAGAGAGCTCTTCCGTCCTCGTCAAAGACAATAGGTCGCATATGGATGCGACAGATAGGCGTGCAGTCTATACTGTTGAGTCGTCCCATTGAAAAGTGTGAGGCGTCTTTGTCATCCGGATTCCAGCTCTTGCCTGCGAAAGCAAGACTGTCTGAGCCCTCCCTCTCGTGACGCTTCCGAGCCTGCGGAAAGTACGACCACTCGCATTTCTGATCAGGATTGCTGCGTATGCAGTTGGAACAAGCACTTCGAGCGAGTTCATGGCCGCCAGGAGGCGGCTGGAATACCACGCATTCCGCATGGGGTGCCAAGGTGTGCTCCAAATTGCCGTTGACGTATGTTCGGTAGGTGGAAGAGCAATTGTGACACATCGAGCCCATACGGACGCCCCAGCGATAACAGAAGTGGGCAAGCAGCCCAGGGACCGTAAGGAGTCTCGAGAATAGGTACCATCCTTGGGGATGGATGACCAGCGAAGCGATATATGGGACGCAAGGTTGTCTTGTCGTGTCAGATTGTAGGGCAGGCAGCATATCCACAGCACGCTGAAGTTCCGTACTTTGGTGCAATTCTGCAACGGTGGACCAGAACTTGGATTCTGTCTCGGGGCTGATAAAGTCCATAGCGTGATAGTTCGTGTCGCCTAGGTGGTCGGATACAGGCCCGTGAAGTTCGTAAATGGCGATCGTGTTGCGGTACTAGACGTGAGATGCATTGTTAGATGAGGTGCAGGATATAGGTAGATGGGGGGAAATGACTGACGAGTTCCCAACGCTGCACATGCTGTTCGTTATCAATGTCGAAGTGGAAGTTGGTCCAAGAATTTGGATACAGAGTTGCGTCAAAATCGCTGACCGTCAAGCTGGGCGCGATTTCGGTTCGGAGGTCTGGCAGCTGCGATGCCGGTATGGCCTTGGCCTTCTCCAGGTTGTTGATTCTCTCAAGAATGTCGCGAGTAGAGGTCATGATGCACTGCTTGGAGCAAACGATGGGAATGTGCAGAGGTGTAGGCGATTGAGTGAGATGGGTGGTCGGCGTGTTGGATGTCGGAAGATGGAACTGGTGAGGCTGAGATGAGTGAAGGAAGGAGAAGAGGTTGACGGCGGAGGAACCCGAGGAAAATTGATGAAGGAGGAAAATTGATTCCCCGTGGCGACGGCGTGAAGATCCGCAAACAGAGCTTAGGTGATGGGAAGAGGTTGACGGCTGCCTTGCAGTGGCAGAAGTTTGGAGCACTGCCCAACCGTTTTGCCAAGAGGCTGCGATTCACAACGTGCGTTTGCTCAAACCACGGATGTCCCCGCCTTTGGCCGGCAAACACGAGTTCTTTGTTTACCTCTTTCTTTGTCCTTTGACCTTTGTTATCCCCTTGCCCCCATCTGCAACCTCGACTTGTCATCTTTCCTTGATAGCAAAGGCACCGAAATATCCATTCAGCAGACATCAACCTTCGGAACGCCTGACTTCGTCTTTCTCCAAAGCTTCAATATCTTACCGCCAAGACAGAGCGCGGCTTTCTCCCTGCAGTATCTAACCTGTTCTGGTGTGTCAGCCTTCTGGCCTCATGCCATTATCGTGCTCGCTAACCTGTCTTTCAGGCTGCTATAATGCCTCCAACACCACGATTCTTGCCAGCCCAGCCTGAACAAAAAGTCACAGACGAGAGTGACGCTCACGAAGCAAATGATCGGCCAATCATTCTTTGCGACAAGGCTCAACGGCCAACTGTACCGACCGTACGTGGTGCCCAGAAGGACGCGGTCACTGAGCACCGAGCTATGCGCCTACGGCCAGACAGCGACTCGAACTGTCACTCTGGACCAGCAGAGATGGCCATGCGACTGAACAGCCGGATCAACCTGAAGCGTTTCAACCGTGAACCGTGGGGGGCAACGACGCAGAGGATTGAAGCAGACGATAAGGTGACGTCCTTTATGACGAATCCTCCCCCAGGCTTGGGCGATAATGGACTATGGGGTAGAGTGGCAAAGGAGGTTGCAAAGTCTAACGACAAGACTTTCGCTCAGTCTACAGCTAGATCGGACAGGGCAAAGCGTCGCGGTGGAAATGTCCTGTAATGCAGAGAAGGTTGTGGTATCAGGATGCTAGCTTATGGGTGCTGTATTTACGGTATGAGAGATAGTGTCGCTGAATATGCGAATTGATGCGATTGATTGATTACGTAACGAGAGGACTGGCCCATGGATTACGTCAGGTAGAACTTTCAGTCTCTGTGTAACACCTCCTCCGCAACCTTCTGCTGCAGCTCTATGGCCCCGCTTTTCCTTCACAGCCGTTATATTCTTTTCCTGCGCGCAGCCTCTGAAAATTGAAAACATTCCTCTTGCATCAACACTCTACAGCGCACGGCAGGTCGGTTGGAACCTAGCAGCCTATCCTACTAATGTCTGTTATTTACTGTATGTCCGGAAAGACATGAAGCTGTTACTAATATTGCAATTAGAGTAAGGACATTATTACCTAGGACCAAACTTTACGACAATCCCCTCCTTTCTCTTGCTTGCCGCCCGAACTTACTATGGCTACTGACGATACTGACGGAGCGACCGAGCTTGAACGTCAAAGAATTCGCTACCTTGTCCAACAAGTCACCTCGTCCGACAGCGTCATCAAGCACAGCTTTAGCAAGAACTTTGCCAACAAATTTGCAGACAAGTTCAAGCTACCCGTGGCACACCACTTATGGAACGTTATCCTGGAGACATTTGAACAACTCGACGACCGTCTAAGCAACGATAACTCACTTCATCCAGACTGCGTCAACGTCTTTGAGCATTATGTTGTGGCAGTTCGCCATCGCGCCTATATCCAGTGCATTCAAGCAATGTGTATGTCTCTTGAGAACTGGCCTAGTAGCGCAGAAGAAGAGGAGAACCTGCTGGTGTACCGATTTGTCTATTCTATTACTCTTCAAGCACGCGATATCGTCAGTATCGTTTACCCCGAAAAGGAGTACAGACCAGCCATAATCCGCCAACTGAAACATCACGTCGCTGCCGTCTAGGAGGGCAGGCAGCTGCCAATGGTTCATGTCAGCAACAAGGAGCGCGACATTCATCTACAGGAGGCGATCGATATTAATAACGTAATCAACACTCTTCATCCCATCAGTCTTCCCCAACCGCCACCAGACTCTCCTGAAGAATCTTTGCGCATGCATCTCCATACTTCAATGATGTAACGGCTGCCCTGTTGCGATAACGATATCTTCAAGGCAAGCTATTCAAACTTCCTTGGATCCAGTATATAAGGTAACCAACCTAGGTTAACATGACGAATCTCGACTTTGCAACCTCATATACATATCACCAAAATGTCTGGAACTTTTGGCGGAATCCTAGGTGGCTCTTGAGGCCAACAGCCTCCCCCACTTTAGTAACAGCAAGGCTATAGTGGCCCTTAATATAACGACCTTACGATGTGGCAGGCACTAAGTTAACCTTTAGTTAAGGTTTAATAATACAGAAATAGGAATAAATACAGATTGCCCTAAAATTAATCTTGACTGGAGTGATTTGTCTATAAATTTCTTAACTAAATGTCTTACCAGGTATACTGTTTCTCCCTATAATTTCCCTCCTAACCGTAATGGATCTGATTATATATTCTGCTGCAGGCAGGCCAGCCTAGGGGTAAAGACGCTGTTACTGTAAAGCCTGCAGATATGTTTCCCCCCAGGCTGGATTAGTTTGTTAGACCTATAGGTAATTATGGCCACGTATTACTTTGCAAGACATGCTTACATTAGAAATCTATAACCCTTTTGCGGCCAGAGGCAAGATATACTTGGGCTTAATTAACCTGGAGATCGACATTGCTTCCCCTAATAAGAAGAAATGAGGTTTAAGGTGAAATGGTTAATTGAGTTGACTGGGGTAGAGACAGAGAGGGGCAGTAGGGCTGCTGTAACTGGCTGCGTGTATTGAGTTGACTGGGGTAGAGACAGAGAGGGGCAGTAGAGATGCTGTAACTGGCTGCGTGTATCGAGTTGACTGGGGTAGAGACAGAGAGGGGCACTAGGGCTACTGTGACTGGCTGCGTATATTGAGTTGACTGGGATGAGGGTAAAACAGTAAATCGAGTTGACTGGGGAAGAGTAAGACAGTCAATCGAGTTGACTGGGGTAGAGATAGAGAGGGGCAGTAGGGCTGCTGTGACTGGCTGTGTATATTGAGTTGACTGGGATGAGGGTGAAACAATAAATCGAGTTGACTGGGATAGAATGAGACAGTCAATTGAGTTGACTGAGGAAGAGATAGAGGGGGGCAGTAGAGCTGCTGTGACTGGCTATATGTATTAAGTTAACTGGGATAGAATGAGATAGTTAATTAACTTAACTGGGTAAAGATAGAGAGGGGTAAAAAGCCTGCTGTAACTGGCTGTATAGGTTAAGCTAATTGGGATAATTATATAGCAGTTTGTTAGATTACCTGGTATAAAGGGAGATAAAGGCATTAACTATTTATCTGTTTATTTTCTATAGTTTATTTTAGATATAGGGCACTGCTATTTTTAAATGCATGAGGTTAGGTGACCTGATGCGGCTGATAGTAATGGGCTTTTGGGATGGTGCTAATGGAGATGAAGGCGGTCTGCTCTGCGGAGAGGTGGGAGACATGAGAGGGCTGGGGCGGCTGGGTCTGCGGATGGAGAGGATGCCGGCGCTGATGGGGAATGTGAGAGTGTGGTGGGGACGATAATGCTGATTGGCCGGATCGACGGTCGGTCGCGGGACGGATCGACGGAGGTGTCTGAGGGTGGAGAGGGGGAGTGGTCCGTGCTGGCCGGGGTGGTTTTGGTGGCGGAGGGGACGGATCGACGGACGATCCGGGGCGAGAATCCATCCAGGTAGTAATAAGTAATTACCTTCTACTAGGCAGTATTTATTAGCTATAAAGACCTATTAGTATCTATCTTTTACAGTATAATATATAAGTTTACATTACCTAGTAATAATGCTTTTTATTTACTAACGCCAATATTAACTATATATTCAGAAGGACCGTTTATATAAGCCTTAAACCCTATCCCTCTTCCCTTAATTATATATAAGCATTAGTAATAAAAACCTCTTATAGATATTAAAAGCTATTAATATAGTAAATATTATTAAGGTTCCTCTATATATAAGGGTTAAAGCTATCTCTTACTACCTTTATAGTAAAGCTTAAGTTATTTAAGGTATAGTAATAAAAACTGGCATTGCTATATATATACTAAATATACCGGAAATAGCTACTTTAAATAAAATAAATAATGCATTTATTTATTAGCTAGCATTTTAGTAGTATAACGGTCCTTAGTTAAGGGGATTCTTAACTAGCTAGGCAATCTTCATCCTTAGCATTAGTCTCTATAAATAATTAGCCTTATTACTATATTCTTATCTCCCTCCACCCTTAGCTTAACATACCTTAAGGTTTTCCTACAGGCAGTGCAATCTATATATCGGAAAGCCAGAGGCCTATATTTTTAGTTAACAGACTTAATCCTAAAGGCTATTTTTAATATAGCACTATCTCTATTAGTTATCTATTCTATATTAGCTATAAGGTCGCTATTATAATAGCTTATAAGAGTAGGTTTAATAACGTAATAAGGAATATTAAAGAAAAAAAAAAAAAAAAAAAAAAAAAAAAAAAAAAAAAACATTTCGTAAAGCTAAAATACTATAGTAAATTACTTATTATATTTACTGCAGTATTACTAAAAAATCGCAGGTATTAATAGCTAGTACCGGCCGGTTAGTAAAATTAAAAATTTATTAAGCCTTAGCATTATTTTACTAACTTATAAATATAACCTCTCTCTTTTTTTTCTTTCCCTTTTATTACCTTTTTCTACTTTCCTCCCTTTAATAGCTACAGGCACTATAACATTTCTTTTGCCTCTTATATCCAGTGCTAATAAGAACTCATAATATATAAGATTAAGCCTCTTTATCTATTGCTAATACTTACAGGCATACTTTCTTCCTATTATTACCTCTCTCCCTTATTTATTACTGTTTCTACTAAGGAAAAATAAAACTTCCATTAAGCTTCCTTTAAATCCTACAGCCTGTATAAATATCTATAAAACATATATTCCCTCTATTAATATAATAAAGGCCAAAAATAATAAACTGCATCCTTAAATACTATAGCAATTATATAAGTAAAAATAGGAAAGGCCAAGTTAAAGTTAATGCATACTAATAGTCATAATAAGCCAGACTAACGTTTATCTCCTTATTACTAATAGGTCTTATAGATATACCCCGGCAATTATCTTTAACTATAATAGTATAGCCATTATTAAACCGGATAAAAAGGGATTTATAAAAAGGCCTAAGTTTATAATAATTAAAAACCTTAATATTAATGCCATTTCAGGTATAGTCCAGAACGCCGGCAGGTATATCTTTAACTATAATCTTAACTTTAAACGCCGCTATATTTTATTATATATTGGAAATAATAGGCTTTAAGGCCTCTAATTGTAAATTAGCAGCCTTAAGGAAAAGGGGTTAATTTATATTAAGGAAAGGTCTTTAGTATATAACCCTATAGATTCCTACATTAAAGTAGGCTGCATTAAATTATCCATTCTGCCTTCCATTAGCAGGTTCTTTTATTTTCAATAGGAATAAGCAAACTCTATTAATATCGGGAAGATATAAGTTCCAGATATCTAATAATAAATATAGGATATATACTAATAAGCTCCCTTTATAAGATTTCTAGTTTTATATTTAATATTAATAAGTATATAATATACTTAAACCCTATTCCTATAGCTATACTAATATAAATAAAGTTCCTAGCTAATTACTACTTAAAATTAACTTTAAAATAGTAAAGATAGATAATATAACTAATAATTATATACTAGTATAGAAAAACCATAAGTATATTATATATTATAAACTGCCCTTATAAGTTAGAATTACTGCTAATACCCTAGGCTACTAAAATACTACACTCTTAAGTTTTAACTATAACTCCTTTCTAAAGAAGGCTATATCGCTATATTATTCCATCCATTAAAATAACATCCTTTATATCTCCTACTACTACAGTCAGAAGACATTTACAGTAATAGAGGTAAGGGAATTAAAAAGGTAAAAAGGACTTATATCCTACCTAAAGGAGGTTCTTTTCCAGGCCTAAGGCATATTCATCCAGCCTCTACTAATTAAGCGCTACTTTAACCATACCTAGCCGGCATCCTCTAAAATAATAATATATAAATTCACAGACAATAAGCCTCTTATTTAAGCTCTTTATATAACAAGGGCCAATGTTCCTTTAATAAATAACCTCTTACAGGTTAACATACTAAAAAGCCACACAGGTCTACCTTAATAAAAGTAATACACCTTAACAACGGCAATTCCTTATTTTACTGCCGTCACAAGGTCCTAAATAGTAAATTAGTAAATCAAGCCTAAATTACCACTTTATTATAAATAAAGTAATACTTCTTAACTATAAATAATACCTATAAATAGTTTATTATAGCAATAACGTAATACTGCTATATACTATTACTTCTAAATTTAATATTATAAAGTAGCTAGAGAAAGAGAAAAAGTTAACCGTAAAGTAATAAAAAAGTAATTAAAAAGTAATCCTAGTTACTTAAATACCACTCTATCTAAATACTGCAAACTTAATATTACCTAAATAATTTTCTTATATTATATAACTAACAGTATCACATATCTAAAGAATTATTAGGTAGTAGCTCTAATAAATAAATACACTCTAACCTTTTATTTTAGCAACTATAAAACCGTAACCAGACCTTAACCCTACCTGCCCTCCCCCTGCCAATAAATCCTTTTAACCTTTATTATAAATATAATTCTTATTTTTTAATATAATAATGCAGTTTAATCTCCCTGGCCCTAATATATAATATATATTAATATTAACTATATTATAGGTTATTACATAAGGCTAATATACTATAAATAGTAGGATAGGGTTATATAAAAGACTTAGCTTTTAACTAGCTCTAGATCTATAATATAAAGAGCTCTTCTATCCTTATTAAAGACAATAGGTTATATATAGATATAATAAATAGGCATACAGTCTATACTATTAAGTTATCCTATTAAAAAGTATAAGGTATCTTTATTATTTAGATTCTAGCTCTTACCTATAAAAGTAAGACTATTTAAGCCTTCCCTTTTATAACGCTTTTAAGCCTGCAGAAAGTATAACTACTTATATTTTTAATTAAGATTACTGTATATGTAGTTAGAATAAGTACTTTAAGTAAGTTTATAGCTGCCAGAAGGTAGCTAGAATACTATGTATTCTGCATAAGGTACTAAAGTATACTCTAAATTGCTATTAATATATATTCAGTAGGTAAAAGAGTAATTATAATACATTAAGCCTATATAGACGCCCTAGTAATAATAGAAGTAAGTAAGCAGCCTAGGGACTATAAGGAATCTTAAGAATAAGTACTATCCTTAGGGATAAATAACCAGTAAAGCAATATATAGAATGTAAGGTTATTTTATTATATTAGATTATAGGGCAGGCAGTATATTTATAGCACGCTAAAGTTCTATACTTTAGTATAATTCTGCAACAGTAAATTAAAACTTAAATTCTATCTTAAGGCTAATAAAGTCTATAGCGTAATAGTTCATATTGCCTAAGTAGTTAGATATAGGCCTATAAAGTTTATAAATAGCAATTATATTATAGTACTAAATATAAAATGCATTATTAAATAAGGTATAAAATATAGGTAAATAAAGGGAAATAACTAATAAGTTCCTAACGCTATATATACTATTTATTATTAATATTAAAATAAAAGTTAGTTTAAAAATTTAGATATAGAGTTATATTAAAATTGCTAACCGTTAAGCTAGGTATAATTTCGGTTTAAAGATCTAGTAGCTATAATACCGGTATAGCCTTAGCTTTCTCCAGGTTATTAATTCTCTTAAGAATATTATAAGTAAAGGTTATAATATACTGCTTGAAGTAAATAATAGAAATATATAAAAGTATAGGCAATTAAGTAAAATAGATAGTTAGCATATTAAATATTAAAAGATAGAATTAGTAAGGCTAAGATAAGTAAAGAAAGGAAAAAAAATTAACGGCAAAGGAACTTAAGGAAAATTAATAAAGGAGGAAAATTAATTCCCTATAGCAACAGCATAAAGATTTATAAATAAAGCTTAAGTAATAAAAAGAGGTTAATAACTGCCTTACAGTAGTAAAAGTTTAAAGCACTACCTAACCGTTTTATTAAAAGGCTGCAATTTATAATATATATTTACTTAAACTATAGATATCCCTGCCTTTAGCCAGTAAACACAAGTTCTTTATTTACCTCTTTCTTTATCTTTTAACCTTTATTATCCCCTTGCCCCTATTTATAACCTTAACTTATTATCTTTCCTTAATAGTAAAGGCACTAAAATATCTATTTAGTAGATATTAACCTTTAAAATGCCTAACTTTATCTTTCTCTAAAGCTTTAATATCTTACCGCTAAAACAAAGTGCAGCTTTCTCCCTATAGTATCTAACCTATTTTAATATATTAGCCTTCTAGCCTTATGCCATTATTATACTTACTAACCTATCTTTCAGGCTACTATAATACCTCTAATACTATAATTCTTACTAGCCCAGCCTAAATAAAAAGTTATAAATAAAAGTAATACTTATAAAGTAAATAATCGGCTAATTATTCTTTATAATAAGGCTTAACGGCTAACTATACTGACTATATATAGTGCCTAGAAGGATACAGTTACTAAGTACCAAGCTATATACCTATAGCCAGATAGTAACTTAAACTATTACTCTAGACTAATAGAAATAGCTATATAACTAAACAGCTAAATTAACCTAAAGCATTTTAACTGTAAACTATAGGAAGTAATAATACAGAGGATTAAAGCAGATAATAAGGTAATATCCTTTATAATAAATCCTCCCCTAGGCTTAGGCAATAATAGACTATAGGGTAAAGTAATAAAGGAAGTTATAAAGTTTAATAATAAGACTTTCACTCAGTCTACAGCTAGATTAAATAAGGCAAAGCGTTACAATAAAAATATTCTATAATATAAAAAAAGTTATAGTATCAGGATACTAGCTTATAGATACTATATTTACAGTATAAAAAATAGTATTGCTAAATATACAAATTAATGCAATTAATTAATTACGTAATAAAAAGACTGGCCTATAAATTACATTAGGTAGAACTTTCAGTCTTTATATAATACCTCCTCTATAACCTTCTGCTATAGCTCTATAGCCCCGCTTTTCCTTTACAGCTATTATATTCTTTTCCTATATACAGCCTCTAAAAATTAAAAACATTCCTCTTATATTAACACTCTACAGCATACAGTAGGTCAGTTAAAACCTAGTAGCCTATTTTATTAATATTTATTATTTACTATATATCCGGAAAGATATAAAGCTATTATTAATATTATAATTAAAGTAAGAATATTATTACCTAGGACTAAACTTTATAATAATTCCTTTCTTTCTCTTACTTACCGCCTAAACTTACTATAGCTACTAATAATACTAACAGAACGACTAAGCTTAAACATTAAAGAATTTACTACCTTATTTAATAAGTTACCTTATCCAATAGCATTATTAAGTATAGCTTTAGTAAGAACTTTACTAATAAATTTATAGATAAGTTTAAGCTATCTATAGTATACTACTTATAGAACGTTATCCTAGAGATATTTAAATAATTTAATAACTATTTAAGTAATAATAACTTACTTTATCCAGACTGCATTAATATCTTTAAGCATTATATTATAGCAGTTTGCTATTATGCCTATATCCAGTGTATTTAAGTAATATATATATCTCTTAAGAACTAGCTTAATAATATAAAAAAAAAGAAAAACCTACTAGTATACCGATTTATCTATTCTATTACTTTTTAAGTATGCAATATTATTAGTATTATTTACCCTAAAAAGGAATATAAACTAGCTATAATCCGCTAACTAAAATATTATATTACTACCGTTTAAAAAGGCAGGCAGCTACTAATAGTTTATATTAGCAATAAGGAATATAACATTTATTTACAAAAGGCAATTAATATTAATAATATAATTAACACTCTTTATTCTATTAGTCTTCCCTAACTGCTATTAGACTCTCCTAAAGAATCTTTATATATATATCTCTATACTTTAATAATATAACGGCTGCCCTATTGCAATAATAATATCTTTAAGGCAAGCTATTTAAACTTCCTTAGATCTAATATATAAGGTAACTAACCTAGGTTAATATAATAAATCTTAACTTTATAACCTTATATATATATTACTAAAATATCTAGAACTTTTAGCGGAATCTTAAGTAGCTTTTAAGGCTAATAGCCTCCCTTACTTTAGTAATAGTAAGGCTATAGTAGCCCTTAATATAACGACCTTATAATATAGTAAGCACTAAATTAACCTTTAGTTAAGGTTTAATAATATAGAAATAGAAATAAATATAGATTGCCTTAAAATTAATCTTAACTAAAGTAATTTATTTATAAATTTCTTAACTAAATATCTTACTAGGTATACTATTTCTCCCTATAATTTCCTTTCTAACCGTAATAAATTTAATTATATATTCTGCTGCAGGCAGGCCAGCCTAAAGGTAAAAATACTATTACTATAAAGCCTGTAAATATATTTCCCCCCAGGCTAAATTAGTTTATTAAACCTATAGGTAATTATAGCTATATATTACTTTATAAAATATACTTATATTAAAAATCTATAACCCTTTTGCGGCTAAAGGCAAGATATACTTAGGCTTAATTAACCTAAAGATTAATATTACTTCCCTTAATAAAAAGAAATAAGGTTTAAGGTAAAATAGTTAATTAAGTTAACTAGGGTAGAGATAGAGAGAGGCAATAGGGCTACTGTAACTAGCTATATATATTAAGTTAACTAGGGTAAAAATAGAGAGGGATAGTAAAGATATTATAACTGGCTATATATATTAAGTTAACTAGGGTAGAGATAGAAAGGGGCATTAGG
Source organism: Fusarium kyushuense (assembly GCA_034753255.1). Classification (NCBI taxonomy): domain Eukaryota; kingdom Fungi; phylum Ascomycota; class Sordariomycetes; order Hypocreales; family Nectriaceae; genus Fusarium; species Fusarium kyushuense. The sequence goes on along the minus strand of CM068238.1, from coordinate 9,144,404 downwards.
GCTACTATAACTAGCTATATATATTAAGTTAACTGGGATAAAGGTAAAATAGTAAATTAAGTTAACTAGGGAAAAGTAAGACAGTTAATTAAGTTAACTAAAATAAAATAAAATAGTTAATTAAGTTAATTAGGGTAGAGATAGAGAGGGGTAATAGGGCTGCTATAACTGGCTATATATATTAAGTTAACTAGAATAAAGGTAAAACAGTAAATTAAGTTAACTAAGGTAAAGTATAATAGTTAATTAAGTTAACTAAAATAAAATAAGATAGTTAATTAAGTTAACTGGGGTAGAGATAGAGAGAGGCAATAGGGCTACTATAACTAGCTATATATATTAAATTAACTGGGATAAGGGTAAAATAGTAAATTAAGTTAATTGGGATAAAATAAAATAGTTAATTAAGTTAACTAAAGTAAAGATAGAGAGGGGCAGTAAGGCTGCTATAACTGGCTATATATATTAAGTTAACTAGAATAAGGGTAAAATAATAAATTAAGTTAATTAAGATAGAATAAAATAGTTAATTAAGTTAACTAAGGAAGAAATAAAGGGGGGCAGTAAAGCTACTATAACTAGCTATATATATTAAGTTAACTAAAATAAAATAAAATAGTTAATTAACTTAACTAGGTAAAAATAAAGAGGGGTAAAAAGCCTGCTATAACTGGCTATATAAGTTAAGCTAATTAAGATAATTATATAGCAGTTTATTAAATTACCTAATATAAAGGGAGATAAAGGCATTAACTATTTATTTATTTATTTTCTATAGTTTATTTTAAATATAGGGCACTGCTATTTTTAAATATATAAGGTTAAATAACTTAATGCAGCTAATAGTAATAGGCTTTTAGGATAGTGCTAATAGAGATAAAGGCAGTCTGCTTTATAGAAAGGTAGAAAATATAAAAGGGCTAAGGCAGCTAGATCTATAAATAAAGAGAATGCTAGCGCTAATAGGGAATATAAGAGTATAGTAGGGATAATAATACTAATTAGCTAAATTAACAGTTGGTTATAAGACAAATTAACAGGGGTATTTAAAGGTAAAGAGGGAGAGTAGTCCGTACTGGCTAGGGTAGTTTTAGTGGCGGAAGGGATAGATTAACAGACGATCCAGGGCGAGAATCCATCCAGAGTATATAGAGCAGCCTTAGGCAAAAGGAAGGCTACTAAATCCCCCTCCCCCTCCCTCCAAAGACCCTCTCGCCAGGTCAAACCTACCCTAAACTAAAGCCTACCTTAACAGCCTAGGTTAATAAAAAGCTATAAGGGAAAAAGGCAGCCTTCCCTTCAGGCCTCACACAGGGGCCTACAGAAAGATAATACCTTACTTCCCCCTATATAGCTAGGCTCCCTAGAGCCTATAGGGTCCCTTCCTAATATACCTTAGTCTCCTAACCTTCCTAACCTAGCTATCCTACAGGAAAAAGCTACAAAAGAAGCCCCTATAAAGACCACCTTTCTTATACCAGAGAATATCCTCTCCTTTAATTAAGAAAATACCCTAGAGGCTGCCTATAATAGCCCAGAAGACCCCCCTAGCTCCCCTGCAGTAATAAAAGCCTCCTCTAAGGCACCTATAGCTATAGAGGAGCTAGTATTACCCTTAGAGGCCTTACTACCCTCTCCAGAAGTAATAAGAGGAGCTATAAGGGAAGCCAGTACTCTAGCTACCCTATATCAGGACCTAGCTACCCTACATTAGGACCTAGCTACCCTATACTAAGACATAATAGCCCCTATCCTAAAAAAAAGCCCTATAAATAAGCTACTAGCATTTTTAAAAATCCCTATACTAAAGAAAAAGCTATATACTAGGCAGGCTATTTCCTTTATAGCAGTAACTACTAAAGCTACTAAAGCCTTCTGCAAGAGACCTACTAAAAAGGCCCTATTATACTTCCTCCTTCTGCCTTACATCTTAAGTCTCAGGCTAGAAAAAGGAGGCCTAGGGAGCCTACTGCAGGCCTACCCTATAGTCCTCCCTACCCTAAACTAAAACCTAGCCTAGAAAAAGCCCTCCTTTTAACCTAGAAAATATAACCTAATATAACAAATAGCCAAGTTCCTAAAAAGAGGCTACCTAGGCAGGGCTTCTAGGGCCCTTATTAACCCTACCTTAATTGCCTTAGATATAGAGGAAAATAGGGCTATTTTAGCAGAAAAACACCCTATAGGCCCTTAAAATCCCTTCTAGCAAAAAACTTACCTTAAACTAGGCTAGCCTATTATAGAGGAAGCTATCCTTAAGGCTATAGCCTCTATAGGGAAAGAAAAGGCCCCTGGCCTTAGCGGCTAGACTAGGCCCCTATTAAACCTAGTTATAGTAAGGAAACCCCCTATAGTAGCCTTCCTTAGGCTACTAGCTAATATAATTAAGTAGGGTATAGCCCTAGGGGCTTTCTTATTATATGCTAGCTGCCTAATAGGCCTAGAAAAGCCAGGAGGAGGCATAAGACCTATTGCTATAGGAAACCTTATCTATAGGGTAGCTATAAAGGCAATCCTAATAACCTCCTATAATCCCTCTATACTGCTACCTTTCTAGCTAGGTATATAGAGCCTAGGGGGCATTAAACCGGCTATTTTCCAGCTAGAAGAGGCTATTTTAGGGAATAACCTAGGTAATTTCTAGGAAATAGCCTCTACTAACTTAAAAAATGCCTTTAACTCCCTTAGAAGGCTAGCTATAGCAGCAGCTATATTAAAATATGCCCCTACCTTCTATAGGGCAGTAGCCTGGGCCTATAATAGCCCCTCTTTTTTAGTTACAAAAGGAGGGACTATATTAGCATTAGCCTGCAGCATTTAGCAAGGCAACCCCTTAGGGCCTTTTCTTTTTTCCCTAGCTTTTCGGCCTACCCTAGAGAACCTAGCTAAAAAGCTTCCTATAGTAACCCTTATAGCCTATTTAAATAACCTATATATCTTAAATAAGGCTAAAAAGGAAACCCTTTAGGCTATAGAGAAAGTACTAAAAAAATCCCCCTTTAAGCTAAATCTAGCTAAAAGTAAGGAATATTCTATATAAGACCTAAAGCAAAGGGGAATAAAAGCTCTAGGAACCTTTATAGGCCCTATAGCCCCTAGAAAAGCCTTTTTAGCAGGGAAAATTTAGGACCTTTAGCAGGCCCTATATGCCCTATAGGACCTACCTAAGCAGTATAGGCTCCTCCTCCTTAGGGGAAGCCTATAGCTCCTCCTTTAGCACTTATAGAGGCAGCTAGACCCTATAGGCCTTAAAGACCTATAGGGCAAGGCTAATGCCCTAATAAAAAAAGCCGTTATAACCCTTATAGCTAGAAGCCCCTACGAGAGCCCTAAGGAGCTAAATCTAACCCTCCTATCCTTACCTATCCGGGAGGGAGGCCTTAGGCTACCCTTGCATAAGGAGCTAGCGGCTAAGCTATATTAGGCAGCTAAGTCAGTAGCCCAGCCTACCCTAGAGAAAATAAGAGCCTATTTTTTCTTTTCCTTTTCCTCTTTTTCTTCCTCTAGGGCCACTATAAGCCTCCCTAAAGAGCCCGCTAAAACCGCTTAGTAGGTCCTTAAGGAAGCTAATAAAGCTAAGCTAGAGGCTTATCTATAAGACCTGCCGCCTATCTATAAGGCAGCTAGGCTAGAAAATGCTAGCTATTTAGGCCGTAAGTAGCTAGGGGTCCTGCCTATAAAGAAAGACCTATCTTTTGCAGACTTTAAGATTACTAAAGCCCTCTGAAGCTGGCTTTTTTACCTAGTTAAGCCCCCTACCCTACCCTGTAGCTGCTATAAAGTAATTGCTGCCTTTAGGCATAAGGATACCTATAAGGGCGCTAATAGAAAGTAGATTATAAGGCATAATGCCGTTGTAAGAGCCTTCTATAGAGCCCTATTAAGCCAGCCTACCCTAGAGGTCTAAAAGGAACCCTTTATAGATAAGGCTACTAGCTTAAGAGCCAATTTTGCCGTTACCTTAGGAACTAGCCGTTATTTTTATAATATATAGATTATTACTATTGCTAAGGATTTAGTAAAAATGGAGGCTTTAGAGACCCTATAGAAGGCTGCAGAGGAAAAATAGAGAAAATATAGGTCTTTAGGGGCCTTTTTTTACCCTATTATTATCTCTATAGGCAGCCTAATAGACCTAAAGACTGCTAAGGCTTATAAGAAGCTGTAAGAATGTATAGGCCCTATAGCTGCCTTTTAGCTAGATTCCTCTATTGGCCTTACCCTTATGAAAACTAAGGCTTTTTTAGCAGCCTCTATTAGTAAGGATACCCCTACTGGCCTAGCTACCTCTTACTGGAAGCAATCTTAAGGCTCTTACCTCCTTTATCCCTATCTTCTATCTCTATCTTTATCTCTATCTCTATCTCTATCTCTATCTCTATCTCTATCTCTATCTCTATCTTTATCTTTATTATTATTATTATTATTTTCCTATATTTATCCTTATAACTATCCTTAAGCCTTTTTCTTTATTATCTATTTTTATTTCTTTATTTTCCTTATATTCCTTTCTTTTCCCTTTTTCTCTTACTTTATCTTTTAAAACTAGTATAGTAGAAAGAAAGCAACTGGGTAACTATAGCCTATAGATAGTAAATATAACCCTATCCTAACCCTAACCATTATTATCCCTTAATAGCCCTTCTAGCCCTCCCTTTATCCCTTCTAGCCCCTCTGGCCCCTCTAGCCCCTCTAGCCTTAGCCCTATAGGCCCTAAAGTATATAGAGCAGCCTTAGGCAAAAAGAGGGCTACTAAATCCCCCTCCCCCTCCCTCCAAAGACCCTCTCGCCGGGTTAAACCTACCCTAAACTGAAGCCCACCTTAACAGCCTAAGTTAACAGAAAGCTATAAGGGAAAAAGGCAGCCTTCCCTTTAGGCCTCACACAGGGGCCTACAGAAGGATAATGCCTTACTTCCCCCTATACAGCTAGGCTCCCTAGAGCCTATAGGGTCCCTTCCTAGTATGCCTTAGTCTCCTAACCTTCCTAACCTAGCTACCCTATAGGAAAAAGCTATAAAAAAAGCCCCTATAAAGACCACCCTTCTTATACTAAAGAATATTCTCTCCTCTAATTAAAAAGATACCCTAGAGGCTACCTATAATAGCCTAAAAAACCCCCCTAGCTCCCCTGCAATAATAAAAGCTTTCTCTAAGGCACCTATAGCTATAAAGGAGCTAGTATTACCCTCAGAGGCCTTACTACCCTCTCTAGAAGTAATAAGAGGAGCTATAAGGGAAGCTAGCACTCTAGCTACCCTATATTAGGACCTAGCTACCCTACATTAGGACCTAATTACCCTATACTAAGACATAATAGCCCCTATTCTAGAAAAAAGCCCTATAAATAAGCTACTAGCATTTTTAAAGGTCCCTATACTAAAGAAAAAGCTATATACTAGGCAGGCTATTTCCTTTACAGTAGCAGCTGCTAAAGCTATTAAAGCCTTCTATAAGAGACTTACTAAAAAGGCCTTATTATACTTCCTCCTTCTGCCTCACATCCTAAGTCTTAGGCTAAAAAAAGGAGGCCTAGGGAGCCTACTGTAGGCCTACCCTATAGTCCTCCTTACCCTAGACTAAAACCTAGCCTAAAAAAAGCCCTCCTTTTAACCTAGAAAATATAACCCAGTATAATAAGTAGCTAAGTTCCTAAAAAGAGGCTACCTAGGCAGGGCTTTTAGGGCCCTTATTAACCTTACCCTAATTGCCCTAGATATAGAGGAAAATAGAGCTATTTTAGCAGAAAAATACCCTATAGGCCCTTAAGATCCCTTCTAGTAAAAAACTTACCCTAAACTAAGCCAGCCTATTATAGAGGAAGCTATCCTTAAGGCTATAGCCTCTATAGGGAAGGAAAAGGCCCCTGGCCTTAGCGGCTAAACTAGGCCTCTATTAGACCTAGTTATAGTAAGGAAACCCCCTATAATAGCCTTTCTTAGGCTGCTAGCTAATATAATTAGGCAGGGCATAGCCCTAGGGGCTTCCTTATTATATACTAGCTGCCTAATAGGCCTAGAAAAGCCAGAAGGAGGCATAAGACCTATTACTATAGGAGACCTTATTTATAAGGTAGCTATAAAGGCAATCCTAATAACCTCCTATAACCCCTTTATGCTACTACCCTTTTAGCTAGGCATATAGAGCCTAGGGGGCATTAAACCGGCTATTTTCTAGCTAGAAGAGGCTATTTTAAGGAATAACCTAGGTAATTTCCAGGAAATAGCCTTTACTAACTTAAAAAATGCCTTTAACTCCTTTAAAAGGCCAGCTATAGCAGCAGCTATATTGAAATATACCCCTACCTTCTATAGGGCAGCAGCCTAGGCTTATAATAGCCTCTCTCTTTTAATTATAAAAGGAAGGACTATATTAGCATTAGCCTGCGGCATTTAGTAAGGTAACCCCTTAAGGCCTTTTCTTTTTTCCCTAGCATTTTAGCCTACCCTAGAGAACCTAGCTAAAAAGCTTCCTACAGTAACCCTTATAGCCTATTTAAATAACCTATATATCTTAAATAAGGCTAAAAAGGGAACCCTTTAGGCTATAGAAAAAGTACTAGAAAAATCCCCCTTTAAGCTAAATCTAGCTAAAAGTAAGGAATATTCTATATAAAACTTAAAGTAAAGGGAAATAAAAGCTCTAGGAACCTTTATAGGCCCTATAGCCTCTAGAAAAGCCTTTCTAGCAGGGAAAATTTAGGACCTTTAGTAGACCCTATATGCCCTATAAGACCTACCTAAGTAACATAGGCTCTTCCTTCTTAAGGAAAGCCTACAGCTCCTCCTTTAGCACCTACAGAGGCAGCTAGACTCTATAGGCCTTAAAGACCTATAGGGTAAGGCTAATGCCCTAATAAAAAAAGCCATTATAACCCTTATAGCTAGAAGCCCCTATAAGAGCCCTAAGGAGCTAAATCTAACCCTTCTATCCCTACCTACTCGGGAGGGAGGCCTCAGGCTACCCTTATATAAGGAACTAGTGGCCAAGCTATATTAGGCAGCTAAGTTAGCAGCCTAGCCTACCCTAGAGAAGATAAAAGCCTATTTTTTCTCTTTTTTTTCCTTTTCTTTTTCCTTTAGGGCTACTATAAGTCCCCCTAAAGAGCCTGCTAAGACCGCTTAATAGGTCCTTAAGGAAGCTAATAAGGCTAAGCTAGAGGCTTACCTATAAGACCTACTGCCTATTTATAAGGCAGCTAGACTAGAAAATACTAGCTATTTAGGCTGTAAGTAGCTAGGGGTCCTATCTATAAAGAAAGACCTATTTTTTACAGACTTTAAGATTACTAAAGCCCTCTAAAGCCGGCTTTTCTACCTAGTTAAGCCCCCTACCTTACCCTATAGCTACTGTAAAGTAATTACTGCCTTTAGGCATAAGGATACCTATAAGGGCGCTAACAGAAAGTAAATTGCAAGGCATAATGCCGTTATAAGAGCCTTCTATAGAGCCCTATTAAGCCAGCCTACCCTAGAGGTCTAAAAGAAACCCCTTATAAATAAGGCTACTAGCTTAAGAGCCAATTTTACCGTTACCTTAAGAACTAGCTATTATTTTTATAATATGCAGATTATTGCTATTACTAAGGATTTAGTAAAAATAGAGGCTTTAGAAACCCTATAGGAGGCTGTAGAGGAAAAACGGAGAAAATATAGGTCTTTAGGGGCCTTTTTTTACCCTATTATTATCTCTACAGGCAGCCTAATAGACCTAAAGACCGCTAAGGCCTATAAGAAGCTATAAAAATGCATAGGCCCTATAGCTGCCTCTTAGCTAGATTCCTCTATCGGCCTTACCCTTATAAAAACTAAAGCCTTTTTAGCAGCCTCTATTAGTAAGGATACCCCTACTGGCCTAGCTATTTCTTACTGGAAGTAATTTTAAGGCTCTTACCTTCCTTATCTCTATTTTTATCTTTATTTTTATCTTTATTTCTATCTCTATCTCTATCTCTATTTCTATTTTTATTATTATTATTATTTTTCTATAATCTTTATAACTATCTTTAAGCTTTTTCTTTCTTTTTTATTTTTATCTTTCTTTATTTTCCTTATATTTCTTTCTTTTTCCCTTTTTTCCTACTTTATCTTTTAAACTAGTATAGTAAAAAGAAAGCAACTGGGTAACTATAGCCTATAGATAGTAAATATAACCCTATCCTAACCCTAAGCTTTATAACCCTAAGCTAAACCCTAAGCTTTTTATCTCTATTTATATCTCTATTTCTATTTCTATCTCTATCTTTATTTCTATCTTTATTATTATTATTATTTTCCTATAATCTTTATAACTATCTTTAAGCTTTTTCTTTCTTTTTTATTTTTATTTTTCTTTATTTTCCTTATATTTCTTTCTTTTTCCCTTTTTTCTTACTTTATCTTTTAAACTAATATAGAAAAAAAAAAGCAACTGGGTAACTATAGCCTATAGATAGTAAATATAACTCTATCCTAACCCTAAGCTAACCGCTAAGGCCTATAAGAAGCTATAAGAATATATAGGCCCTATAGCTGCCTTTTAGCTAGATTTCTCTATTGGCCTTATCCTTATAAAAACTAAAGCCTTTTTAGTAGCCTCTATTAATAAGGATACCCCTACTGGCCTAGCTACCTCTTACTGGAAGTAATTTTAAGGCTTTTACCTTCCTTATCTCTATTTTTATCTCTATTTATATCTTTATTTCTATCTCTATCTCTATTTCTACCTCTATCTCTATCTTTATTATTATTATTATTATTTTCCTATAATCTTTATAACTATCTTTAAGCTTTTTATTTTTTTTTTATTTTTATCTTTTTTTATTTTCCTTATATTTCTTTTTTTTTCCCTTTTTTTCTACTTTATTTTTTAAAACTAATATAGTAAAAAGAAAGTAACTAGGTAACTATAGCCTATAGATAGTAAATATAACCCTATCCTAACCCTAAGACCTATAAAGAAAGTTAGTAATATACAGTAAGGGGCCGGAATTAACTAACTGTAAGTGTTTTTGCCTTCTTCCTTTACTTACACTAACTCCTCTTTAGAGTAGTTAGTCTTAGTGGGTTAATAGGTAATAATTAAAGATATCTTAAGTAATTAACTTAGCAGTTAATTAAGGTTAAAAGAGAGAGAAGTTACTGCTGTCTATATAGCTTAAGAGAAGCTTCTTTTATTACTAACATTATAGAGTTTAGGCAGCTGCTTTATTATTTATATTATTAGGAAACTTTATTTTAAAAAGAACTATATAGAATTTTTTAATTAATTTATATAGATAGATTAACCTTTATTAATAATCTTAATAAAACTAAAAAGGGCTAGGTAAATTACTTTATAAAAGTAATTTACAGAAGTATACTAAAAAAAATAAATAACTTTTAAAAATAAGCTAAAGCATTCTAAAAATTAAACTTAGCCTATTCCTTTTACTTATTAATATAATCTTTTTTATAAAATACCTATATAACTATAAAAATATATTAAAATAAAAATAAAGAATATAGAAATTATACTTATAAGCCTAAGATATTATACTACTAAAGTTATAATTAATATACTTATAAGATATATAGAAATTATATTATTACTTGCCCTTAAAAATAATATATTAAGGCTAATTTATATAAAAATAAGCTAAATAATAAAGTATTTTAAAACTAAACTTATAAATTAGGTTTAAAACTTCTTTATAACGTTCTGCCGTAATTTTCAAATAATTTATATACTTAATAACTTAACTAAATATTTTATTAATAACTAAAATAAATACTTTATAAAGGGAAATTAAAACTAACTAATAAAATTTAGTGCCCTAAATAATTAAATAGGCCTTAAGGATAAAACCTTAAAGAGGGAAGAGATTATATTATAACCTAATAGGTTTAATATATATAGAATATATACCTTACTTTTTTTATTTAATAGCTAGTTACCTACCCTATAGTAGTTAAATATATACTATTTAACTTATATAATAAATAGTATTAAACTAACCTTATTTAACTATTAAATATAGTTAAATAAACTCTATTTAACCTATATAACCTTACGTATATATATACTTTTTTAGCATTAGTTAGTATACTTAACTTACTAGCTATTAATAAAACCTTTTTACCTAAATATACCTAACCCGCTTTATTTACTATTAAGAAATATAATACTTTACTACCGCTTAGTATAATGCCCTATAATCCTATAAATATAAACTAGTACGGACTAGTTTACCTGTTTGGAAACCCAACCGTTATATATCAGACACGGCCGCTAAACTCAAGCCCATGTATCTATCATACCCGTGAACCAGGCTCCTGGGTTCCAGGGGCTCTCCGTCGCCGATGCAATTTCCGCCTAGCGAGGTCTCTAAGACCCCATATCTTTCGATCATCCATTTCCTGTTCTTCACTCTTGTCATCCATCCTTTTCGAGCCTCTTTTTCGTGGCAGTCGGAACCATTCCGAGATATCGTTGACCTTCCAAGCGATTAAGATGGTGGGGAGGGAGACAACAGCCGATGCGCCGACTAATTGTATACGTCAGTGTTCCATCTCCATAAGGGGGGCTTACGACTCACAGAGTATGGGGAAAAGCCACCACCCTTGGTACTTGAGATTACCAGACTCGTGCGGAAAGCTGGCTACGTCCAAGGCAAACAATGATGATAAAAATGAGAGAGGGAGCTGCATATGTGTAAGTGGTTATGCAAAAGTGTCCAGGCAGTGTCAGTGCCTTGTAGATATTACTCACGAACACGATTGTAATTATCGTAAACACAAATATAGTATTAGACTGCTTCGCTGTATCATTGGCCTGCGTGATACTCGCCTGCTTTTGTCTTAAGTCTAGCAGTGTGTTTATCTGTACCTGAGTTAGCTCCGTAAGCCAGCAACGATGGTCAAGTAGGCGTTCTAACTGAGTCATTGATAGTCTCTACCTCTTCCAGCATATCTTCAATGTCTTTCTTGACGTTTGTTGGCGTGCATTCCTGATCATACTGGGAGTGCGGGCGGTTTCCAAAAGCTTGTTTCCAAACTAGCTCTTGATCTTCCGCAAGGGACTTAAGCATATGCAGCTCATCGTGGATGTCGCGGGTGATGTTGAGAAGAGCAGCTTCGGGGGAGATGCTGTGCGGATTTGATGGAGAACTGAAGGGGTGAAACGGGAGCTTTTTAATGACGCTATTGACGTCAGCTTCATCCTGTTTCTTTTGCCGGTCTGTTTTGTATAGCTCCTGGAGGAAAGTTTGATAGAGAACTATCTCTCGGTCCGCCTATCCGAATGAGTTAGATGTATACGGTATGATACCTAAACGGCTAACTCACAGCGTGTCGTAAGTACTCTCTGAACACCTCCAGAGGTGTCTTGAACACCAAGTTTGGGTTACCTGGCAAGGGTATGAACTTCCTGTCGAAAAAGCCCGTCGCAGCCCCAAGTATCAACTCCATCATTGAAAGGACTGATCTAGGACGATCAAAGTTGTCGTGACTTTCGCCGTATATCATGTGATCTAAGACCGTTCGGAGAAGGCTGTCTTTCTGTCTCTCGTCGAGTGGCGTTGTTTCTGTCGAAGCCGTGATGATTGTCTCTAGTATCATGTCAGCGTGGTTACATTCAACATAGAATTCACCCTGGTTCCATACTCTCGTCGATTATCCACATCCATATTTGATCAACCATGAGAATTCTTCTCGGATTCTGTTCTAAAGTCCGGTCTGCAGTTTCGGCTGTCGGACTCTGACTTTGTTCTTTGGAAAGTTTGTCATGCAGCTCCTTAGACTTCCAGGTCAGGTATTTTGACAAAACCTGGTCTTTGTCTCTCCAATCTGTGTCGATCAATGTTGGGTAGTAGTACTGATCTAGCGTCATTGGCTCGTGCGCCGATGCTACCGGTCCATGAGAGCTGGCTGGCTTTTGACACTGCCCTGACCCCTCTAGCTTTACATCATAGTCGCAGCAGCCTTTCTTATGTTTTATGGGAGGTTGATAGTAGCCTGTCTTGACGTATGGCATCTATGTTACATCGTTGTCAGTATAGTATACGTCCCGGCCAATTTCGATCAGGGACATACATAGACGGCGGTGCAAACGCTGGGGTCTTGGGATATGGCACTGGAGTCCTTCTTAGAGTAAGTCCTGCCATTCCTCTATTTGTACGTCAGTACATTGTCAGCCTGTCAGATTATGTATCACTCAACATACCACACACTGCGGCTTCATGTAATGTTGTCCTCCTCCAGCCGCAAGATCGGTCCAACTTCGTTCAAAGTGACGCATCAAAGATTGATGGTCCATCGCAGATCGTCCTGAGTCGTAGGACAACCTCGTAAGTAGATCCTTGACGAAAATTCATTAGAGTCGGCAACACGACGCGAATTACTATGACTTACTCGCATTAACTGTAACTACGGGTGGAAGACTCGTTAGCTGGCAGTTTCTTGAACTTCTGGACAGAGTGAATGGTCTTTACCTCGGTTGTGGGAAGATGGATCCACCGAAGTTCGAGATTCTCGCCAAGGAGAGTCAAAGGTCTTCCGTTATTGGTATTGGTGCTCTGTGAAATGTCGGAGTACCAAGCCCTGAGCAAGTCTCCCATAGTTCCAGAGTCTTGTACTGGTGAGCCAATTTTTCTCTTCAAAGAATTCAGATCCCAGTCATCCAAGTTGGCAGAATTCTTCGTAATCTCATCTGGCCCAGAATCGTAAATCATATTCTTGCTAGTTGCATTGGAATATTGTGCACTTCGGACTTCACCATCGAAAAAGATTTCGATGATAATGCCTTCTAGTGCCAGACCAGGGTCATCCGCATTCCTAGGCTTTGGTTTTCCAGGTATCGGGTCAGAATTTGGGTTGGAAATATTGCTCAAGGCCGGTAATGGATTTTGGAGTAGGTTTCTCAGGATTCCTTGGGTTCCTGGGTCTGAAAACTCCACAAGTTTCTGGGCATTGTCAATAGTGCGACTGGATGAGTACTCTCCCTTAGATAACAACCACCAGACAACAACTGGCTGGGAACAGTAAATAGCCCAATCGAGTGCGTTATGCAGCTTTTCCCCCTTTTCCACCTCTGTCAAGGACTGTTTGGTGCACCATTGCCGCAGGAGGTGCTCCAAGACGTCCTCCTTGCCAGGCTTCTCGTACTGAGCGAGGGTCTCTAGAACTTGAAGGGCATCACTCGGATGTTCGCCCAAATAGAGTGTCTCGACACTTCCAAATTCCTGTATCTTGGTCCAGAATAGCTCAGTGATCCTGTTGTGTTTTCTGTAGATGGAAATGCTAAGCGGCGAGGCACCATGACTATCACGAAGGAGAATCGCAGTGGCAATCTCCTTGGCTGTGTGCTCTGGAGATTGAGACCCGATCTGCTTCAACAAACATGAAACCGTCTCAAAACTAGCACTACCAACCGCTAGGTGGAGAGGTGTCACTTCGCCCACGGCCTTCTTGGATGCTTGAGACTCGCAGAATACCTCAGTTATCAGTCGAGACTGTCCATGACGAGCAGCAACGTGAAGCCAAGTGGAGCCTTGTCTTTCCCAAGTAAGGACCTCTGCGTTGCGAGAAATACACTCTTGAACCAGTTTGATCCGACCGTGAGCAATAGCCCAATACATAATGACATGAAGCTTCGACAGCGTCTTATGCAAATTGCTTTTAACAACGTGCATCAAGTGCCCCTCAACTTCGTTATCGTGCTGCGCCGTCACCTTGAAGATCTTCTCATCTGCGGAATATGTTGGATCTGCTGGATATTCTGGATAGAATCGCGGGGATGCCAAGAGACGTAGCACGATGTTTGTGTGCTTTTTCTTAGCTGCAGAACATAGTCCTGTGTGGCCATCTCGATCAGGGGTTACAACATCCGCACCCTTGCTGATGAGTTTGTCAAGGTGGTTGAGTTGGCCTTTCAGGCAAGCCAGATTCAGGGCAGTCAGACCATGAGGGTTAACAGGGTCCAACTTGGCCCCTCTGCGAAGTAGTATTTCCACGGGTTCGTTAGCTGAGTTGCAGCATGCTTCCATGAGAGCGGTGAGGCCATCTCCAACACTTGTCTTCTGATCTATATCGGCGCCATAATCGAGTAGAAGGTTGATCATTTGAGACTTTTGCTCCCTACTAGCATAGAAAAGGGGCGAGAAACCAAAGATGTCGCGTTGATTGATGTCAACGACTAAGCCTACTAAACGGTCAACGACATCCCGATGCTTGTCGTCGAAGGGTCTCTCGGACAAAACCACCCCATGAAAGCCGGTACGCTTATGTATATTCAACTCTGTTGTTAATGCGCCGTCGTTTCGGAGCAAGTTGAAAATCTCCGGGTCTGGGTCCCAACACGACTGCATTAAGGGTGTGTTGAGGTGTGCATCCTTTGCATGAATATTCGCTCCCTTTCCAATTAGCAACTTGACCATTTCTGGAAAACGATATCCACAGGCGTGGTGTAGAGCCGTCTTCTTATCTTTCCCAACTCCTTGCGACATGTCTGCACCAAGCTCTAATAGCAACGGCACTGCATCGCGCCTGTCATTCACGACTGCCAGGTGTAACGCTGGAAGGGAGTAACCGTTCTCATCAGATATTTGAGTTGAGGGCCCTTTCTCCCATAATAACTTCAGAATCTCCACTTGACCATACATGGAAGCCATGTGGAACGGGGTATTTCCTTCAGCATCGCGACTGCTAACGTCCGCGCCTGCATCTATAAGACGCTTGGCCACTTCCAAGCGACCATATCTGGAGGCTAGATGCAACGGGCTCAGTCCTTTTTTGTCAGGTAGGTCGACGTTTAGGTTGCTGGCTAGGAGCAGATCCAAGCTTTCTTGGTAATCGTAGCGAGCAGTAAAATGCAGCGCCGACCAGCCTTCGTTGTGAGTTGGCCAGTCAATGCCAACAGCCTGCGCATGACTAAGAAAGAATCGGACAACTGGAATCCGGTTGCATGCTACCGCCACAGCCAGTGGAGAGGCAGAATATTCGGCGGTCTCGGAGTCCTCAAGGGTTATCTTGAGGTCGCCTGTGGCATTTTGCAATTCCGCATTCGAGGCCAGAAGGGATTTAACTTTTTTAACGTTGTTATCGTTGATGGCCTTGTAAAAGCTGTCATGGTCTGACTTCTTAGAGGGCCGCATGATGATTAGGGACGTTCTGGTAGGGAGAAAAGTGAGTGTTCCGTAAAAAGAATTGGTATGGAACTCGATGAAGGACGTAGAGAAAAAGGGTTATTATTTGGTCAGGAAACCGAATTGAGCTTGTTGGCGATTTACGCGATCAGACCCTTGAAGATCACTGCCTTTTGGCAAACCATTTTCGTTCAGCTCCTGCAATATTCAGGTCAGCTGAAATTACGGCCCACCTTTGGTTGACGTGTCAAATTTTCAACAACTCTGCCTGGCTCTTTTGCGACCAATTAGACAGCGACAGCGTTTGCTGTCAGGCATTATATCAACAGCTCGGTTTTGTCTTTGAGCTATGTCTCTATGGGCAAATTTCTTGAATGCCTAAAGAAGACATGTCCTTTCTTGTCGAGTTCGAGATATGTGTTGGTTGGGTCCCCGACATCACCCCTGCTCGCAATCCCTTCATTTCATCTGTGCCAAGATGGGAAAAAGCAAGGTGGCAGACGATCATTGCAAGAAAACCTTTTCGTTAAATGTTTAGGCGCCAAATACTCTGACATCTTTTTGGCACCGTAAGGCTTCTGGGCCTGACATTTGTTAAAGAATACCTAACCTCATACATAAGTTTGAGTAGTTCTTATTACCTTTAGGCTCTACGAGCTCTATGTCGTCTAAGGAGATAGGTATTAAATAGAAGGTTAGTACCAACCATCAATGACAGAAATAACTGGAGTAGAAGTTGAGGATGTAGTAACCAGTCCTAGTTTATAGTTTCAAGCATGAATCCTGATACATCCGTAAATCTCGCAGCTCTTTCATGGTTACCTGCGATCCAATTGCAATAGCGACGTAATGATATTGCCTAAAGCAGTGATTTACCCTTCCCTGTCTCACCTAAGTAAAAGAAGTCTGGTGAACGAGACCGTGTCATCAAATGTACAGAATCCAGCCGTTCCACTCAAAGTCTGTCTCTATCTTTGGCATCCAGCCCGCAATGGTTTTCTCAAGCTCAGCCCTGTCCTTGTCTTCTAACCATCGGCTTAGATATCCTATGCTACCGTGAAACCGATACGTTAGGTGGTTAGGGGCGCGGAAACCATGCTTCTCCCTGGTGAAATACATGGGAGCCTCCTTTCTTTAACTCCGGTCTTTTAAGCAAAAAGCCAGTAAAAAAATGCATTAATCTTACTTAAGGAGATATACTATATATAATATTTTAGGTCTTATTTTATATACTTACAGTAACTAATAGATATTAGTAATTTAATAAGAAAGAAAGAACCTTAAATATATATATTCTACCGTTATTTAATTGCATTAAGTTATTAAGTTATGCCATTAGTATATACAGTATTATCTATATCCTTTTCTTTAAAATTATCCTATATATAGAGGAAAAATTCTAGAGGTAAATTATTTCTACCTAAAATGCATAATGCATTATATAACTTAAGATTAAAATCGCTAGAATTACTAAAATTAGTATCTATATCTAAAGTATAATTATTATCGCTATTAAACACACTATTATCTTTATATAAACTTTCTAAGTTATCTAACTTAGTAAAGGAAGTAGACTGAAGGCTCCTTTAAGTTATTAGTAGTAGTTAAAGTGCAACAGAAGGAAGTAAGGGAATATCTTACCTAGCTGAATAGCTAAGGTATATAGTATTTATATTCAGTTTATAAGACTAAGAATAAAGGAAAAAGAAAAGAAAGAAAACCTTTAATGTATAATTTATTAGTTTATTTACTATTATTTATAGCCTAAATCCAGCTCTGCCTTCCTGATAGTATAAATCTGCCCAATTCATCGCTCAACGCTTGAATTTCTTCCTGTAGCCTATAAGTTTCATTTCCAATTTCAGATAAATAACATTGCTCTCTTCTGCCAAACGAACAATCCAACCCTTGATCTTCAATAAGCTTCCCTAACTTATAAGGACAATTGCTAACACTCTGCTCTCCAATCAGTTGATCACCAAGTCTAACATCTACCGTGGTTTCCATCGCGTTTATCTGTACTCTGAGAACTTTCAGGAAAGGTTCCCCATTGCGGCAGTGTGCCAAGATTGTTGGTGTAACTAAGGTTTCGGCAGTGAACGTGGCTTCCGCCCCACGATAACCTACGTTGGTATTCCTCTGAAACAGGTTCCTAGCGAGACTTGTTATCTCTCCGCCAGGGGGTATGCGACATAAAAGCCGTACTAAAATCGTTTCCGGTGGAGAATAAAGCGCCGGTCGGTTTGCTACTTCAATATAGAATAAACAAGAGAGCATGCGTTGAGCGACAAAGTGGAGAGACAGGGCGTTATATGGTCCACCCATGTAGCGTACAGTAAAATCAGGGTCTCGGCAACGAAAAGCAGGGGACATCCTATATTTCTAATCAGTTCTCCATTTTTGCTCTTCTTCCCTCACATACGTTGGGCATCACTATTGACTTACGCTGAGTATTGCTCAAAAGAATAATGGCCTTCAAAAATGAAAACCATATTCGTACCCTTACAGCTAGCCGTTCGTGCCATTCTCCAAGTCAGATTCTTACCAAAGGAAACAAGAGATTGACGCCTGTTAACTTTAGGGTCGCTGAGGTTCTTCAGGTGATATTGACAATCCGATAAGCTCCATCCCTCTAGAAAGATGGTCTGGATAAAGAAAAGTCCTGTTGCAGTGTCAGCATGGGAGCAAACGGGATAGACATTCTAGTTTTGACAAACCGATGCCCGATCCAACTACAAGATCGAAATGTTCTTGCAGAGATAGGGGCAGCCCAATGCTGGATTGTAAATCTTTGAGGAACTTGATCATGGTCCATTTATTAGCAGACGTGCCCCCCAGCTCAAGCACACGGTTGCCACCAGTCGGCGGTTGAAGAAGGATCAGTTCTCCATTACGCTTCCCGCACAGAGGACACTTCGTAACTCGTATGTCTGGTGAGGCGGGGGAATCTCGGGTACCACAAATAACGACACAAGCATCGCAAAGCCGGTGCTTGCAACCTAGCGTTATAGAAGCCGACCCAACCACGCAAACGAAGCAGACATTACTCGCGGTGCAGTCACGCCAAGCGGACCGGTATCGTTCAATCAATCGAAGGTGAGCAAGAGCTGAAGAACCATTATGTCTTGCCATCGAAAACTTTATAAAGTTTTCGCAGACCTTTTCTAGAAATCCTTTCCCCGGAAAGCTCTCCGCCTGGCATAACACGGCCCTGTAGGTCTTCTCGAAGGTAAGGTGCGGGGGGAAAACTGAGTTCACAGTGTTAGTGGATATGACGATGGAAACAGTGGGTCGGTTGGACAGTTACAATGCATGTCAGGAGGGTGAGCGTCAAGCTCAAGGGCTGACGCTATCACGGTCACGTAATCGAGGTCGATATCTTTCGTGGCCGAAACAAAACGAATTAACCTTTCTGCAAGTTGATGTTGCAGAGGGTTTCGAAAGCGAACGGCTTGGTAAAAGTCAATCTGTTGGCCGGTGGACTGCCCGAATTGGAGCACAGCAATTTGGAAGAAACGCTTGACATGGTCGCTACTAAAGCCATATCCCGCCAGATCTCGAAGGGCGAAGGACTCTTCTGTCTGGCATCGAAATTCTGAGGCAGCTTTCCAGGTTGGCACCAGTCGCAAGCTCTCGAAAGCTGTCTCTCCCTGCATATATATAGGGGAGGCCAGCCTCGTTCGGGCGTTATCCGCCCCCCTGGAGGCGGAACCTATTATTCTCGACTGCAAGCGACTTTCAAAAGACTCCATTTGTCTTCTGTTGCGCCAATGGTACAGGATCATGATTCTTGGTGGGCAGGGGATTGTTGTTAATCTTGCCCGGTGAGCCCAAGATGCGAGAATCTCTATCACTGGTCCCACACCGCCTAGATCATCAACAAATAATAGCACTGTTGAAGCAAACGGAAAAAGCAGTTGCCAATACATGTCAAACGCGAACTGTGATATTTTGTGGGGCGGGCTATCTCGATTTAGAGGGTACTGGAGAGGGTGTAACGCCTTTTCGCCATTGTGCCGATATTGCTGAGCACTGTTGAGAGTACTATTGTTATGCAACTCACAGTCCAGAATGAGTGTAGCCAATTGTAATGGCCTTAGGAGAATGCCAGCGTCAACAGGAATTTTGTCACTGAGGCCGATAGTTCGATAAAAGTGTCGTTTCTCAACCCCTCCAATGGAGAGGACGATTCTGGGTTGGAAGGCTTGACAGTCAAAGACAGAGTAAGCTGGGCGGTGCTCCACGAGAATGGGAGAAAGCTCCTGCTTCTCGCCCAAACACACATCAATCCAGTTACGAGCCGACATTTTTATGTTCTTCCCAAGTTTGCAAGGCTACAGACAGCGCCTTCATGGCTATATGTATATGGTTGTCTTAATCTCTTGACATTTACGAGTCTCTGTTTTCTGTATACATCATGCTGTCAGCCCCCCTGTCTCCCGAACTTTAGCGCCGCTGAGAGTTTCCTGTAAAGTGTGCACTAAGTTCAGGAACCTGAAAGCAGGTGTAGAATAAAAGGATAAAGCAGGACGCACCATTTTATCGTAAATGACTATACAAACTCGCGATGTATGCATAGCTAGCATGGAGCTCGTTGGGATTGTCCGCTGCCCAGTTACTTCGCTGCTGCCATATGGAGGTGGAAGGCAGACTGACCCTAATGTGGTTAGACGACTCGCCAAATGTTTCGACAAAACCGAATTTAAGTGGGACGATGAGGTCAACTTCGTCTGTGGTATCATCACGCACAACGATCTAAGGCAAATACTCACGGTCTTACAAACCTCCGAAAGGGCACTGAGGCACACAGTTCTTCGCAAGGAATATCCGCTGCTATCGGATCGGCCCATAGCCTGTCTCGACGGTCGACATAGGATTCGTGCTGCTGTGAGGCACAAACCGCTATCTTGGTGGGTGGTGAAACTCCTGTGTGTACAGGGTACCTGGATTGAATTCCCTCTAAAGATAGCGCTGTCCACCACCGATCATCAGCTTATCCAGGACAAGATTGAATCCACGTCAAGAGAAGCTTCATATTCTGACGCAGAGGTTTACCGATTGCTTCGAAAATACAACCAGAAGCATGATGCGCCAAGATTCAAAGAGAGACTTAGTCGACTTTCAGCCCCTAAGCAAATCAGCATGAAAGGCCTACTGAAGCGGGAACAGCTTGTCCGAGGTCTGGATGCTCTCTTGAAGTTCCCTGGCATTATGGCAGGCTTACAGCTTGGCAATGTCCATAAGCATCTGGCCCTGCATATTGATGAAAATATTTCCCAGTACTTTTATCACACCCTACGTGTTTGGGAGTTTATCACCGACGACGACCATCGTATTAACGCAGCAGTTGATATCGAAACCGTCCGGTGCCTACAATTCCGTGCTCCAGTCACCAGCTTCGGAGACAGAGTAGCAATCCACCGTATGTTTGACCAAGGGATCCTCTTCGAGGGGCTGGACCACGATCTGCGCGAGCAAGTTCGGGAACGCGTGTTGTCTATTCAAGTCATTATTCCAAGCATTGAGACTTTCCACGAAAATATGAAATACATATCAATAGGCGCTAGGATATTGAGAAAGTACATAATTGATACCTCTATTCCTCTCCAACCCGAGTCCAACCGGAATAAATTGTCGTTATTCGAGAGCCTCGCAAGTTGCTGGTCAGCAGAGGCACGAACGGTTGAGGTGGAGGATGGCAAAACAGCAATAAGCCCTGGAGTTCCAAGTGTTTGGCTTGCGTACAGAACATTGTTCGTTGCTGCTCTGAGAAGTTTTGCACAATTGTCCTCAGATCACCCGCGGCAAGATGTGAGAGGAGAAACTATGCCTGCTGTGGCAGAAGCGATTCGCATTGCCTCACTTTCTCAACTCGCGCAGGAAGTCGGATTCACGAATTCTAAGACAACGGATAATCTAACGTCACCGCGTGGTCATCCAGCACTTCAACAATATGTTCCTTGCAGTGGTCGAGCACCGGATTGGAGGGCAGATATCTACTTATATGTAACTAAAGAGCAACCTATGCCGTTAATAATGGCGAAGCTACATACATATCCATGAAACCCTCCTTCAATCTGTCCGGAATCTTAGCAATACCTTCCAAACCCTTATCACCCCATCCGAAACTCCGAGCCAAACTATCAACAAAGCCCTTTTGACCGCTCTCCCCAAGAACAGGACTCATCCAAGCTTTATGTACATCCTCGTACCTCTTTGTGACATCATCGATAGGCTTGACCGGCGCCCAAGCTTCATCGACATTAATAATGGCTGGTAGACGCTTCTTTGCAGGAAGTTCCACGAGATCTGCATCCGCGACTAGATATGCTGGGAATGGATCGGGAGACATCGTCGGCTTGGGGGCAATGACTCGGACACCTGTCATGAGAGGATCACTGTTGTCGTTGGCGTTGAGTAGATCGCCGACGTTGTTGCCACTCCTCCGTGGGTCGGTTCGTCGGTCATCTATCACTTGTTAGTTGAATTCTTCGATTGGTTGAGATTAGGACTTGCATTTTCCCCATAGAGCACTTGGGAGTTTTTGCGTGTATCGTTCAAATTGCCAATCCTCCCCACCATTAACTCCATCTTCATGTTTTACTTCAATGGTTAAAATTGAAGTCATGGACGTGGTTAGTTGCATTGGTCTACTGAAAACGTCATCCTGCTGGAAGATTGAAGAGCCAGAATCAGACGTCTTCACAGCGGTTATTGCCATTTTGCATTCAGCAACAAAGACAAACGATCCAGCTCGTACAATCCATGGATCATCCTGGCCTCGTTCTGGTTTGTCATCTGGGTTGAGGAGGCCAGACTCAGCCAAGAAGTTATGTGCTTCATTCCTTTGTTTCGTGATGGTAGACGCTCCAATAGGGTCGGCTAGTGGCTTCATGCTCTGACCAGTGATCATGGATTGTGCAGAAGCGACCGAAGACGCAGGTGTTTCTTGAAGAACAAGGTCGTAAAAGCTGGAAAGACCAATCTTCTCATCCGTGGTGATATCCTTTCCAAAGTTGATATCGAAAGCGACGATCCAGAAATCCACGTGAACACGACCAGCAACCGGCGGACCCCAGAGGTACAGCTCGGCACCAATCTGCACAGAGATACGGATGTGAATGAACCAAAAGTCAATACTGAATCCTACACCGACGGAGACTCCAGCAGACATGTCAAAGTGGAAGGGTCTGTAGTTGATTAGGAAATTGGCAAAAGCGTCGAACCAAGCGGAAAGTGGTCCAGCCTTGAATGCAGCATGGAGACGACCGCCTGCCATGCACGCTTTTGTCGTGATTGCGAAGTATGCTTCTCCAGAGATGGATAAACCACCGCCAAGATCCCAGCTGATGCCCAAACGAGGAGGATTGGGGTATCCAACAGGGATATGGAAGGCCTGATGATACCCGCCCAATGTGAATACAAAGTCCCCAACACGCTGAGTATCCGCCAGAGGTGCGTCAAACCAATAACAAAGCGCGAAACCACCAGTTAGATGACAGTTGGGACTAAGGATGTACGATCTAGGCGATAACTGAGCCTCGATCTTGAAGAAGCCATAGTCGAAATCTAGGACAGATGCGATCCCAAGCTCGGCGTGGGCAAGTTTGAGGCTTGAGTCTGAAGAAGGTATGTCACATGTCGCAGCAGCGAAAATGCCCAGTTTGACAGAGTTGCCGAACTGGACTGCTACCACAGCGTCAACGCTCAACATACGGAATGCAGAGAGTTTCATGCCGAATGCACCCCAGTACGTGCTATCAGATGGTTGAAACCATCCACCACCTGATGGATCAACAAGATTAACCAGTACATCCTGCGCGTTCCCGCTGCCGCTGAGTGAACCACTGTTGATGAAGGGAAAATCGGAAACTTGGTCGATTGTGGGTAGACGAACAGAGCTGTTGTATCCAAACCCACCACAGACTCCACTAATCTCTGCAAAGGCAAGAGTCATAAGAGGGCCGTTGAGTTTCGTGAAGACGAACACGCTTTGGAATTGGCCTGCATTGTTCTTGAGAAGGACGACACCGTAGAACCCAGCTGCCTGGAATTGCCAGGGGCGGAAACCAACGATTAAACCACCTGCGTAATAGTCCATTGTACCATCATTGCCGTGCAAAATAATGCCACCAATTGTCAACGGCGATCTATCAAAAGAAGCCGCTAAACCACTGATACCAACGCTGATAGAAGGTTCATCTTTTAAAGTTTCAAAACGACAGCTGAGAGTAAAGTCAAGAAGACTGAATCCAATTGGACCAAGTTGAAACGTTGCGTCAAATACAATTGACAGAGTCTTCTCTTTGTACTTGAGTCCAACGTTACTGATCGCCACTGGCCCAGCTGTCTTCTTGTATGGAGCTTGTGCACTTGGGCCTCCTTCTTGCATCTCATCTTCAGTGCGTCTCCTGCCCTTCTTCTCAGAATCATCCAGACTTCTAGATGAGGAAGGTTGAGGTTGCATGAAGGCATAACTGAGAAGACAGGAACGTCCACCCTTGCCGTCGCGGATGATGACGGCGAAGTGACAGCCTGAAGGCACCAGCATATCCGTCGGGTTACTCTGCTCAGGTTTGATCTTATCAGCGACAAGTAACTCATCGCCCTTCAAGCCGCTGTTGAACAGAGCAACATCTTCCCGGTTAAGTCCAGTGATTTGTCCAGGAGCTCCTGCGGGTTTGGGGTCTTGAGCAAAAAGGAAGTAAAGTTCGTCCAGTGGCTGTGTCAAATGGCCAACAAGGGGAATCTCAAGATTCATCTGTCCAAAATCGCGTATGGCTGCTTTGAAGAGACGCTTTGAGGGATCAGTCGATTTCCACTTGGTACTGTGGATTTGTGAGAAGAGGATTTGAAGGCCACCAACGTTGAGTTGAGCCAAGAACTGGAATGATTCGACGTCAACATTGTCGTAGTTTGTTGTCTTCTTCAGTACATCGATACTGAATGCATCCCTATTCTTGGCATCGAGCGGAGTATAGTTAACGAAATCTGGTATGTCAAACTCGATACCAAGAATATCCGCCAAGATATCTCCCACGTTGACTTTCTTGTCCTCCGGGTTGAGGGCGGCTTTGAACTTGAACCCGTTGGAGTCGTAGGTGAAGTCGAGGTTCAACCTCAGCTCGGCAATGACAAATTCACCCGACATAGCAAAGCTGCTCCCAACAGTAGTAGAAGCTGTACTGCTTGGCTTCTCGTAAGCGTACTCAACACTCAAGGTATTAATAGCGATGGAGCTGATAAGCGGCCCAATATGGCCCTTTGCATTCTCATCAAAGAACTCAGCAAGTACAGCTGCGTATAGACTTTCAATCTTGGCCTGGAGAATCCATGATTGGTTCGTAGAAGAATAGCTAAGAGCCCCAATGAAGGTAGCGGGATGATCAACGGGGGATTCTTCGTATGGATCGATAACGACTGATATTGCAGCGCTGAATGTGAAGGCGGAACTGCTTCCCCACTTGAAAGAGGTATCAATACCTAGTTCATCAAGGTAAGGTTGAGGGGCAGAGGTGGAAGATGGTGGATGGGCTTTAGCGATGCATCGGAGGGCAAAGGACTCTTGTGATAGTTCAATGAATGCAACATCTATGTCGGAAGGAAGAGTGTCTGGAATGTTCTGTAGTGTCTGGCCTGGGACTAGAGTGGCAATGTCGATGGATGTAGCAGGTGAGGGAGTCACCGGAGTGAGAACAGTCCAGTGCTCTCCGGTTGGTGTCAAGTCCCAGTCCTGGAAATCCAGAAATTCTGGAGATTTCTCAATCAGCAATGATATCTATAGACAGCCGTGCTAATACTTACTGTTCCATAGGTCACCGGCTAAAGTACCAGTAGTACCAGTGGATTGCTTCCATTCGTATGTAATCAAGAAGATGGGCGTTTTCGTCTCTTTTCCTTTACCAAAGTTTGCCGTGACCTCAATATCGAAGGAAAAAGACTCAAGCTTGGGATCTTCCTTGTCTTTGGTCGTATCGAGACTGATGCGAAGTCTTCTCAATGTCGTATCTGGAAAGAGTGGGCCACTACCCTCATCTTTCTTCAAAAGCTTGTCTACACCTGACTCAACAGAGTTATCGCCGACGAGGCCAGATAACCACTTGAGTATCCCCGACAGAGGATCGGGCGTGACGAAAGTGAAGATCAAGTCAATAGTAGATGGAGTGAAAGTGACACCAGCAAGCATGGGAACAGCGTCATTGCCACTACCTAGATTGCATTCCATACTAAATGCTACCTCGCCGGTAGTAAGAGGCTTCTCGTCTTTCAGGACCATCTTGTTCTTGTAGACAACGTCGGCACTGTCTACAACAAGACCTACAAGAGAAGTAGATAATAAGTCTTCAAGGGCTTGGTAATGTTGAAGCTGGAATTGAAAACGTGTTTCAAGACATTTTGAGTCTGATGGGTCAAACCATAAAGCGTTCCTCCTGGGAGGTGCTCCTTCTCCTGGTGTTTTGAGAGTCGCTTCGAGAGCGAGGACGACGGATGCCACATTTTGAGCCACGTCATCTTGATTGGCGGCCTTGAAAATATCTCTGACGAAGACGTCTTTGATATCTCCCGTCTTAGTAAAGTCAAGACCGCATATCAAAGTTGTCCCAGCAATGCCAGGAGGATCGATTCGAGAGCCTGTAGCCTCTCCATTCATAAGGACGATGGACCCGAAAGTGAAGAGCAGGACATCACTAGCTGAGCTAAAGACCACTGACCAGGGATGAGATAGCTCGAACTCGAAGCTTTCGATCTCTTTGGCTGCCGACTTGTCAACAGTCAGAGAGGCACTGACACCATCGTCCATATTCTTGAACCATTGTAGGGTTTGGTCTGAATCATCGAAGCTGGCTGTTGGGCTTGTCGGGCTTGGAGCAGTTGCCAAGTTGATAACCTTGTCTGGGTTCAAACTCTCGACGAACTTGTCCGCTGGATCGTCCGGTGATAGAACTTTGATGTTCTCACCGGGTTCTTTTTTGGCGGAGCTAGCGTAGATGTTGTAGGTTGTATCATTGGTGCTGGTCATGGCCTTCTGATGACTAGAAGGATGTGGGGGGATAGTCATTGTAGGAGTAGCCTATCGGGATTTTACTTGACAAAGATTTTGAACGTTGACAGTAGAGTTTAGGGGTTATGGTAGAGTAGAGTATAAAGTATGAGACGAATAAAGGTTGGCTGTGCTAAAGTGCAGAGCGGTTTTGTTATAGGTGGGTAAGAAATCTGGGACAAAATCTACAGCTGTCTTGGACAAAAGCGAAGAAGAAAGAGAATCCGTGGAATTTTTCATTTGACTTGGCTGGGGACCAAGATAGACCCCGAACAGATTTCCTAGATACGTATCGTACCAGATCTTCCATCATCATGTCAATGTTGATTGAACGTTTAATTGCATGTCTCACAATTGCTGAAGAAGTTGATAAAGCTGTCTTGGAATATCTATTATATCTGCATATGCAATTCACTGCATGAGCCTTTGAGCTCCACAAGCTGCTTTCCCCTCTCACTGCATGCATGTTGTTATGTTTCCTACACCGGTTGCATAAAGTGGTACAAGTACGTATGATTATCCCGATGTGGCATATTGCATTACCGCCTTTATGCGGGACGGCTCGTTTTATTGCGGTTGAATGAGGGGGGGTGATATGAGAACACAATGTGAGACATGGTGGTCAAGGTAAAAAATGTGTCTTCCAAAGTTGGGGTTGACATAATCAAACAGGCATCTCTCTCCACCTGAGTAGCTTGTAGATGCTGCATAGTTCCGTCTACCAAGTTCTTGGCAATTACGTTTTCTGGCACTCTGATAGACGGCAAGAAACGTGTTACCAACATGAGTAGCATCGGAATCAATTGCCGTTTCAATCCGATCCAGAGGAATAGATCGGTCGGGCTCTTGATAGAACTAATAGTAATCTCTAACGTGAAGCAAGATTCCAACTTATCATCATTCTTGCAAATTTCACTCAAATTCGCTATCAATCATCACTACAACAAACATGAGTGAAGAATCTAAAATTGAAGATTTTGACGTAGCTCTAGTACCCATGCAACTGGATGCATTTGTTTTGAATCCAGCTGTGTGCGGTACAGGCAGAGACGACGATACAAGCGCACGCATCTGTCCTATTACTCAACCCAACTACACATTCCTCAGGCTGGACAGTTTTCTTCTTCAAAGCGATGTTCAGAATCATGTTGCCCTTCACAATACTGCCCCAGCATCGATCAATTCCCGCTTAACTAATTTAGGCGGTCGTCCAAACCCGACTCCCCTGCGTCATCGTCATGGTGTCTATATCCACTGGACTCTGCCTCGCTTCTACAGATCTGGCGTTTCTGCCACGGACTCTGTTCCAGAATCTAGACGGAAGAAGGAAAGACGCCGTCGTGGACTGGATGCGACTTCTGCTCCGCCCGAAGCCCAGACTACTGGTGGTACACCGGACTTTTTGCAGCCGCCGACACGATGGGTTGTTGTGAGAAAGCTTGATCTTGATAGTATTCAACCTTCAGGTGCTAAGGATGCTTTCAAAGATCGAGAGTATGAGGCGTGGGTCGTTGAAAGCGATCATGTCTGGTCTCTGGAAGATATCCCTGTTCAAGCAGATCTTCAAACAGATGTCGCGCCGTTCGTGCTTGGACATGCAGGCACGGATGTTAACATCAACGAGCAAGCTGAAGTTTTCATCGGGCGAAAGACTCCACTAGCTGAGTGGACTGAGAACCCAAATCCCACTGTTGAGCCCCCGGATATCAGTCTTCTTCGCAGTGGAAATCAGCTCTTTGCTGATTTTCAGATGCACAACACCAATGTCTTCAGTATTCTGGACAACTTCGAGTACGGAGATGGCCAAGATCCTTCGTATCTTGACTATGCCAAGGCTAGTTACTACGTTCTCGGCTGGCATTGGAAAGATACTGTTGATCCACTGTGGAATTCCGGTGACAGTGTTACTCACGGAGAAAGTCTTCAGTCACTTTTCATGACACTCCAAGGAACGGATGAGGCAAATCCTGATTCTTGGATGGATCTCAAGAGCCAGATCCGTATTCTTTGTCATAGTTGTATGTACGATGTGACTTGGGATCACGAGAATAAGCCCAAGAGCGTTCCAGCAGATGGCTTCAGTGATCGCTTGCGTGATCAGAGTCAGGCTGCTATCGCAGTTGGTACGACTCCCATGGATGCGTTACTGGCTTATTGCCACGCGCGTGCAGACGCGGGTGAGAACTCGGATGATGTCGCCAAGTTGGAAGAAGATATCTTGGCACTGGAATCTCTCCTCCAAGCGCGCGATGATGGCGTAGAAGGACAGCGTGAAGCGAAAGATTCGGTTTATAACTGGTCCTACACTCGTTCTCCAGGCGGTACAAAGTTTTTCTTCGCTGAGTCCGAGAACAACGCTACCAATCAACCCACTGAGCCTCAACCTGCAGCTATCCAGGCGCTCAAGGAGTTGAACCTCACTCAAGCACTATTCGACTCATGTGAGAGGGCCATGTTGCAGTATCGCTGGGATATGTTTTCACTGTGGTGGAAATATGCCAGCGATTTGGGTCAGAGTGATAATCAGGGAAATGACCAGAATGAGAAGTTCAAAGCTGATGCTGCGAGGATTTCTACTCGTATCAGAGGGTTAGAGACCCGTATTGAAAGTCTTCGAACTCAGGTTTCGACTCTGCGTGGAAATCCTTCTTTATCTACTGTTGAGTCGACTAGTGAGCCTGTCTTTTACGGTGGAAATGACCCTACTGTCCTGATTGGAGGTATCCCATCTGGATGGGCGCTCGATTATCTCGATAATCTTGCTATCCGCGCACCATACCAGACCATCACTACCGATGAAACACTTCCTACCAATCTCTGTAGCCTTATGAATCTTGCTGTCTCTAAGCTACCGGATATCCTAAGCCCTTCTGCTAAGGCTTTACTTACGGAGTTTCATGTCCTCCGCCCTGGAGGCGGTGACCCAGGTACACCAAGCGAAGGCAAATTCTATCCTCAGTTCCACGATCAGTTGACTACGGATAATCGCTGGCGAGATCAGTGGGGAGATCGACAGCCCTGGTTTCCACTCTATGCAGAGTGGGAAGTAGAGTACACTCACATACCCTTTGATTACTGGAAGCTAGACGAACATACCGCCCGACACTGTGAGGACAAACTTGTCAGATATGGTATTACTGTTCCATCAGACAGAGATCCTCCTCCACCACTATGGGAAGCTCTTGGGCAGAAAGATATTCGTATCCTATCAGGACGAGTCCTTATCCTCCCCCAGCCAAGCTTTGCCTTAGGCGCCAAGATGAAACAGCTGTTCCAAAACACGCCGCCTAGCATCTTGGATGAGTATCTGCCAGAGGAACAGCGAAACAATCTTCTCGCAAACATCGGCGAACTCTCATACCTATCGTCTCCACTATCCGGCTTCGCGAGCGGTCTCGTCACCCAGGCAGAAGGCAGCCATCTGAAACCCGAGAACAAGGTTGTCGGTCCAGACGGAGAGCTCAGCTACGTTCTCGAAGCAGCAGCGTTCAGCCACGCCGGTCTAACGGAAGATAATCTGAAGCTCATCAATGGGAACTCTGCCTCGACACCTTACGCTGCTCTGGTCAACTTCACTGATAGTGATAACTGTCCGTTTAAACCTGTCACGCATGGCCAGTTCAAATTCCGCAAGTTCAACGTTATTGATAAGTTCGGTCAAGCTCTCATGGCAATCGATCAGAAGCCGCGCCAGAATGGACCACCGCCTGTTTATCCTTGTATAAGTAACTTTTATGCCCCGCAGGAGATTACTGTGGATGGGACAAAGTATGCCAATACTGTGATTCAGGATAAGTCGGAGCAGTGCGAGTTTCTCCAGTTGCCACCGCAGATCAATCAGCCTGCTCGGATCAATGCCAAGTTCGTCAGACGCATTTCGGATGATCCGGATACTGGGTTCAGAGGTTCCGCACCGTGGCGACCAGTGACGGAATGGGAGTCTCCAATTTGGGGATGGGTCATTACCAATTACGCCGACTACGGTGTACAGCTTTTCTTACCTGATGGTACTTTCTACCGTGAGGTTCGTGTGGGTGGCCCTTTGGGTACTCTCCAATCACCCAAGTGGTTACCATTCAGTCCTGACCCAGATGCCCAACCCACGCCAGATACTCGAGAACTTGATGCCCTCATTTCCAGACTCGCTGATCCAGATTATCTTTTCGAATTTTGGGGTATGATCACTACAGCGCAGCAGAAACTGCCTCCTGCACCAGGTGCTTATGCACAGTTTCTCAACTCCATCGTCGGGAAACCACTTGCACTTGTCAACACTGGTTGGTCTGTTGAACTGAGTGGCCCGCCTCTCGAGATTGAGAGTACTCAAGCCAAGGTTAAGGAACCTGAGCGTACCCTTTT
Organism: Fusarium kyushuense; assembly: GCA_034753255.1. Taxonomy (NCBI): domain Eukaryota; kingdom Fungi; phylum Ascomycota; class Sordariomycetes; order Hypocreales; family Nectriaceae; genus Fusarium; species Fusarium kyushuense. The sequence goes on along the minus strand of CM068238.1, from coordinate 9,113,905 downwards.
GAAATCCTCGGATCCAAGTGACAAGACTCCACATTATGAGCTTCAACTGCGGCTTGGCAATGAGGAAGCAGGCTATGATGGACTCGTTGGTTACTTTGACACGATTGATCCTAGCTCGGATCAATTGAACTATGATAAGATCAAGACGTTCTTCCTTCCAGATCGAAAGCCTACTGAGTCGTTGATCGGTCTTGGTACAAATGAGTATCCCATCTTTGAGCCATTCTGGCAGCCTCCGTTCTCCGAGTCCTCAACAGTTGAACCCTCCGTCTACGAAGATGAGCGCAACACTCGGATGTCAATCTTTGGCGCCATTCTTGATCCTTTCACGCCCGTCCATGCATACTCATCTTTCCTCCCAGCGGCAGAGTTACTCTTACCACCATGGACCTGGCAAAAGGCCATGGACACAATGACAGCATTCTTCCACGCAGGACCTTTAACAATGCCCGTAAACGACGTCCCTAAATATGAAGAAGCGGAGAAACTAACCACCAAGAATTCCCGTGATATTCCCAAGCGGAACTTGCTACTTCCTTCTCTTGGTGGTGGAGACTGGAGCTGGTTTCAGCCGTATGCCGAGGGACAGTCTGCGGCGGGTGGTGAGGATGGGAACTCTGAAGCTATCTATAATCCGTTTGGGATTGAAAAGAAGGGGGATTTGATGAAGCCTGGTTTCCAGGATGGTCCATATACGGCTATAGAGGGTTTTCTTCAGTTGCGAAACCCTGTCATGGCTCCTGCAAATCCTTGATGGGTGTCTGTTGTCTGGTGTTATAGGCCTTACGTAGTTTATCATAATAATTACATGTTTTGGCTTTTTTTTCCACTCAAGATTATCGCATTAGTGAATAATGTTATAATCTTGCGTATATCGGGTGTAATTTTAATGATTACCATTATAGGTCTCACAATGATCGCCAGTTATCCCCATGTAGTGAATGTCCCGTCAATTAATAGCTACACATCCCGTCTCTAACACTACCAGACGTCCTCCCTGTCTCTCATCTGGATCAAGGATTCTTGTCCAAGTAGTGTACAAAATAATCATCCTTCGACTCGTCCTGATCCCTAGCCACATAAAACAGATGATTAATCCCATTAGCTCTGACCACAGACAGCTGACTGTCCTGCGCAATAGTGTCGGCACCAACAGTTTCAGCGAATCCCCAAGTCCCGTTCGCTTTTATCACGCGTCGAATGCCTCCAGCAATCGTCCTTCCGCAGTAGTAGAGATAGACAGTACCCGAGTCAAACGCAACAGCGAGTGGACTATTGCGCTGCATATCTCCCGTGGTGCCGACCACTGCGCCGGCTGGGATTTATAAGTTAATAATCGAGGCTTCTAGATCAGAATAATCGTTACTTACGTGCCTCACTGCCAACAGTGTATTCCATCAGAGAACTTCCTTCATAGATGACTTTTCGCTGTTGGTTCTCCGTATCATACCAGGCACAAGCGAAAGAATTGATCCATAGATCATGAGTAAAAATCAACTGGGTTACCTGCGAGCTACCAATTTGACGTTCAAACAGAGCTCTGCCGTTGCCAAAAGACCTAATCCTGTTAGTTTACTTTAGTTTCAGAACTCATTGAATCTTCTCTCACCTGCTAAAGTAAACCCAAACATTGTCATCGTCGGCACAAGAAGTAAGCGTGGTATGTCCGATATCTACCACATCATTCTCCTGATACAAAGGTGAGACCTCGGAGAGGTTGCGTGTATCGTTGTTGGTGACTTTGAACGGGTTATCCGTTGTGAGGGCAAAGACCTTTTCTGAACCCTTGAGGCTCACGCTCGTCATCTGGGACGGATTGGTGATGTATTGACCATCGCCGACATCTTGAGGAACTTGTATGTTTTCGTCTGGGTCGGCATCTTCAGTACCAGACCAGAGGGCAAGACCGAGCTGAGCTTTCTCGGTGCAATAGAATAGTTTGATAATTTTGTCACCTGGGACGCTCTTGTCGATTACGGCAGTGATGGGAGCCATACTCGATGTTATGGTCGGTTGTCGTGTTTCTTGGACTGGAAGAAAGTCTAGGTCGGGGATATGCTCAGAACAATTTAGGTGGGCGGTCGAATAACCCCTTCATCTTGCCTCTTTTCTCATTCCTTCGGAATCGAGGTACCTTCACTCCTCAATCTTTGCGTCATACTGACTGAGACCAACATATCCGGCAACCTTTGGGCATGAATGCAGTGTGGCCTTACATCGCTTCAGTGATGATTGTCTTGGCTTCGGAGGTGCTGTCGGCAGATACGTAAATCATGTGGTGACTATAGGCATTGTGACAAAACGGGTAATACATGTTTGTGATACAACGAAGTAGACGTCTCGGTGTATCGTGAGTGGCTTTCTGCATGTTCCACTCTAAACGGTGTTTTGCACAACATTATATGCATGCTATCGGCCGGATGATTTCCGCCTGTGATCTTTACTTGATTCGTCTTAGTCACTTTTTCCCGAGATGTCATCACTCCGGCCCGTGTTTAGCCGTCCCACATTTATCTTAGCTGCATTCGAATTGAACGTGTCGCAGAGACAGACGATCAAGCGCGTTGCATTACAGTTGTAAGACATGGCGCTCTTACGCTATTCAACAATGGATGCCCAGAGATACTATTGCATCAAGTCTCACAGTCTCCCCGCCCCTCGTTAGTTGCAATTTCATTATGCAGTATGCTGTGAGATCACCCGTGTTGCAGTCTCTGTGTTCCAGTGTAAATATTTGCATCTGCCGAGTGAAGGTAACTTCCATTGGGGCAGGCCTGTCCTAGGACAGTCTCACATTGAGTGCAGGTGTTGTGGTTCGGTTATTTATCTCTTCGTCTTCAAGCAACAACCTATTGTTGCCCACGCTGCCCGTCAGCATTTGATGAATCGTTGTAGCCCAGGTTCATGTTTTTCTTCACAAATCCATTAATAAACTCAAATTTTCCTTCTGACCTTAACGCCCTCTCTACTCCCTTACCTTGCAGTGTGCAATCAGTTTGTCACACACAGTGACTCATATCAGAGCACCAGCAAAACATCATGGGCATCTACCCTGGAGGAAAAAGCACGCGCATCGATTCTCCGCGCCATCTCGCGCTACGTCACTACCGACGCGTGATTTCCACCAATCAAGTCAAAGCCTCTTCTGAGCCAACAACATTCCTGGCAAACGGTGAAGCCGTCAAAGAAGACGTCGATCCCTTGAACCCTGGTGAACAGAAACTCAATTCATTCTGGGCCCCTGGGATCGAAGCAGGTCCCAAACATACCATCTCTGTCAAGCAGAGTATCACTGCAAATGGAGAAAAACTCGACTTAGTAGCTGACCAAAGCTTCTATGTTGATGCACCCCAATTCTCTCTACCTGATGGGAGTGTTCATTCTACGTATCCCCCAGCTGGGTACAGCGATGATCATCGCATCTTGCCTCATGTCGTCTTGACTGATCCTCATCTCCCGTGGGAGAGGCTGGGAAGCCCGAAAGCTGGAAGCAACAGGGAACTCAAGGCTCAGATGAAGATGCTAGCCATGAATCCTACTGCCAAAGGGGCTGCACCTCGCAACCGTGTTCCTTGGCTTGTCATTTTCTCCTTCTCTCAAGATGAGTTGAGACTGCCTCCAGAGCACCTGGAGGGTTCGGGAAGCATCTTCCGTAACACCAGTAGTGGTGTTATCAAGCCGGTCAAACAATCATCTACCATGGCAGTCAACATGAGCGTCGCGGACTTGTGGAAGCTGACCTCTGAAGTGACAACCCCCGTCACGCCCAACCTCGGTCCAGACTCTATGAAAGAAAGCCGTGGAGAATTTATCTTCGTGCCGCCAGACCTATTCACCAGTCTCTTCTCGACCTTTGACGAGAAGGGTAATCGGGTTAAGGGTACTAACCCCGAGACGTCGCAATACCAATACCTTGCTCATGTTCGCAAGATTAATGGTTCTGGAATGGCTCTCGCTGGTGTTGAGGATACAGCCGTCTTCAGTATCGTTGTGGGTAATAGGTCTGGCCCTCTTGACAATACCATTCCAACCACTATGTGCGCACACCTCGTCTCAATCGAAGGTGTCGAGGCAATGAGCTATCCGACTCAAACCCACAAGTACGTGGCACTTTCGTCGTTGTACAGTTGGAACTACACGGTTCTTCCACCGAATACGCTCAACGTCCCAGACGCTTTCGAGAGTATAGGTCGTACCCTCAACGTATTGAGGGCACCAGAAGAAGTCATCAAGCCTCTTCAAGACTCAGATGACAAGATCAAACAACTTGTCGGACGTCGTCTGGCTGATGGATACACCCTGTTGAAATACAGGACCCAAACAGGCGAGGCTACTGTGGCACTATATCGTGGTCCCTTCACGCCTACATATGTCCCAACTTTGGAACATCTGACCGAGTGCTCAACATCAGGGCTGGACTTGCAGATCCTCGATAAGCAGATCGGCATCATGGATGTCACATACTCTGTCGCATGGCAAGTCGGTCGTACAATGGCTCTTGGCGATCAGGCATTTGTGGCTGCTCTGGGACGTGTAAGAAGCGAGGTCCACGCAGAAGCAGCCAAACAAGTCAAGATCAGTGCTGTCAAAGACGTCAGAGAAACCGCGTTTAGAACTAGGAATGATCTCTTGGAAGATCTTTCTTCTATGGTCAAGGGTCTGGCTGATGTTCACCTTCACAAACGCAACCCAGACTCTGAGCTCGGAAGGGCACGACCTGGCAGACCCATCTTTAGACACGGAGGGCCTAAGAAACGTTGGTTCCATAAAAGGCTCCGACGTCGTGATCGACCTACCCTTTCGTTCTCTTCGCCTGTCTTTGAAAAAAAGTATCCTGATGCTGCGCTACACTCTGCCCGCAGACTTGCGTCTAGTCGTTCTGGTGATCCATATGACGAGACGAACGATCCGCAGTCTTCAGACTGGATGACCGTTCTCTCATGGCTAGTCGATCGTATGTTCCTTGCCGGTGTTCCAGCGCACTGCCTTCTACCAGACCCGTCATACCTCGAGGAAGAAAGCCTCCGTTTCTTCCATATCGATCGGAACTGGGTAGATGCCATGATTGATGGTGCCCTGTCTCTAGCAAATCACTTCGGTACTGATGAGGATCGTGTGGCTATCAAGAATGCGCTCAATGACTACATCAGTCGCGTCCCTAACGGAATGGATCATCGTGTCCAGATTCCAGCCTACGGATTCTACCTCCGCTCCGATCTGGTAACCATGTTTCCGGACCTTCGAGTAGAGGTCTTATCCAATGAGTCTTCTGGTCAGGATCCTCCTCCTGGTGCACCTCTTCTGCGACACGAGATTATTGCCGATGGAGTGATGATGGCTTTCATGGATCGTGCACCTGGGTCTCCACAGTTCTCGTCTTTGGTTCTTACGCAGCCAGCTCATCAACAGCGATTTGCCGTTGCTCGAGGACTTGAAACTGGAGAGATCAACGTAGATATCAGACGGCAATACACGGTTGACCAAAGTACTCGAGAAACCGATAGTAAGAGACACGAGATTTTGAAACCAGTCAAGTACACTCCCTCCTCAGCCGACAACATATTCACATGGAATTCCCAGTCCGGAAAGAGTCTCAACGATTTACGAATCCTCCGCCTACCCGCATTCGCAGATATTCAGCTTGGAATTTTACAGGACATGATGGGGAAGCAACAAGGCACAAATACGCCTTACTTTGAAGACGACACTTCAAATTCAGCGCTATTCGCCATGCAGCTGAATGATCCCATCTACAACCTGACAATCAAGATGGGTGAAACTTCTAAGGCCTCACGCGCGTTAGCTGGTTTGGCACCGCCTGACTCTAGAGATGGAAGACCTGAGTTGAGGACCGTCAATATGCTACGGGCAGTGCGAGTGCAGAAGCTCTTTCCTCCTGGTGATGAAGTAGCCACTGCAGCTTTTGAAGAGGATTCAGATGAGGATGAACAAGGCGATACCAGCAGTTATGAAGGGTGGGACTACTCGAGACCTATGGATTACGCGCCTTCTCACGATGGCCTGTCAACCTGCTTAGCGCCTCATGTCAAAACCCTGCCACTTCATAGTGGTTCAATCCCCAGCGCTCCTGCTATTTTCCCCAGCACAACATCAGTGGGCCAAGGTGCAACCCGTTCAAGCAAAAGATCGGCAGAATCAAAGCCAGCGTCAGCACCAAGATTTCTCATACGTGTCGGCAGTAACTCAACCGAAATCCACGACCAAGTCATACTAGACGGGACGAATCTTCCCCAAGACCTAGTATTTTCCATCGTCATCAAGCAAAGTGAGATCAACCAATACTTGCTAATGGAACTAACCATCGATATCGCGCTTGGATCCAACGACCCGACATACTTCTTGATGTCCAATTACACCGGTCCAGGCGCACACATGTTGACGAATCTGCGCTTCAACGTCATTCCTACGACCTTTTATGATAAGAATCATGATCAGTATTACCTGCGTATACGGCTTCTTCCTAGGGCTGAGAAAGGATGGGTTATTGCCCCTACCGTCAATGAGTTGAGTTTCCTGTTGGGCTTGGCTAGTATTAATGCTCCGATGGGCGGGTTTGGAAGTACAACTGCGACTATCCAGTCTCGAGCGAAGTACTGCAGAAATCCGGCTATGGTGATGGATGACGTCAATATCATGATTGTTGAGAATCCTCCGGTCTTAGTAACAGTACGGTCTGGGTAGTAGTGGTTGCGATGCGGTAAAGGCCTTTTTTATAGTAATTGCATTCAAAAAGCTAGAAGAAGAATTATGAATAGCATAAAAATGCATATATCAGTTATAAAAGTTTACTATTGCTATCTAAAATTCATGCCGCCTTTATATATCAAGTGCCCGGAAGCTTCGTCTCTTCATCCACAATTGTATCGCACGTTGCATCTGTTCTGTGAAACTATACGTCAAAGCATTGACTAGTCCTACAAATTGCGTGCACGCTTGGAGGCCAGTGAGCCATTTCGGCGAAGTGCCTACTGACTCAGCCAAACGATTCGCCATCCCCGGAATCCATAGAATGATGTACGCGATAGGATATCCGTTCAAAAGAAGCATTTTTCGTAGGTTCGGTGATGTAGGCCCGCGTCGATATGGTCCAGGGTTGTTTGATGATTGTTGAGTATTGCTGGTACATGGGGCGTTGGGTAAAGGAGGTTCAGGCTCCGCACAAGCTGACCACTGTACTTTTCCATCGCTCGATCCTGAATCTCCCTGGTTCCTCTTGGACACCTCTCGGGACTCGAGTTCATATGAAGCTGCGACGGTAGTAGTTACCCAGATCCGTTGAGTATCGGACGACTCGTTGTTATCTCGATCAACTCTGGATCGCATGTGTACGGTGTCTGCCTGGGTTGCAGACGACTGGAGGCCATCGTGGAGAGAGCTGAATAAACGTCGAAGCTTGATATATATGTACGTGTAAATAGCTACTGTTGCGAGGAAGATAGCAATGCGCCAAGCGTGCGTGAGACCATAGCGGAGGCCAAGATGATTAGACTGTATCCAGCACCAATTACCACTCACTGGGCCAAATATACCGAGACCGAGGCCAACGAAGCCTGGGTGCTTGTTTAGAATGAATCAACCGGTAAGGTCTAGTAGAGACTTACTGGTAATTGTGCCAGGAATCCATGCTATCACACAAATAATAACGCTCATCACCCTTGACGAGTCGTCAAGAATCTGCTGTCTTTGAACAGCCAGTAACACCGATAATGATATGATAAGGATGTTGAAGTCAATAGCTTGTACTGAAAATTGACCGACCCAGGCATTGGCCAGACAGAAATTGCTGGGAGGGGCTTTCGGATCGTCGTAACCATTGCGAAGAACGAGGATACCAGATATCGTGTTATTGAGACTGTTGATAAAGTCTCAAGATTTGAAGTTAGTCACTAATAGTGTATCACTTTATCTTTCCATACATACCCGCAACAAGGAGGTTCACTATCAAAGCATGACGGAAATGAAGTCGCGGTGGAGGGATAATAGCATGAAGACAAAGAGCGAGAAAGCTAGCAGTACAAGACAGTAAGGAGCCAACCAATGTGGGTATTGATATGGCAGGATTGACAGGAAGGTTGACCATGGTGTAATGTTCTGTTATGAAGAATGAGACATTTTCTGCCCAGAGGCAAGCATCGTAGTTGGAATACGCTGAGTTATACAAGGACGTTCCTGGTAATGGACCCAATATCAGTTAGGTGCTTTAATAGAATCTTTCAATGTTAATGGCATAAAAAGCCGCACTTTAAGGTTTCCTCATAGCTACGGGAGTACAAGATATTGTTCATCTTGCCTTGAATTGGAAAACTTGAGACATTAGTCGTTTTATTAATTAAAAAGAAGGAAGGTTGGCTTGTCAGAACCAGGTTTCATAGGACTTGAATAGTGGGATTCAAAACTTTATTTAACGGGTCGACTGTCTTAGCTAAATGTTGTAGCAGGAAAACCCTGGCACACGTTCAGGCTGTGCTTGACATATAGTTATAGAGATGACAATGCTTGAACCAATGTATATTGTAAATTACGATCTAGACTACTTTCATTAGTAAAGTTGCAGGACGATCCACTGGATTATATAGGTTAGAATGGGTAGGTTTTAACGATAAATATTTCTGGCGGGCTAAAGCTTTGATCGTTAATTAGTAACTACTCCCAATTGGGTATATTTACCGATACTACTAAGATAAGAAAAACCCCTGACTTTATGGATGGAGCCAGGCAAACGAGGAATGGATCATTCCCTTACGCTATATAAACGGGATATTAGTTTCAATCAAGCCAAGACGTACTTTCGAATGACCTCTTGAAAAATTATTATCCTAAATAAATATAAATGCTCTAACTTGGATCCGAGTCTGACTTGGTAGCTAGGCAAGGCTATAGCATTACTAATAAGCCCCCTGTTCTTACTATATGAAAATATAAAACTTGGTACTTATGTAAAGATAATATATAAACCTCTGTAGGTAATAGATAGTAGGGCAAGTCTGGGACTATACTAGCTTGGCGAACCTTAACGCAAGAAACTATTATGTGTTTAAAAAGAGAGTAACGTTTTACTAATTGTGGTTTTAACAGCTTGGCAGAAGGATGACGAGGTTAAAGCACCATAGAGGACTTATTCTCTGCCTATATTAAAAGGATGATTGGTGTCTTGCGACTGAGCCCGAATAGGACCTCCTATATAGCTTACAGTCCTGCAATCTTCACTTTATCCTATATATTAATAGTAATACCTATGCCTTCTGGACTATTATCTTCAACTTGTTACTGCATTTAGCCACAGTGTTAATTGAATTGCGCAATATAACAAAGAGTTTGCCTTAGCTCACTTACACTCCCTTGTTCTCTCTGGTCTGTTCCGTCCAGTCTCACCTTGTTTGTTCACTGTCGCCTGGCTACAATCGTGTCGTAGGAATATATTATAGCGCTGCGCACCCAACCTCGATTTATTCCAAGTTGTATCACGGTCATGATGGTGTTTGGATTAATCTCTTGATTGAGACTCACTATGTTCAGATAATAAAATAAAGGGTAAGTTCCCTGGAACATACATCTCACTGGAGTGGGCGAAGGTCCCCTTCAATAGCATCTCAACAGCCCCTGTCTGCGGTGCGCGTGATCCATGACTCCTGTATTGCGGTCACATCGCTGTCGCTTGTGATTATTGGATGACTTTCACTTTCTTCGTCCCTCATTCGTTCCGTTATGACTGAACTCCACCCATTCTTTATTCCCGTCCACTAAAAACATTGTTCGTATACTGTATAACTCACCTAGTCACTATCGCTAGCGGTCCGTATGTTGGACTGACATAGGTGGTTCAACTTTGTGACCACAACGTCCTATATCCTATTCTCCTCCTTTATACCAATGTTAAGAAATCTGCGATTTTAATAAGGGGGAACTTCTAGCCTAACTGCATTCTGCAGGGAGATGAAGTACTCTTGTTAAGCCAGGCCATTTACGTTCCGAATAATGCGGATGTTAGGCAAAGCCCACAAGGAGCCCTGGCATCTAGAGCCATGTTTCTTGGATCATAAGTATTGGAAGGAAGAGGACAAGGAGGAGCTTAGCTGCAGGAGCTACTAGGATTCAATTAGGAAGCTCAGAGTCTTGGCATCCTGCTGACGCATCAGCACAAAAGTAATCACCTGACAGATGTACTTTTGCCAGCATTCTGTGATCACACTGCTTATACTCCTTTGTGACTTGTTCAACTAATCATTACCAAGGGATAATTGAAAAACTCGCTTCCAAGGTTCAAGTCCAAGGAGTTCAACATGACACGTCATTTGCAATTTATCACAGTCTCGGATCCCACGGAACGCATCTCACCCCAGTCAAGAAAACTGGCGCATTCTCATGTCCTCCGCCAAAGACATGGGAATGAGAGACGTGCGCGAACCGAAGCCTACCAGAATAAACTACGAGTCCGGAAACGTCTTCTAAGAGACGCTGGGCAGGCGGACAATTCATTCCAAAGCAAGATGATCAGCTACTACAGGGATCCCTTCTCAGTTTTGATCAGACCGTTGACCTCTCAAGAATATCATCTGTTGCACTATTGTATGTGCCGTATAACCATACTTCGCTGACTCCAATACCACTGTGGCAGAATGTTGAAAAGGGTGTGATTCTTGGGTCTAACGCTGCTGCAGATGTCGGTGTTACCGTGCCGTATAAGGTCACCTATTGCGACCTTTTGCGAGATCAAATCTTGAGAGACTGGGTTGGGCTCGCCTTGAACAATGAGGACCTTCTCGACTCTGCCATTTTTCTATCTGCTAGCCAAGACATGCTACGCGCTGATCCGACCAACCCGACGCTGACACGAATGACCTTGTGGTACAAACAGAAGGGCCTATGCACGCTACGGAAAGCATTATCCAGCTCTGAACAAGTATACAGTCTTGCAAGGATTGCGCAAGCTCTTGCGTTAGCATTTGATGAGGTAGTAGCCCCATATATCTTGTGGAATAACAGCCGGCTGATATCGCTCCTTCAAGGAATCTGCTGGTCATACAGAAATAGCAAAGAAACACTTGGAAGGGACCTACGCCATGGTTGAGTCTGCTGGCGGCCCACGGAGTCTTGGTATTACAGGCCTGTTGGAGACAATGTATGACCGGTTTGTGACTTGCAGGGTAGTTGGAGATAGAATCGAAATGGTGGGAGATAATATGCGTAACATTGTAGATTGAAGGCATTGCCTATAATACAAGGGCTACTTACACTAGCCAGGGTCAGTTATAGCTGGTGAAAAATCAGCCACCTTTCTCAAAATTTGCCAAGCATTGAGACTTCCTGATTTGGAAGGATAGATGGTAAATTTTAATTCTTGCTTTCTTTTTTCCATAGAGAATGATGCAGCTGACACCATTGAGTGCTGCATTTACCAGGTCGGAGCTTGCGTAAGATCGTGGATATTGAAGACACCGTCTCGGTTATAAAAGGGTTCAGCTCCCTACCCAAAGTCCATTCTATATCACACATCGAAAGCATATAATCTCTACACTGCAATAGAAACAACTTACTATGTCTCCCCCAACTCCGTCCATACCCAATGGCTCATGGGTTCTGGTAACTGGCGCCACGGGTTTCATTGCCTCCCATGTCGTCAGACAGTTCCTGCAACGCGGGTTCAAAGTCCGTGGCACCGTCCGAGACTTAGAACAAGCCTCATGGCTCATCAAAAAGCACTTCAAATCGTATTATGACAGCAATAGTTTCGAACTAGTGGCTGTACCAGACCTCTCTGTCCCCGGCGCATTCGATGAAGCTGTCAAGGGCATGTCGGCGATTGCCCACGTGGCAGCAATCACGAGTTTTGATCCAGACCCAAACAAGATCATTCCCCCCTCTATCGCTGGCATTCAAGCCATCATGTCAGCAGCCACTAACGAACCTCTTGTTAAACAAGTTGTGTTCACAAGCTCTATGATAGCTGTTAGTCTACCTGTCTGGTTTGATACAACTATCCGCGTGGGCCGTGATACCTGGAACGACCGTGTCATGGAACTTGCTTTGGCGCCACCACCATACGACTATTTAAACAGCATGTATGCTTATGCTGCGGGAAAGATGGCAGCCGAGAAGGAAGTCTGGAGATGGGCCGAAGATAACAACCCCAAGTTTAGTATCAACGTGATCTGCCCCTTTGGCGTCTTGGGGGAGCCGCTCCACAATAAACACGTTGATACACCTGCCAATTGGGTTACAACTATATTCAAGGGAGGAAAGGATCAACTGGACGCGTTTCCTGCTAGTATGTACTCCCACACAAGTCTCGAACACGTTGTTTATTAACGGATTGCAGACTTCTTCACGGATGTGGGAGATCTTGCGACTGTTCACGTGGCAGCCATCTTGGACCCGGAAGTAAAGAATGCACGACTTTATGTCTGGGGCCACAGAACCCATTGGAACGACTTTCTTACTACGATACGCAGGCTTCGCCCTCAGGGCGAGTTCATACAGGATTGGCCCTCGCCACAGTATCTCAGCATGTATACTGACCAGTTTGAGTCTTTAAGTCTTTTGCGCAAGTGGGGCGGTAAGGATGGATGGAAGGCATTGGAGACAAGCATCACTGAGAGTGTAGAGAGTGAATATTTCACTTTTTGATAGATACATTATATTCTTAGCAATCTTTCTTCTTGTCCTATACTCGCATAATATATTAACTAGTAATGTTATGCTGGCAGAGGATGCTATTTGAAGATGCTTGAGTTGAGATTTTGAGAAAGTGAGATATTCAGAGAAGGGACTGCGACAAATCTAATCGCTAAATCATTAATTGCAAGTACAGAACTTAGTAGTCGAGGAGATATCAGACTTGGAGCCAAGTCAATTAATTCTAGAACTTCTTGAGCGACAGATTTGAATGGGCTTCGTTATCGTATTAGCCTGAGATACAACAAAAGGCATATCACATGTGAATTGACACGTTTTACCGACTGGCCCCCAATTAAGACGTGCTGCAGGGTATTATACCCATCATTGGGGGCCGATTTTAGCAGATTGATAAACGTCTGCTTGGCTGTCAAGTTACCTACCAGATGGGGCAAAACCTGTCGCTTCCCCGCTCCATGGACTGTTATCGAATGTAACCAAAATGCAAATGGCGATCCATCATTAGTTGAAGAAATCTTGGCTTGAAAGTTTTCGGATAAAAGGATCAGCATTCTGAGTGGCCTTGAAATAAGTACTAGGTTTAATGAATATGCAATGGTAACCAGGAACAAGCGTCCCGGAGATTACTGCTTTCGATATTAGGCTATCGTTTCATTCAAAGAGTGAACCAATCTATAAAAGTGCTTGCTGCCCCTCACTTTTCAGTATTCATAACAAAACAGAACGCATCACACAGACTTCCGACGATGCCGGGGTCAAACAAGACTTTTGCGCCTCTCAAGGCAACGGAATACTTCTCGCCTTACCACCGCTCCGGCGCTCCAAAATCTTCACAGATCCCCGATCAAGATGATCCTTACGCCGACCTTCGCGCAAAAGCGTTAACAATTCTTGAAGCACAGGGATTTGAAGCCAAGACCATGGTAGAACGCGGTGTGACATGGGCGGAAGATCAAGACCCATTCGGGCATGTCGCGCACTCACAGTACCTGCATTTCTTCGGCATTTGCTGGCAGCGCGTCATGGAAAGCTACGATGAGTTCCTGTCTCAGCAGGAATATGAGGATATGATCAAGGGCAAAACTGTCATCCCAGTTGTGCACAAGTACGAGATATTGTTGAAGAAACAAGTTCGTTATCCAGACTCGGTAAGTCAAGCTAAATCATGTTGGAGATGGGATCTCATTGTGGAATAGCTCATTGTGGCCAATCGTGAAGAAAAATTCACACCACACCATAATATTGGCACGACAGTCCTGTTTTCTTTACAGCAACAGGCCGTAGTGGCTCAGGTCACGGGATCAATTACATATATCAATGCGAAAACTGGCCGACCAATTGATATCAGAACTGTGAGTGATGGATGGGCCAAGCTGTATGATGGATTCACACGCAAGGTCGAAACAGCCACGGCACTGCTACGAAAGTGGGAAGAGGAGCATCCACCCAAGACTCAACCGAAACTGTAGATGATACTTTCCTCCCTATATAGCAGTATTAAGTTATGACAGTATTTTTCTATTACATACTTGTGGGGTGAGATACTTCCACGTTTGTGTCTCGTGAATTAGGTACCAAGTTCCAGTCTAAGTATCTACCTCCTTGGCACTCGGTTGAAGCTTGTCTCAATTATATGCATTCTTTGAGCTAATGTACACCATAACAAAGCTTGATCGAACAATTCACCTGGCGTTTGCAGTATTTCAAGAGAGTAGTTGGTCATTTCCTTTCACTAGAGGAACATCAGCCAATGTGCATTTCCTGACGGTTTCAAAACCAACCCTTTCATACATTGAACCGTAGCGATGTTTTGAGACTTTGCCATCAATCCCACAACGGTTGCTACTTTCTGCTGACATGTTTGCAGACGTTCAATAATTCCCAATATGGAATTTTCCCCAGTTTTTGTCGTTGATCTTCCGACAGAATAAGCAGGCTGAGCATCCACCAACGATCACCATCTTCGCGAGACATGGGTTAACCATACACTTCGGGAAGGCCGAAGCATCTTTTGTGAACCGAACCTCCCAAAGTCACCTGTCCGACCCATTGCCCCATCGAGAAAGTCGCCAGGGTTAACTGGGTTAACGACATAGATGAAGTTTTCTCTATCATCTCGGAGGAGGCAATTCATCTATTGCGTCTTTGTGAATTGATAATGTCTTATATTTGCCAGCAACCTCTAACTAGTCGATAGAGAACATTCCCTTTATTCTCGCTGCCCATACTTGAATTTCTTACAAGTAGCAAAAACATCTTCTAGCCAGTCCAAAGCAACCTGATTCATCAACACAGAAGCCCCAATCTGACAATGCTCGCCGGCACCCAAGATATCCTCAAATACGTGATATGTTCCAAGCTTGCCAAGTTCTTTGGCCAGTTTCGCGGCCTGTCCATCAAAAAAGATATCACTCTTTGCTTCGCCGATAAATACCGGGGCTTTGATCTTGTTGGTCAATCCCTTCATTGCGTAATGTTGAGCCTTTTGGGCAAATTCATAGGCTGAATGTGTTTTGAACGTCCATTCACCTTGATTGACACCCCATCGAAGAGATGTGGGGGTATTCGGGTCCGACTGAAGTTGCTTACCAAGACCATCGACGTACTTCTTCTTACCACTGCGGACAGCCTTGGCAGCATCCGGACCAAACTGTGTCAAGATAGCTTCCCCAAAATCATACACACCATCGATGGCAATAACGGCTGCAAGTCGGTGTTCAAAGGCAGCAGCTCTAGGCGCCAGGAAGCCACCAAATGAATAGCCCATGAGGGCAATCTTGTCGGCTTCCACGTCATCACGAGTGAGAAGATAGTCCACGACAGGGGAAACGACTTTTTCCCATTCGGGAATGAACCCGAGATCCTGGTATCGGCGTACCGTTGGCTGACCTGGGCCCTCATACACGATAGCGTTCATGCCGCGCTGGAGAAGAGCTTCACCCATGACATGGTACAAGTCCTCCATAGCTCCATCATAGCCTTGTCCGAGGATCACGGTTGGGCGCCTTCCTGGCCTGTCGGTTTTGAAGAAGATAGCTGGGATGGTAAAGTTGTCGGCTTGAATCTGAATTCGTTCCCCTGGCTGGGGCAGTAGCCGGATAGCCTTGTTATAATCCTCGGCTTGTTTCTTCCAAAGCTCCATGATACGCGGATCACTCCAGTTTCCATGAAGGTACACGTCGGCAGCACGATAATAGGTTGATGATCGAAAAAATGCGTTCCTAGCAGAGACTGGGTGCTTCTTAGCATCGATTGCGATAGCCTGGTTGTGGACACGAGTAGCCAGGTTGTTGAATTGTTCGTAAAAGCTCTCGAAATCCCCATTTTTGATGTTATTGGCAGCAACAAGAACCTCTCCAATATCAGCACCTTGGTATGGGGCACCTGACATATAGGCCAGAATGTTGAAGTTGAATGACTCGTCTCCCACGATGGGGGCCATTGTCGCGTTGATTTTCTTATTGTGTGGTTGAGCCCTGGCCTCGATTTTGGAAGGACTGCTAGTATGGAGTGCAAGTACTGGAGTCTGTATGATATCGGTAGTTAGCATCTTCTCAAAGGTATAGGTTATCAGAGGACTATTTCTTACCAGAGCACAGCTTGCAATCAGCAAGCCGGTGATGTTGAGAGTGGTCTTCATATTGGTGATGTTAAGTGAAATGAAGTGTAAAGTTTTGGTAATTAGAAGTGAAAGATAATGAGCAGGTAGGAAATTGCACATCAGAATGTGTTGTTACTTATACAACGAAGCAAGTACTCCGTACGAGATGTTAAAGATGGCCATAATGAATTAAAATTACCGGTGTGAAGGATTAAAGAATCCTTCAATCCTATTATGGACAGGGGCCATGAAACATGGAGGTCCGTAGTGCTTGTCATAATACTTGGAATTGCAAAGCCTCACTTCGCATGTCAGCGAGACCGTAATGAAACCTCGCATCGAATTTTTGCTGTTCATGTTGCATGCGAATGCGAGTGCGATAGGACACCGAGGATCACGCAAATTACTTTTAGTATAGCAATGAAGCAGGGTAACCCGGCAAGTGAACTTTTTTCCAGCTTCAAGTCAAGGTAGTAACTACAGTCTGATGTCACATCTCGAAGACGATTGCACAATATTGGATGTGGCAGGATCTAGCATTGCCACACAAACCCATCATGGGCCCACTAATTGATCGACTAAGCTGACGCATGAGCTAAACCTTCTATAGTAGTTCATTTCGACACTAACCTCTTTAAAACCTAGTGATTCTGACAGGTACAAATGTCCTTCCACGTCGTCGTCGAAACAACTTACCTCTTTCACACAGATTCATACATGTTTCGGGCCAATTTGTTAACATTACAAGTCCACGATTAGCAAAAGACTAATTTGACACAACAAGACTATCATAGTGATACCGATTCGGCCAGTTTCATTTCTTGGCAAGCTATCAATTTAGTTTCAACGAATCACATTAATGAAAACAGGATGGGCTTCGCAGGGAAGCCCTCACAAGCTTGTGAGCCGTGTCGTCTAAAGAGGAGAAAGGTACCAATTTTACCAACCCGAGTTTCCTGATAGTCCATTACTATGAACAAAGTGACGCAGACCATTTATGGACACCCAATTTAGCCTCACGAAACTGTCACTGACCATTGTATACTAGTGTGACCAAAAGAAACCTCGATGCTCTCCTTGTATGCGTATGGCAATTCCAAGCTGTGATTATCGCAACCTGCAAGTCCTCAAAATTAGGGATGAGACACAAAAGGTCAAAGAAAAGGCAAGCCAACGCCATGGGGTTCTCAGAAACGAGTTCAAAAGGCAATTCCTGAAAACCATGCAGCCAAAAGGTGATGTGGTTGAATTCATTCCGGAGAGCGTTCCGCTACCCCTCGAGGCCACCGCTATAGGGTATTTCTTTTCCGTTTTTTCCCGTTCAGGAACGTTCGCATATTTACCCGATTATGCATCTTGTTTGATCAAGGATGACAAGATTAAACAAGCCATGTGTGCGTCAGCACTAGGGTCAATGGCACTACAACATGGAGACAACAAGTTGCCGTATAAGGCTCGTCAATACTATGCCGGCGCACTAGTTCAAACCAATCGGGATCTTAGCCAGCCTAAAACAGCCTCGCTAGATAGTACACTACTTTGCGTACTTCTGTTGTCGGCATTTGAAGCCTGCTGTTTCCATAACGGTGGTGATCCTAGAAACTGGACTGCCCACATCCAGGGATCTTCCCAGCTCCTCTTAGTCAGGGGTAAGAGACAACTCGAAGATGATTTTGGACGCCTGTTGTTTCACCATGCTGGGGTAAATATCTTGATCGATTCCATTCTTCATCACACTCCAGTGTCCCTTGAACTTCTTCATCTTTTTGAACATGCGACTTCGTCACCCCTAGGGTTTGACCCAGTCAGCATAGGTATTATGTCTCAACTCTGGCAGATGGCTACTCTAGCTCCGGAAATGACGGCTATGACAGCCAAAGAACTGCTCAGCGAGATACTTCCACTGCATGACCAGGCAAGTGCATTCCAAGAGAACCTTTATGAAATAGCACCGTTTGAACTTATCCACGTCACGAATGGCGATGGTAAATACCAGCATATTCATAACATTGATGCGTTCAACGGTATAATGTATAGATACCCAGATCAGCAGATAGCTCGCCTGCACAACGCAGCCAGGCTAATGCATCTAAGTCTAATGGAGTGGATGTATACTACTTTCAAACGCGACCCAAGTATAGGAAGCCCCCATTCATATCATAACATGGACTGTATCTCGCTTGAAGCAAGCAACTGGACGACAGAGAGAGTACTTTCGGAGAGCACAGAGCTCATCAAAGATATACTAGCCAGCGTTCCCTACTGTCTAGACCTACTCGACTCGCAAAACAGCACAGAGGCACAGTACCTTATTTGGCCCCTCACGAGCATTGCAAATCTCGAAGTATGCCCGCCCTCGGCCAGAGACTACATTCTAGATCGCCTTGTGGTACTTGGCCACAAGTTCAAGATGAGACAAGCTATAGAGGCGGCAAAGATACTTGATCGACGAGATCAAACGCAGCAGTGGTGAGGATTCAACAATCTCAGGAGCTTTCTCCGTCTTAAGCTTGGCTAATCTCTTATTGCGAGTAGGATGCATATTCTCCACCTATCTTGAGTACCTTTCGAAAAACTGATGAAGTCATTGAGGCCAATGCTTGAAGCGAAAAGGAGGTACCCGGCTGCGGTTGACGGAGGACGAAAATTACCTAGCGCATGCTGACGATCAAACGGTTTGACAAGGTCGTGCTTTCTGGACGAGCATGAAAAGCAACTTGACTATAGCGTTCATTTTGCTGGCTTTTAACTTCTCACCTATAATATAAATTGCATTGTCCTCACACTTACCTTGTATCTTTCTAGGGCTGTCTGATTTTACTAGGCTGTGCCAGACAAAAGAAAACATCATACTATCACTCTACTTTACTAAGGATTACTAAAGAGCAAGTGTTGTTACAGGCCCGAGATACCTTACACCAAGAGGCGTTGGGATCAAATTCAACCTGGAGGCTAGAATCAGTCATGCGGCTTCCGTCGCGTCATCTATCAGAAGTACGGCCTTGCGTTAAAAAGCCAGTCTTTATCTTTATCAACTGGTACTTGACGAACACCAATTACTCGTGCAAGTCAAAGACAATACAAAATTTGCATCTTCATGCTGGACATCCATAGACTAACACAGTGTTCCATTTCGAGCTCATCGCGTTGGTAATTGGCAACGCCTGAGATGGCGACTACTTTGTCTCCAAGCACTGTCAAACCACAAGATGAAAAGGTGTTTACAATCATACCCCATCGCCCTAGACCCTCATCGGTGGTCTTTGCAGGTGAGGGCAAGGCCGAGCCCTGGTTGTATTCAAAGGCCATATCCCGATGAAATATAAGTGCGACTACGCTTAGGAATAAATTATACTCTAAAATTGAAAGAGGTTTGTTCTGTAGAATTGGGGATTATAGTGAACTGGC
This sequence comes from Fusarium kyushuense, assembly GCA_034753255.1. Lineage (NCBI taxonomy): Eukaryota > Fungi > Ascomycota > Sordariomycetes > Hypocreales > Nectriaceae > Fusarium > Fusarium kyushuense. The sequence continues at coordinate 9,094,242 of CM068238.1, read as the reverse complement.
CTCGCTAAGATTACTGCATATGCGCCAGCCAGGTGATTAAAGAGCCATAGCAGCAAGGACACCTGCGACACCAGCAACGCCCATCATGTCAACGCCCATAGTGGGAGCAGCAGCCGCCTTGGAAGTCTTGGAGGAAGCACCGGTTTGGCTCGCCTTGAGGGTCTCGGTCGATGTCCTGTCATTTCTTAGTTCTCACTCTCCAAATGATGAAATCTGTAAACTCACTCTTTTTCAGTGTGTGTCTCGGTGGTGCTTGAGGCGGCCATAGCGGGGACAGCAACCAGAGCAGCGGTAAGGAGAACGTTCAGCTTCATTTTGAAAGTAGAGGTTTGTTGCTAGAAGTCGTTGAAAATAGCGTATGACTTTAATGTTGGCGATTTGAATTCTCTAATGAGGTTCGCAGCAGATCCTTTTATACCTTGGAGCTGTTCCGTAATTTTGAACATAGCATGCTCCCAGTCTGACTCGTTTACCGTGATTGGCTGACGCGTAATTCGGCACTTTCTTGCCGTCTCGACTTATACTAGTCCAAGCTTGTTAACGTATAAGTCCCAAAATAGAGATGGCGTAGGACATTGCAGTTATTTGAAAAGGAAATACGAGACTATTCACTGGCTGCATGTTAATTAGTGGTAAGTCTGGTAGCTGACACGGCATCTGAGCCATTGTACAGTAGCTGCGCCTCTCTCCCCGGTGGTTGATCAGGCACATCGCCATGCCGTGCTATCCGCGATACCCAATGGCATCTTTGGTTTACCAGTAGGACAAATGGAAGTTAATTATTCTCATCATTAAATGCTGTAAGTTTCCTATAATGATTCAATAAGTTGCCAACTTGCGCAGGTTAATATTTAACCTTGAAATGAAAATACCAAGAGGTATTGGACAGACGTATAAAGATTCAAGTAACAATCCAAATAAGAAGCTAGCTCATTCAATACGATACAGGGGGTGCCAGGTACAAATGATGTGTTGACAAGAGACGCATTGATTGGTCCTAGGTACACGATCTGATTTGGGCAAAATGGAGAGGTTTTAATTTCGCTTGATCTCATATGCAACCGACACCGCTTATTCGGCAATTGTCTGGCTCACTCTAGTCTGGTAAAGAATAAACCCAATCCAAGTTACAAGTTATTCAGGTCGAATGGGACCAAGGCTGCAGGGTAAATATCCTGAAGCAAGTTGTTCTGAAACACCAAACTATTTTCCCACTCGAATGGATTTAGTGTTGCTTCTTCCTGATCATCCTCCAGCGGGTGCAAAAAGTAGGTGGTTACATGGATGCTCACTCGAGTGGCATTTGTTGTGAGGGTATCGTCCATTTTACTCGATAGCCCGGCTGGTTCGATGATGGGATCGAGAAGTACCCAAATCATTGATGGAGGAAACTCAATCATTGTACTTGTTGTACCTGTCTCCAATTGTGTTCCCAGAGCGAGCGATTGTAGTTCTTTGAGTCTTTCAAGCTGATGCTTTATGAGTCGTGGGCTCTCATAAGTTCATGGCTTTAGTATCACATACCTTTCGAGACAAGAATGGCCAAGTCTTTGACATGTGTTCAAGAAGCCTTTGTCCCTTGGCTAAATTTTGACTTGCTTTTCGAGCAAGCTTGACATTTCTACCGAACTGATATAGCCATGGAATAGTTGATGTCGCTGCAACTGCCAATCCGATCAAAGGATTCGAGATATCTACTGACAGATCTTGGAATATACCCACCAGCCAGAACACCCATCCAGAATGAAATATAGCCTGGTCCACAACCTGTTGAAGAAATAATCGAGATTGACTCATGCCTTTGTTGCGACGGAGCGCGACAAGATGAATGAATGGGTGGTTGAGGAGTGCAAGAGATGCGTGGAGAATGAGATGCGTCGTCAACCACGGGTCCCAGTACTGACGATATGCCTTTATGTCCTCGGGCAATCTTTTGAAAGGGAATAAATTTCTCATCAGATGCTTTCGATGTAGCTGAGCTTCGTACTCAAGTAGAGATAAGTTGAGCTTAGAGTATGTAGATTCCTGTAGCCAGGGTATTTGGGTCTCGCCTAGCCGGATATCATGGAGGTAGGATGCGACTTGACTCCAGATACAAATTATACCTCCTGCATGCGCATTGATACCAACATCACGGCTTGTTCCGCCGGTGTCATCAAAGTCTGGTGCATTCGTCTGATTTAAGTCGTGAGGCAGTGGTGTCGGCGGCTCAACGCTTGGTGGATGTCTATATGCGCGGTCCGTTTTCATTGCTTGGGGAACATAAGGGAAGAATATGCATTCTATCATGTAGATGCTCCAATAGCACCTGTTATCTTTGTCCTGTTCTCTGACATTCGTAAATTGGGCGTGCCACATATGACCAACAGTACTCAGCCTTGCTGCAAGGCCGACGGACATCCAAGCCCGTGGTAAATCGCCAGCTATCGCAGAGTAAGCAATTTTCCGAGAACTGGATTCTTAATATTACCTGCAATATTTCTCAAGGTCAACATACACAGAGCCTGTATTACCTCGGTTGTCGGCTTCCCTTGTCCTGCAAGCTGTTGGGTTGCAGCTTCAGAGGAGTACCTATAGAATGCAGAGGCTTGTTGATGCTTGTTGTTATAAAATTCATGCGATGAAAACTCAAGCATCAGTGTCAGGAAGCTATGTAGAAAATATTCAGGTGCAACTTGGAGCATGTTGCCAAGACATTCGAGATCGAATAAAGGTAGTGGCTGGAGATGCAACTTGATTCCATATACCTCTACAAAATGTCTCAAGACACTTTGAGGCGGATTTGGACTGTGGATAATATCAGACGAGTATATAGACAGAGAAGAGACGTATTGCCAAGATTACCTGTCCTCAGAAAATACATTCTTGTCTGAACCTATAGGTGTAGATGCAGAGTCTACATCTTGGTTCTCGTGTGATCCAAGATCTTGCCTTGTACCTGAACTAGAGATTTTGTAGTTAGTATTTGAGCTGGAGGAGACTTTGGGGCGAAATATACGTGAGTAAACTGGACAATGAGGAGACCTGGGATTCTAGCAAGCGTATCCTGTCTGCCGTGGATTTTCTACGTTATCGATCAGCCAAATTCATTCAACTAAGAGGAGGTATGCAATTACTTTTGGTTCCTAGTAGCACGTGCAGCTCGGGGGAGCGTTGAGCTACCTCGTGCAGCGTATTCGCAATGTAAATCCAAACGTTCACAAAACGAACAAATAGGTCGCTCCCCCGTACACTTGGACTTTTTCCGACTAACAAAATGTCATTCAATTGTTACCTGTAAGCTGGCAGCTTGTAGTCTTACCGGCAAGGCTCGCAGGCCCGTCGGTTGCCGTCAGTCTGGGGCCCAGATCCTGGTGTCATAATGAATTCTTAATGTTTAGAATCTTCCGCGGGGTTTCTTTTGGTGGAATTTCTGATTGAAGGTGGAGGCGGACCGGTCATTTCCGCTCACGTGTAGCGGTTGATGAGTCGTGATTGGATGAATTAGGACGCCGGAATTTCTTGACACTTCCGAGGAAATTCAGAATTTCCAACTCGGCTATAAGACAAGATTGAAGGAACATATAAATTGTGAGAGAAAATGATTAAAACATGGAATGACCTACAAAGAATTCATATATTGCACTTCCAATAAACATCACCATTTGTTCTGCTTCGTTCGCTGGACTAGCTCTTCACCTATAAAGCACACCTATTCAAAATGTCGGTCGTAAAAACTATGAAAGCTGTGGTTTTTAACGGCCCTTTTGACGTTTCAGTTGAGGAGAGGCCGATCCCTCAAAGTCTGTCCTAGTTTCATCTATAACTGTTTCAAACCTCTAACTTTCGACAGTTCGAGATCCTCGGGACGTCATTGTCAAAGTCAATATGACTGCTCTATGTGGATCGTTTGTCTGCCCATTGCCCCGACAAGTTCAAATCAATGCTAATAGAGTAGCGAGTTGCATCTCTTTCGGGGAGTCGAGCCTACGGAGACCAACTTCATCATGGGTCATGAATTTACAGGCACCGTTGTTGAGCTAGGCTCGGCTGTAAAATCTGTACAGATAGGCGACAAGGTAGTTTCGCCTTTTACTGCGTCTTGGTAAGTCAGTCTCCTGGAGAGTTCCTGATCCATCGCCGCAGTTCTAATGCACTCTCATAGTGGCCAATGCTATTACTGCCAGAACGGTGGATCAGCCAGATGCGTTAACAGCCAAGCTCTCGGCTCCCCAAATCTTGACGGTGCTCAGGCTGAGTATGTCCGGGTCCCCTTGGCCGATGGAACTGTCGCAAAGGCTCCTGAAGGTATACATGATCAAGCTCTGATCCTTATGGCTGATATCTTCCCAACTGGCTATTTTGGCGTCAAAAGTGGTATTGAGATGATGCCAAACCTAGATGTCCATGACTCGACAATTGTCGTGGTAGGATGCGGCCCTGTTGGATTGTGTGCTGTTGTTGCTGCTGCTGCACTCAAACCGAAGCATTTGTTTGCTGTAGACAGCGTCCCATCAAGACTTGAACAAGCGGCGAAGTTGGGAGCCGAGCCTCTGAACTTCATGAATGACAAGGCCGGAATGCAAGATCGCGTCAAGTCGGCTACTGATGGTCGAGGTGCCGACATTGTAGTAGAAGTCGTTGGTCTTTCGCCGGCGCTTTCTACTGCCTTCGATTTAGTCCGTTCCTTTGGCGCTATTAGTAGTATCGGTGTTCACAATGCCGAGGTACGTATCTTATGCGTTGAACGTCTTGCAGGTTGCTGATATGATATAGATTCCTTGGTCTGGAAGTGATGCATATAAGTACGTTCTATCAACCACGTTACGGGTAAATTCTAATACTGTGTAGTAAGAACATCCGACTCCAAATGGGACGATGCCCTGTCAGAAGCATCTTCGAGGAAGCAATGAATGTTTTGAAGGGTGAGCAAGATTCTCTGAAGTACGTATTCTATCTCTTGTTGCGACATCCATGCTCGTATTTTGGACTCATGCGACACACCAAGTTAACATCGATAGTTTCTTATTTGAAAATACCATGCCTCTATCTGATGCAGTTCAAGGTTATGACCTGTTTAACCAGTCAAAAGTTCAGAAGGTCGTCTTTAAGATTTAAAATACCTACGGATCATAAGCAACCAGTTTTTCTATCGGTGCACGTTGTCAAGACTGGCTTTTCATATTGACACAATTTAAGAACAGCTCTTGTGGATACAAACGTTCAAAGCTGGTCAATATAACTCTTCAAACTACGGATCGTGTTATACTCATGTATAACAGGACGATATAGGGTACAATACAGTATTTATCTTGTGGAGGAAACTGTAAGAGCCAGCCAATAAAGTTAACTCATCCTATCGGAAATTGCATTCTGTTCTAATGAAGCACACCAACGTAGATAGCAAGCCATGTGAGACACTGAATGGAAAAGACTTCGGAGTCATGAACCTTGGATTCAATGACGCAATTGACAGGATTAATAACGCCATACCAAGAAGTCCCTTTTCAGTAATATTTCCTATATGCCGACAGAAATCTCCAAATACATCATGCCCAGAATGAACGCTACCCGCTTATCGAACAATTAAGCATAAATAGCGTCAATCTCGTCATATACGCTTCCGCTCTTAGTTGCGGCGTTTTGCGGCTCCGATCGGCCAAACACCTAGTTTCTTCTCCGCATTAGATAATATATAACTTGCTGTTGTATAACTTAGTTGAGTATTCGATCAATTCTATCCAGAAGTGTTCTATTTCTTTACAACACTGAAGTAATAACATCATGGGCATCGAAATTAATGTGGTCGGCGAGGCAGACGCTCCATCCATTGAGACTCCCGCGAAGGGTAAGACAGTGACAAAAGCTTACGCTGACGTGACTCTTCATCTCATTGAAGAGCATGGAGATAGCGTTGAGCCTCTTTCTCCTGAGGAGGAAAGAAAAGTCCGAAGAAAGTTATACTTGCGACTAGTTGGACTACTCTCAACCATCAACATCATGCTCTTTGTTCGTTAGACCGCTCCACATAATAACCTCCCCATGGAAGTTAACTTATTGTTCTTCGACCTAGATCGACAAATCTACCTTGGGCTATGCAGCAATTCTCGGACTTTTTGAAGAGACGGGCATTTCGCAGGCTCAGTACAATAACTTGAACACGATGTTCTATGTTGGTAAGCTAAATGCGATACTCAGTTTACATTATTTTAACCCAGATAGGATATCTCGCATTTCTGTGGCCAGGTCACTATCTAATGCAGCGTCTGCCCTTCAGCAAGTTCATCGCCGGCATCATCTTCACCTGGTCTGTCGTCATCTTCCTCCACTGTGTCGCAACTCGGTATGCAGGACTCATTGTATTACGACTTGCCTTGGGTGCAGCCGAAGGCGTAGTTGTTCCAGCGCTTGAAATGACTATTGGCATGTTCTTTAACCGAGCGGAGCAATCATTCTTACAGCCCATCCTTTGGATTACTTGTCAAGGCGCACCGATTGTTACAGGTTTTATCGCCTATGGCCTCCTTTGGAGTAGCGGACCAGTTCTACCCTGGAAGCTACTCCATGTCGTTACCGGCGGTATCACTTTCATCCTATCCATCTGGGTCTGGTTCGATTATCCTAGTAACCCTGCTGAAGCTCGTTTCTTGACTGTCCAAGAGAAGGTCCACATCATCAAGCGCGTTCATCAATCACAGCAAAGTTCAATTGAGCAAAAGCAATTCAAGCGATCACAGTTCGTCGAGACTCTGAAAGATCCAGTGTCATGGCTGTTCGCGTTGCAAGCCTTCACCCTCATGTACTGCAACAATCTCACCTATGGCCAAAAGAACCTTCTCGTCACATCTCTTGGTGTCAGTCCACTTGAATCAACCCTTGTTGCGGTGGCAGGGGGCGGCTTTGGCATCATCAACTGTGTCATCGCAGCATTTGCTCTTCGCAAATATCCAAAGAATTTTGCTTTACACTGCACCCTCTGGTGCTTACCTGCTATTGCCGGTGGTATCGGGATGGTGACAGTACCATGGAATCGAACCATAGGTCTGCTTGCCTGTATGTTCTTAGCTGCCCACACCTACGGCGTCGCATACATCATCGCTCTTGGATGGACCAACTCTTCAGCTGCCGGCTATACAAAAAAGCTCACAAGGAATGTCATGTTCATGATTGGTTATAGTGCTGGAAACTTGGTGTCACCGCAGATATGGGTTGCATCAGCCAAACCAAGATTCTATGGAGCTTGGTCCTCAATGATTATAGTCAGTTGGTTCGGAACACCTGTTATCTTATGGGTGATTCACTTCATCCTGGCTCGAAGGAACAAGATCCGAATGGAGAGGATAGATGCTGTTGGTGAAAACAAAGGTCATCACTACATTGAACAGCTTGACGAGAGCGGCCAATTGGTTAAAGTCAAAGTTGAAGCTTCCATGCTGGATTTGACGGATCTGGAAAACGAGGAATTTATCTATCCGTTGTAGGCCAGCTAGTTCCATCACCAGGCAATTCAAAAGACTCAGTGTTGTCGTACTTGTCAAAGAGTTGAATCAAATCGACCACCTTGATGCTTACAGTAATCAGAGTGTTCGCTAACCCAGATATCATCAGAACCGGCTTTGGTTTTAAGCTCCATTCCAAAACGGTCCAATTTTCCAGTTGTGTCCTGGCCTTCATTTAACGTAACCGTCTCGATAAACCCCGTATAGAGAAATTTGTCCAGATGTCTTGGTTTCGCTCTCTTGCCGGACTGTTAACCCCATGTGTTCCCTCTGGCTTTACCGGACGCCTTGTTTCGGTTGGATCGTCTAATTGGGGTTACTGGTACTCGCTCTTGTTCCCAAACATCCTCTAAGTCAACCTCCGGGCATCGGACAAAATGGCTTTCAGACCCAGTAAGTGGACCCATATTACCACCTACCAGTCCGCCTAAGATCTTTTCCCCCTGAGGAATGTCGCCTTTCAATAGCTCAGAGATTGAGATGAGTTGGGAGTAGCGATGATCTTCTTCGTTGTCGATTGGCTCAAGGCGCGTTGCGCATAGGCGAAGCGCCTGTTTCGATACTTTAGGACCATAGTACTGTTTAATCCGGATCAGTGCTATAAGGTCTAATGAGGTTCATACCCAGTGGTCCTGTTTGAAACTGTAACTGCCAAAGCTGATTGAGACCTGCATTCCTGCCTATTAATATTCTTATTTCGTGGCATCTCCGATTTAGATATAATGCCCTAATACTTTTCTGCGTGGGAATGGAGAAGTTTCTGACGGAAGGTAGGCCATACATGCTATTGATAGTAGCTTATCCTTTCTTGCTCTGTTGATGCCAGATCGTGTTGCTGTTGGTGCGGGGCTGTTAGAGTGTAAAATAGATATTTGATTTGTTCGGTATTTTGCCACTAGCTTGATTGATAACGGTGATAAGATATGATAAGCTATTAAATCACCCCTTCCTTTAGATGTAGTGGGTAAAAAGCCCGGCAAAATCACTTGACATTAGGCACTTAAATGTATATCAGATTAAAATAGCATCTTAACAGTCGATCTCAGGGCGGCTATTAAGCTCCAAGCGGCAGAGTTAATTTACTGACTAGAGACTGACCAAGGATATAATTGGTGTCTTTTACGGAGAATATGAGACCTGGTTAACTGAAGTTCCTACTAGTGCTTACATAGCTCCTCTTCTGTAGTAAATTGTCCAAAACCAGATCCACTCCGAGTCCATGCGCCACGGGGCTGATGCCTGCATGATAGGCTGATATCTCAACTCACCGCTCACGTTTCCTTGGGAGTGGGGACTCGTTAGAGTCAACCAGGGGGCTCGTGTCAAAACTACTAGGGGTCATTTTCGAGAGTGGGCCATCATAAAGGCATCTTGCCCTGCTAGTCTACAAGAGAAGGATTTTGTTTGCTTTACATTGTATGTTACAGCGGAATTGCAATGGAGTTCTCTTTGTTGTGTTTGTTGTGTGTCTTCACGCCAGTAATGGCCTCGTTCCCAGGAGGCTTTGAATTGTAAGTTCACAGATCCACCGTCCGAACTGTGTACCATACCTAACTAGTCTAATACAGCTCAAATTCTCTTCTCCTTTCGCGCTCAGATAACCCCGTCAGCAAAGACGGCAACTGTGGCTCTAATTCCGATACGAACGCAACATGCCTCACATCCACTTTTGGTAACTGTTGCTCTGAAAAGGGATTCTGCGGCAAGACCATAGCATACTGCGCCGAGGGCTGCCAAAGTGCGTTTGGTACATGTGGAACCGGTAATGGGCAGCTTGTTAGTACTTCAGGATCTTGCGGCGCGACATCCTCGAGCAACGTTACATGTCAAGGGAGCGAGTTTGGAAACTGCTGCTCTGAGAAGGGCTACTGTGGCAAGACTTCAACGTATTGTGGTGCTGGGTAAGTGTGTTTTCGTGTTCTCCTGGGTGGCCTCCATCGGTTTACTTGACTTGTCACTGACATCTGTATTTGAATAGCTGCCAAAGTCAGTTCGGTACTTGTGAATCCGATGATGAGTCCTCAACTGCCACTACAGCAACTACAGCAACTCAAAAGACTTCAACCTCGACAACAGCATCAGAAACGAGCCTCGGGGCTGTTTCTGTCGATGGCAACTGCGGATCCAACTCGGACATATATGCCATTTGCGAGGGTAGCACGTTTGGTGATTGCTGTTCAGCAAAGGGGTTCTGTGGCGGAAGCTCAAGTAAGTGAATTCGTGCCAAGGATAGACATGCCATGATGATTTTAACTCGTCTCGCAGACTATTGTGGAACGGGCTGTCAATCTGAATACGGATCTTGCGATTCGACAAGTTCGTCTACAAGTGAACCAGCGAGCTCTGACCCTACAAGCTCAGCCATAAGCTCAGACTCGACAAGCTCGCCTACGGGGTCGTCTACAGGCTCCCTTACCACAGGCGCCAAGGCTGGGATCGCGGTCGGGTCTGTGGTTGGCGCCATTGGAGTGATTGGCCTTCTCGCTTGGCTTTTGATTCGGAGGAAGAACAGAAAGTCAACTTCACCAGTAATGGAAGTCGATGAGGCGAAACCTGACAGTGCACCGAGATATGAGTTGAAAGGGGAGGCTCATGCTGAACTTGATGGTGGAGGGGCTTACGCCGAGCTGCCTGGTGATTTCGAGAATCACAAGAGATAATGAGGTTTGTCTTAATTACATAGGGAACATTTTGTAATTATAGCATCTAAATAACCAGTTAATTATACATTCCATTTTGACATAGTGTTTGTTGTCCTTCTCCCTACTGGTAAATGTGTCAAATAAAGGTTTGTAGTAGAATAGACGTAATTGGCCTCGGTTCGAGTTCTTGCCTTGGGAAAACTTATTACCTAACCTCACCTGGGGTCTTTTTTTCGGTTCAAAAATCTTGATCTTGTAACGTGGGACTGTAACTATATGACCTTTAGCTCAAGCATCCATCATGTCCGCGAACATTTTGCTACCGAGGTACTTCTTCTCACTGTCATTTGAGACTACTTACTATTCTGCTCATAATTCTATATCCACATATAGATTATAAAAAAATGTTCTACTCATCTGGAAATACTCCCATATTTAGTTACTAAGTTATTCAGCATGTGGCGTCTCATATTTCATGATAACATGTGGGTTTAAAGGTTGTCAGGGTTCATCTCCAGGTACATATTGTATGTACCACCCACACGCTAAAATGAGCGGAACTTGGACTACCAATCACTTGCCGCAAAACTCTCCTCCCCGCTTGGCTTTGTGGATTTCCCTCGGATTTCCCTTTTCCTTTTCCCTTTAGCAATTCCGAGGTTGAGAACCTTGATGGCCGCACCTGTCGCGAAAACAGCTGAAACTCTACTACGTACACGCGCCTCGTCCAAGTCTACTTAGTAGGCATGAGCCTTCAAACTATAAATGATAAGTCCCAACACCGCGCCTGCGACCCTTGCAGTCAGTTTTTCTCCTCCTCTGTGTAATCATCATCTGATGACGTGTTCCGATAGGGAAGCGAAAAGTCCGCTGTTCTCGCCATACTCCTTTATGCGAACGATGTTCTCACTTTGCTTTGACATGTGAGTATTCACCTACGAGGACCATGGGACGTCCAAGGAGGGGACAGCCGCTAGGATTGAGGCCGAGTGGTGTTGCACGTACCAGTGCGGCATCAATGTCGCCAAAGGATATGGCAGCGGAGAACTTTACTGGTATCATGGATCAGTTCCTTGACGACCTGGGAACGCCGTCCCCTTCCTTCAATATGGACTTCTCGATGGATCAAGAACCTATATCAGGGCGTGTTGCATTGCCACCCGATCTTTTCAATGAAGTTCTTACGCAACGCGATCGCTATAATCATTACCCTGGCACTGAAAGTAGGGGTATGGCGATGATGCCACAAAGTATGGAGAGCGCAACGAATCCAAGACCACCTGTTCAGAAATGTTCCTGCATCGAATTAGTGAACCAGCATTTCTCAGAGATTGAAAGCTCCCTCGAAACATTCCAAACGCTCAAGATTCTGAAAAAGTCTCTGGCGTCAGCAAGGACAATCCTGGAGTGCAGAGTCTGTTTTCAGTCCATCAACAGTCCACGCACATCACGAAATGTTTACCTTTTAGGTTCTCTTCTATCCAGTATTGGCTCTTCTTATGGAGACTTTTTCTATATGCAGAAAAAACGAACTTTGGATCCATCAGTCTCCAGCACGCCTGTCAACCTTTTCATTGGACAACAGACTGATTCGCGAGACATGGTTGAGGTAACCCTTGAGGGACCAAGTTATATTGCCTTTCTCCAAGCAAGTCTCAAAAAAGAGCTGGATTGTCTTGTGCAATTAGGCGATGAGCTCGCACTAAGACAGAGTCAATCCCACACCGAAGGCCATGAGAATTGCGAAACGGGGACAAGTTGTTCAAATACTGAAACACTACCAATAACCAAGCATCCGACCGAGATGTGTCCGAAAGAAGTTGACATGACAACGTCTTGTGCTTGCTTTCGGACAGTAGATCAGGTTAGGGCAGCGATAGCAGAGGCACAAAGGATAATTACAGCGTGACACATTGGAGATATACCATATCAATCATGTCAATCAATATTTGTTTACAATACACTTGTCGCTTGTTTACAGATTAGTATGATACTAGGGTAAATTCATACAAGCTGTTTCATATGAATAATGTCGAGGAAACTCTGTAGAAGATGGTAGAAGTATACCTGCCCGAATGATATAACATCATTATCCCATTTTGTGTACAATGCTATTGTATTGCGAGAGTCTGAATGATCGATACTGTCCGGGTCTGTTGTTTCATAAGGCGAAATGGTAGGCATAAGCAACGGAAGCGCGGAGCGGAAACGGAGCGCGGAGACTTTTAACAGCGGTGGTGGGGCCGGCCACGGAGGACAAAGAGAAAGTGTCACGATGAACCACGACACGGCTTTTTATTTGTGTATATATCACACATCCTGCCCTTTGATCTTCTGGTTTCATATTCTAAAACTTTATATTGCTTTCATTACACCACCTTCGAGTTCACATTTACACCGCCATGGGTGTCTCTTGTTGCGGATCTAAGTCTGGGCATACTGATGCCAGCTCACATGGGCACAACAATGCAGACGAACCCGGTGATGCTGAGCATCACAGCAGCCATGATGACTACAGCGATAGTGAGCACAGCAACAGTAATGAGCATGAGCATAGGGGATGTTGCGACGGTCATTCCGATATTGCTAGCATTACTTCCCAAGCATCAACTTGCTGCGGCACTGAAGAACACTGCAGTGGTAAGCTCCTCTCTACAATGGCTGGATGTGATTAATCCTTACTCTAACATGAAATAGAAAAATGTATCTATGGAATTGCTGCCCTCGAATGCGAGAAAGCCTGTAGCGAAGATCCAGATCATCGAGGTAACTGACCAACAGAATATTTATACAATCACTCAATATCTAACGAGAAAAGGGCCCCGTAACCAACCTAACGAGCACCAACTTGCCCATCGAGAGGCTAATACAGCTTGCGGTACACATCTCACAGCTGCATTCGACCAGTATAGTGGCTACCTCGAGCAGATCCGTTGCATCTGCCGAAGCGCAATCGAACAAGGAACCATGTCACTCGAAACGTGCTGCATGACCAGCCGGTCCAACGCCAAAAAACCCAAGCATAAGCGCAAAGTCAAGCGAGAAAGCAATACTGTTCACCATGCTATCCCGGTATTCAAACCCTCAGGCGCTACAAATAAGGAGGTCGACGTTGAGAACGGAGAAAATCTCGAGACTATCGGCTTCTTGGTCAGTGGGATGGACTGCACATCGTGTGCAGATAAGTTGCTGCGAATCTTTCGAAGCATGCCTGGGGTTTCCAATGCCCAAGTCAACTTTGTCATGGGAAAAGGGGAATTTGATGTGGATTGTTCTTCGACCAACGGAGAAGAAGTTCTCAACTTTGTGTCCGGCGCAACTGGATTTACGCTTAGCAAAATCATCGGTGGGAACTTTTTTGTTGACGTCTTGGCTACCACGGCTCAGAGCAAACAACTTGTTGATAACCCGCCGCGAGGTGTAGTCGATGCTCAGTGCCTTGACAAGAAGACAGTTCGCCTCGCTTACGAACCAACAACTATTGGTGCTCGAGACCTGATGGGACAGCTACAAGACAGTTGCAGTGGTCTCGCCGAGCCTCGGGGTGACCCTCAACTCGAAAACAGTCGTCGTCGTCTTTGGGATCAACTCACAAAAACACTTTTGGCTGCTGCCCTCACCATCCCGGTTGCAGTGGTGTCATGGAGTGAGGGGCTCGTAGACAAGAAGACGGAGGGTGTCATTTCAATGGTCCTCGGTACACTTGTTCAAGTCATCGCTATTCCTGAGTTTTACCGACCAGCCCTTGCTGCCCTGTGGTACAGTCGAACAGTCGAAATGGACATGCTAGTTGTCATCAGTATAACAGCTGCCTATGTCTACTCTGTCGTTGCGTTCAGCTTCGAGATGGCAGATAACCCTCTCGATGAAGGCCAGTTCTTCGAGACCAGCACCATGCTCATCACCCTCATCCTTGTTGGTCGACTTATAGCTGCCTTTGCAAGAGTTCAAGCTGTTTCTGCCGTATCGCTCCGATCAAAACAGAACAACACAGCCGTACTTGTTGCGGGGGATAGTGATTGTGAGATCGATGTCCGGCTTCTTCAATATGGCGATGTTTTCAAGGTATTGCCTCATTGCAGAGTGCCTACTGACGGTATCGTCATTTCTGGGAAGACCGAAGTGGATGAGTCTATGCTGACTGGAGAAACACTTCCAATCGTGAAGACAAAAGGTAGCAGCCTTATCGCCGGCACTGTCAATGGTGACGGTACTGTCACTGTGCAGCTGACGCGACTTCCCGGCAAGAACACAGTTACCGACATTGCACAGCTCGTGGAAGAAGCAGCAAAATCGAGACCCAAAATTCAAGATCTGGCTAACAAGGTTGCGGGCTGGTTTGTCCCCGCCATGTGTACTGTTGCCATTCTTGTTCTTGTCATCTGGATTGCATGCGGAATCGAGGTTTTCAAGTACAGCATCGGTACAAGTGTTGGCAATGCCGTCACGTATACTGTAGCCACGCTCGCAGTTGCATGTCCTTGCGCTCTTGGTCTTGCTGTGCCTATGGTTCTTGTTGTCGCTGGTGGTATAGCTGCTCGAGGTGGTGTTATCATCAAATCTGCTGGCATCACCGAGGGAGCTCGCAAGACCACTGATGTTGTCTTTGATAAGACTGGTACAATCACAGAATCTGAGCTTGCAGTTACCGAGAGGGTCAATCTGAACGGACATTTGACAGACAACCTTGCTTTAGCAAAATCTCTTGTTTCTGGAGGGAAACATCCTGTCTCGGCCGCCGTCGACAGTTATCTTGAACTGCATACTGTCAAGGCCATGTCCGAGGTGTTCAATGTCCGCGTTGTTCCTGGCGCTGGAGTTGAGGCTGATTACTTGGATTCGACTGTCAGAGCTGGTAATGCTCGCTGGACTCAAGCTAGTCAAATGAAAGATGTGATACGGCTCCAACACAGTGGTCTCACTACACTTGTCGTTACACGCGATCATATCCCTCTTATCGCCTTTGGACTATCGGCTCAAATCCGCTTAGAAGCAGCTCGGGTCATCTCTGAGCTCAAGTCTCGCAACATCGACGTCCATCTTGTGTCGGGTGACCAGATCAAGGCTGTCCAGGCTGTCGCAGCTTCTGTTGGAATTCCAGCGAATAATGCTGTTGGCGAGCGTACTCCGTCTGAAAAGAGGGACTATGTCGCTGCCTTAATGGATCAAGGAAAACGAGTTCTCTTCTGTGGCGATGGGACTAACGACGCCATCGCTGTTGCTCAAGCCAATTTCGGTGCTCAAATGGGCGGGGGTTTGACCAGTAGCGATGTTACTCAGAACGCCGCAGGGGTTATCCTTTTGAACGGCTTGGAAGGCATTCCATTCCTCCTTGACATCAGTAGAGTCTCGTTCCAACGCATGTACTTCAACTTTGTTTGGTCTGCTGTCTACAATGTTCTGGCGATAACAATGGCAAGTGGTGCTTGGGTTGAGTTTCGGATTCCTCCTCGATATGCTGGGTTGGGAGAGATGGTCAGTGTTGTTCCAGTAATCCTTGCTGCGAACACTATGTTATTTGCCAGATACTTCAAGTTAAGGGATTAGAAGGATGCAATCTTCATAGTTACGTTAGGAAAAGAATGTTTAAGGCATGATTACAAGTGGGTGAGTGGGGGGAAATCCCATGTCAGATTATGGAGACGTTCATGTCGCCAAGTTGGTTTATTGGCTCTTCTTAGAATCGACTTTTCCAAGGTGATGGGTCTTCCGCGCTTCCCTCGGTTACCCAGTTGGTTGGAATATTAATTCGAGTTACAAGCTTGTTTCAGCATATAACGTATCTGGATAAATTGGATTGCCGCACACACCGCATCGATTAGATGCACATCATTGCGGGTTATTCTGTGAAGTTTGAGGATTCCACAATAATTTAATGTCAGGGCTTTTGCCCTTCAAGCTCAAGACAGTTGTGGATGCCAAGGTAATGGAGGTTAGTTCTGCAGACTAATTGAGCCATCATTCATATAATGAGGACTACAATGACACGTAATCTTTCCACGATTCTTATCCTCTCGACCCAACGAGAAAGTAATATAGCAACAACCAATCCATATCTTCAAGATATCTGCAGCTATGGGCTATCACACAGTCAACTTTGTCCCAACCCTTCGTCATGCCACCTATCCGTCCATTGCGGAAACGAACCCTGAATTATCAGCAGATGGTAGAATAGTCTTTATTACAGGCGGTGGTCAAGGCATTGGGCGTCAAATTGCCAAATCTTTCCTAACTGCCGGGGCCAAAGGCATATTCCTTATTGGACGAAATGAATCGACCTTGAAAGATGCGGTCAGCGAGTTGAACGATTTGCAAGAGTCTAAAAGTAACAAGACGACCTTCCATTACGCCAAGACCGATGTCACAGATACGGATGCTGTTGCGTCTGCTTTCAGGCAGGCCATTGAAGTGTTTGGTCATATCGACATCTTGATCCAGAATGCTGGCTACCTTGACGATCATCTTTCTGTATCAGACTCTGACCTCGATGACTATTGGAGAACTTTTGAAGTTAACGTCAAGGGAGGTCTCATTGCCGTTAAACAATTCCTGAAGCAAAGCAGAGCTGGCGACACTGTTATCAACATCAGCTCTGGAGCTGGACATCTCCCCTACCTCCCAGGATACTCAGCCTATTCTGCATCTAAGCTTGGTTTCGCAAAGATTATGGAATACGTTCAACACGAGCATCCTGATCTGAGAGTCTTTAGTATCCAACCAGGAGCTGTTGAGACAGCAATGCAATCCAAGAGTGGTATTCCTGCTGTTGATGATATCAGTAAGTTTCCTAACTCCGCAAATCTGGGGCTGCTCTAACCTTATTTCTAGGCCTTCCCGCATCATACTGTGTGTGGTTAGCTGGCTCCAAGGATGCAGACAGCCTGAAGGGTAGATTTCTGTGGACAAATTGGGACGTCGATGAACTGAAGGACCGTGTTGATGAGATCAAGGAGAAGAACCTTTTAATTCATGGGTTGAATGGCTGGTGAATGACCAGCCGATATACCAGTACATAAATAGATGGAAGTAGTCACTACCCTGCCTCGGTGCGGTAAGATTCCAATAGAGTATGTGTAGTTGCAGGCGCAATAGGCTCATTACCTCTATGGTGATGAAGCAAATTCCGAGATTGTCAGATTCGGTCTCTGATTGGTCAACCCCAAATCACGACAGACGTGCTAATATGGCAACATATATTTCCAGTACTTAGAACCCATGCAAAACTACTCATGATGTCATCAATAATTATCAGTGCAAGGAACTATCACTTGTTGATCAATGGCGTTGCAGAAATGAGCGGTTAGTGATAACCCTGCAACCTATAGTGCTCCTTCAAAGTTCCCAATTGCCGAAAAGTGCAACCTTCCCGATGTTATAACAGGGATTATATGGTGTAATAGCTACAGCGAGACACATCATTCATAAATAGTCGAGTTTATTTAGGATCGAGACCCCCCCACAGCTATACTATATATCTGTTTGCCTCATATAACTTAAGCAGGAAAAAAGACACTATTACCATGGAGCAAAAGACTGATTCGCCGCAGGATCTAAGCGATGAGGCTGGCACAGTTTCTACAGATCCTCCAGTGAGCGAAAAGGCTTTGTTGCGTAAACTAGATTTACGACTTCTGCCGGCGGTTGGGGTATTGTATCTTCTTTCGTTCTTAGATCGCAGCAATGGTATGACGTTACATGTGCAAATGGACGCTCTTGAGCTAATGTACCTTGACTAGTCGGAAACGCTCGTATCGAAGGGATGATTGATGATCTACATATGTGTAAGAATGCCTTGCGTTTTGATTATATTATTTCTAACAGATCTTAGCTGGCAACGAATATCTGACTGGGTTGACTCTTTACTTTATTGGCTACGTTATCTTCGAAGTATGCAATACGACCCTTCAAACTATCATCTTCTGACAATTCCTAGATTCCATGCAATATCATCCTCAAACGAACAACACCTCGGCTATGGCTTCCAACACTTACAATTGCTTGGGGGATTGTAGCAACATTGCTTGGTATTGTCCAGAATAAAACCGGTTTCTTTATCGCTCGGTTCTTCCTTGGTGTCGCAGAAAGTGGTCTATTCCCTGGTAAATCTTACAGATGACGACTTTTTGACAAGACTCATTGACAAAACTCAAGGTGTTGTGTACTATTTCTCGATGTGGTATAAGCGGCGAGAGAGACAGTTTCGGATTTCTCTCTTCTTTAGCGCTGCTTCACTTGCTGGAGCTTTCGGAGGTATCCTGGCATATGTATGACTCTCCACATCAAGGTTGATCAGTAACTAACACAGACAAGGGCATAGGAAAGATGTCAGGCATCATTTGGGACAATGGATGGCGATGGATTTTCATCTTGGTGAGTCTTTGCCGCATGTCCCCTGTACTAGACTGACATATAATCAGGAAGGTATCGCCACAGTCGTAGTAGCGATCGCGGCTTATTGGTTCATTCAGAATTATCCTGATACTTCCAATTTCCTTACCAATAACGAACGGTCTTTCATTCATGAACGTTTGCACGCAGATAGTGATGCTATTCGTACAGAAAAGTTCAGCTGGGCTGCTGTCCAAGAAGCCTTTGGAGATCCAAGCTGCTGGCTATATGGGCTGGGGTTCCATACCATGAGCTTACCGCTGTACACACTCTCATTGTTTCTGGTATGTCACACCATTCTGCAGCTTTTTTACATGGTACTAAATGATCAGCCCACAATTATCAAGGATCTTGGGTATACAGCAGCGGTAGCCCAGCTTCTGACTATCCCGCCTTATGCTGTTGCCTTCGTCACTACGCTTGGTGTTGCTATAGCTTCTGAAAAGCTCGCCAAACGCGCCGTTTTTATCGCTGGTTCCTCAGCTGTTGCCGCTATTGGATATATAATCCTCCTCGCCAACACGAATCCCACTGCCAGGCCGGGAGTCTCGTACGTGGGGACATTCTTTGCCGCAGCTGGAATCTACCCTGGAACAGCTTTGGTTCTCAGCTGGCCAGCTATCAATGTCTCTGGGCAAACCAAGCGTGCCATTGCCAACGCTATGCAGATCAGTATTGGCAATCTTGGTGCCGTAATGGGAACGCAGCTGTACAGGTCGGGCGACGGCCCACGGTTTGTGGTCGGCCACTCTATGGCTCTGGCGTATCTAATCGCAAATATCATCGTGGTGAGTATCTTGGGGTGGCGATTGAAGAAGCAGAACCAGAGTCGGGCGGCTGTCAGCGAAGAGATTAAGCATGTTGGCAATGTGGAGGATTGGAAGGGTGATTCGGATTCCAGATGGAGATTTGAATACTAAGTTCTACGATAACAGTTTGTACGGTAGATTGTTAAAGAACATAATTTTCACTTATCTACAGGCAATATTCAAGTGTTACAGTTCTAAACTTTATATGAGTATTGATTAAAAATAAACATCTTATTATGTGGTAAATCTTATTTCAATTTTCAAGCAACTATTAAATATTTTCCGTGTTTTATTGAGTGGTTATGTTCACAAACAATATAGTAAATCACAATATTCACTGCAATTCCAACTTAAACCGAGGACTGAGGAGATGAAGTCCGTTGAGCGGCCATCGCATACAGAGTGTTTTCAAATTGCATCTTGCTTCTCAGTAAGTGGCACTACCTATTTGTACAACACTATAGACAATATAATGTAGTTTATTCCGAAACCTCAAGTTCCTTCTTCTCGCTCTCTCCCAGTAGACCCAGTGCCTCCCTTCGCGTCGGCGCGGATGCATCAAAATAAGGCTTCTCAGCCAATGAAGTTACCCGCGTGCCATGTCGTGGCTCCCTGCCACTGTAGTCCCAACTGGCATTGTGAATAGTAATACTGTAACAGTTAATATCAGCCATATACTTTCGGGTTCAACTGAGTACTCACCGGTTGTCCCAGAGTGCTGATGTTCTAGGTGTCCACTTAAATCGGACCTGTATATCGACATTCGTCTCATAAACATCATACAAGTAGTTGAGTATAACATCGCTCTCCGCCTTGTCAAGGCCAACAATTCTGTCGGTCATTGCACGGTTTACCCAGAGTGCTTTCCAACCTGTCGCAGGATGGACTCTGACTAAAGGATGGACTCTCTCAACATACTTGGGACCCTGTTCAGGATGATCGCGGTCAAGATACGGGTGCGCTGACTTATAAACAGCCAAGCGACCATCGATGATCTTTCGAAATCCTGGGGAGAGCTTCTCATAGGCTGCGTAACCAGAAGCCCATAGTGTATCGCCTCCAACGGAAGGAACAGTGTCATTATGAAGGTGTGTGATACCTGCCGGCTGTTTCTCGTGGACCAAATCTGTGTGCCAGCGAGACGCTCCTCCTGGCTGACGGAAAGTGGCAGGACGCTCTGTCGCTTGAAGATCCGGCCAGAGAACACTCACGCCTGGCAGACCTGGAACCTGAGGCACCTGTGGCTTTTATCCTTGTTAGTTTCCGAATATAGAATGGAAATATCGTTACTCACATGAACTTCAACTTCTCCATACCATTCGCCGAGTTCCTTCTGCTGCTGTGGCGAGAGATCCTGGTCTCTGAAGAAAACAACACTTCTCTCGGCAATCAGAAGAGCAAGTTCATCTCGCTGCTGATTGGTAAGGTCCTTTAGCTGCAAGCCTTCAATCTCAGTTCCAATATACGCCGTGAGATCAGTGACCTTTGTCGCAGCAGACAGAAGACTCTTCTTTGACTTGTCAGCTCGCGCACCTGCATCAACGTGATCACGAGGCTTGTCGCGAATCTTGTACACATCATCTAAGTACAATGGACGAGAAGGACGGTACGGATATCCTTTAGAAAGATCCACGCCAGATTTCTCAAGTCGTTGCTTGGCAGCGTCCGGTAAAGCGAGGGAGTCTTTGATGGGCGGGGCAACATCTTTGATGCTGGGATCAATCGGTGCAGGAGCCATCTTGTGCCGGGTAAACAAGTCTCTTGGAATAAATTATCACACAGTCGAATTTTAGTATTCGAATAAACAGCAGACGAGATATCTAGATATATCATCGTCTCCTCTTTACAGTACTACCCTAGGATCACGTCATGAGAGCACAGAATGGCAAGGGTCGTATTATTTACATCCTATTGGCAGATCGTCCAGGTGCAATATGCAAAGAGTATTGCAACATAGACACAGATATCTGTTTATGCAGATTGCGACATTAATCACTGTTGACAAAGTTGGGGTCATATCGAAACACCCATGCAGCTGGCACTTGTTATGGTCGCAAGTACGTCTTCGGAACTGGATGTGGAGACATCTTCACAGATAAGGATTGATAACATTAACTTCCGGAACAGGACAAATTGTTCCGGATTAGTAATAATGTCTGCAAATGGAATAATGATCCGCTCTCCACAATCGGGGAGCTACTATGTATGAGGTAGTCCCCTTTTATTCCCCACGGACCATGATACTCCGTCACATCTTGTCTAACTGCTGAATCATTTCTGTACCTGAATTACCTAGATCGGAGTATTTTCACCCGCCGGCACAGGAAACATCTCATTGACAAGGGCTTGTTTGTCATAATCAGCCTCCAAAGCAAAGGACTTTAGTACTACTCCTACTGATTATCTTTTACTCAATCATATCATTATTTGCCGCGACTACCCTAGACAATGGCATCAAGGATCAGTGACCAATCAACTGAGCTTGCGGCTGTAACCGGAACCGGGCGACAACCGAAATCATTAGCTAGAGCATGTGTATCGTGCCGGACAAAGAAGGTCCGCTGCGATGCTGCACGGCCAAGATGCGGTAATTGCCATAGTCAAGGCCGTGAGTGTGTTTATCACAATGAGACACCAAGAAAACGGTAAATGATGATGTGACAACTTGTAGTACATTCCGCGCTGACCGGTACTGGGCCCACATTTTCTCAGATCCTCAAACTTCAACGCGACGCGTCTGCTCTCAGAGCATTTATCGTGATTCTCAAGCAAAGTAGCACGGAGGAACGTGAACAATTACTCTCATCCGCTGTCGACAACGATGGAAATGTCAGCTTGCCGGTTTCAGTAGATGAGACTCTCCCCACACAAACCCAGGCCTCCTCAACTGGCCTCTCTTCCCGGCCCGCCATTGCATCCGATGATGAGCTAGACATTGCTAGCTTTGTATCTGTCGACGACTCGGGTGAGACAAACAGCTTTGGTCCGTCATCTGCTTTGTATAATCCAGCAAGAAATGGACCTAGCAATAGCACGCAATGTGACTTGACATGGATCGAGAATGTCAAGAACAGTTTGATAGCAAATGCTGCTCTGCAGAGGCATCTGGAGTATGGACTCGTGAAACATGTGACCATTGCAGGGATACCAAGGGAGTTGGCGATGCATTTACTCAATCTCCACTGGGATCGTCAACACCACACATTTCTTCTAACTTATAGACCTGCTGTCATGCGCGATTTGCAATGCTCGGGTCAGTATTGCTCCACCTTTATGCTCAACGCCATCTTCGCTTGTTGTAGCAAGTTCTCACCTCGTCTAGAGGTTAGAGAAGACCCTGGAGATCCATCGAGCGCTGGTCTTCAGTTTTTCAGTCGGTGTGACGAGCTTCTTGCCAAAGACTCGCTCCTGATGCGACCGCACATCACAACAATCGTGGGACTTCTCCTTCTAGGCTCAACATACAACGCTCGTGGAGAGACGTCGAAAGGATGGTTGTATACCGGTTATGCCCTACGAATGGTTTATGATTTGGGTCTCCATCTAGACCCCAAACAGACGACAGATCAGTCAGAGGAGATAGAAATCAAGAGACGGGTGTTCTGGGGCGCCTTTGTTTGCGATAAGCTTCAGAGTCTATACTTGGGTCGGCCTGTGGCCATCAACCTTTGCGACTCCCAAGTATCGCGCGAGTTTTTCGACCTGTATGAAGAAACAGAACCATTTCATATCCCTAATTTGACGGCAGAATCCACCCCGAGCTTGCCTAAAAACATGGATGGCGTGGTTCCCAGGAATTCTGTATCAACTTTCCAACAATTATGCCTCTTGTCCAAGATAATGACCACCATTATTAATCGTTTCTATGTCGTCGGAGCCACATTCTCAAATGCCCAAGACAGTCTCTTGAAAATCGAGCAGGCGTTACAGAAGTGGCGAGAAGATCTAGCTCCCGAGCTAGACTTCCAGCCCTGGACTTCTGCAGGAACACAAGCTCAGACGCCAAACATCATGGTCCTTCACAACCTGTATTACTCTCTTATCATTTTGGTCCATCGGCCGTTCATCTCGGATGGACATCTCCGCTCAACTGGAACGCCGGCTCGATCTTGGGAGAAATGCACAGATGCAGCACGGTGTATTACAACTATAGCATCCGTTTATAAGTTGACTTATGGACTTAGTGGAGCGCCTTATGTCCTGGCATATACAGTATACGTAGCGTGCACTATACATGTCCGCAACGCCGCTTCTCAAAGCCACAAGGAGGACCATCTGGATCTTTTGAGGAGGAGTTTAGAATGCCTGGATCAACTTTGTGTTGCGAACCCAGGTGTTGCTAAGCCGGCCAATAGTATCAGGCGCCTGATTGAAGCCAACCGCCTCAACCTGGCAGTTGGTGAGTCACAACAGCTCCATTGCACTGCTTCCGTTAATTCTAACAAAGTTCTAGGAGAAACAAACTCATCCACGACAGCCGATATCCCGTTTGACTTGGATGCAATTCATAGTACATTTGACATGACAGAGTGGCCCTACCTAAATTACGAGATGAGCGCTGGTGACACAGACTACAATTTGCCACTCGATCCATTATTTGGTTGGATCAATGTACCAACCCCATCATTGGATCAGGACACCCAACCACCACAGATTTAGAGAAGAACTTGTTTTACATTTCTAAAAGTATATCATATATCGAGTGTAAAGAAGGGAAACAAAAACACAATTGGTAATCGTTCATAATAGTCTATTAATAGCGTAGGTTTGTCAGACAGTAAAATCCAATCTTTCCTGCCTGTGTAGTTGCTCAGACAAGAAATTCAGTATGTTGGAGACTGACTCCACCAGCCTTGCGAGTCTGATTGGAAGATACCAAGCAAGGGTCAGCTCATTAATAACTACTACGTAGTAGAGCACAGCCCGGAGACTCACTGTCCGATATTTGTGGGTCACGGAGAGTGATTGTCCTGGTGTCGTTGTGTGTCTTGCCAAGAATACCTGGCATCGTTCAAAAACTGATATATATATATATATTCAAACCAATACACAATTTACTTTGATCAATTCTCAAGCATTCAAGCATATGCTCTTAGCTGCTGTACACGCTGAGATTCCTCGCTGTAATCTCTTTCAACACCCCGACAATTCAGACCCCACATCTCTTCCAACATGTCTCATCTCCCTCAGAACGTCGACGTCTTGATCGTGGGCAGTGGCAATGCTGGATTTGCGGCAGCTCTGTCTGCGGCCGAGAATGGAGCCAAGGACATTCTACTCGTAGATAAGTGTCCTGAAGAATGGGTCGGTGGTAATTCTTATTTCACTGCTGGCGCCTATCGAATTGCCCACGGCGGTCTCAACGATCTGTTGCCATTCGTCAACAATGTTTCCCGTGAGCAAGCGGGAAAGATCGACCTTGCGCCCTACACCGCCAAAGATTTCCAGGATGACATGGATAGAGTGTGTATGGGACGTTCGGACCCAGCGCTCGCCAAAGAACTCATTCAAAACTCTAATTCGACTATCAAATGGCTCGCTTCAAACGGCATTCGCTTCCAACTGTCTTTCAACAGACAGGCATACGAGGTTGATGGGAGAATCAAGTTCTGGGGAGGTCTTCACATCAAGACTCAAGATGGAGGTAAGGGTCTTATCGAAGACTACCTTGCCGCTATCAAGAGACGTGGCATTCAGGTTTCGTGGTCAACAGCGCTCACAGGACTGAGAAAGCGTGAAAAGGATGACATGTACGAAGTTCAGTTGTTGGTCAATGGTCGAGGATGCTCACTGAGCGCTAGTGCCGTTGTCTTGGCGGCTGGAGGATTTGAGTCAAACCCCCAGATGCGAAGCCAGTTTCTCGGTGCCGGGTGGGACATGGCCATGGTCCGCGGAACACCCTACAACACTGGAGATGTTTTGAACATTGCCATCGAACAATTGGGCGCCAAGGCTGTTGGAAACTGGTCCGGGTGCCATTCCGTTGCCTGGGACGCCAACGCTGACCCAAATACTGGCAACCGAGAAGCCTCCAACGAGTACACAAAGTCGGGTTACCCTCTGGGCCTTATGTTGAATGTTGATGGTCAGCGCTTCGTTGACGAAGGTGTTGACTTGAGAAACTACACGTATGCAAAGTTTGGTCGGGCCATTCTTCAGCAGCCAGAACAGCTTGCCTTCCAGGTTTGGGATTCAAGAACCATTGACTGGCTACGAATGGAGGAGTATCGCGAGGAGCGTGTCGAACGAATTTTTGCCAAGTCGATACAGGAGCTCGCTGATAAATGTGCCCAGCGTGGGCTTCGAAACACAGCAGCATTTGTCGACACAATCCAAGAATACAATGAAGCAGTTTATGCGCACCGCCAAGAGAACCCCGACGCCAAATGGGACCCCGCCATCAGAGACAATGTCTCGACTCAGTCTTCGAAAAAGAAGCTTGCTTTGGCCAAGTCCAACTGGGCTTTACCCTTGGATCAGGGCCCCTACATGGCAGTCAAGGTGACTTGTGGCATCACCTTTACTTTTGGAGGCGTCAAGGTCGACCCCCAATCTGCCCAATTGATCCACGGACTGACAGGGTCTCCTGTACAAAACATTTTTGTGGCAGGCGAAATGGTAGGAGGATTGTTCTATTCTAATTATCCTGGAGGAAGTGGGTTGACATCTGGCGCGGTATTTGGAGCAAAGGCTGGCAAGGCTGCTGCAAAGGCTGCTGCCAAGAGAAGGGAATTGCCAAGTGATGCATCTTTTTCAAGTCGTCTGTAATCAAGCCCAATGGTCTCACTCAATAATTGTAGGTAGTATCACTTCATAGAGCTAGTAAAGTAACTGCAATGAAAACAATGGCGTGAAAACAATAGCGTTTGATTTCATTAACCTCTTTTTCTACATGGAAATTTCGTTGTTCTCCTTTCTTTTGATCTTTCTTGATTGGTCCCCTTATTGTATCAGGTAGAAATTATCTGATATGACATTGCGAAGCAAAGAGCGGTCCCAGCGCCAGCGATAAGCAGCAAATACTCCAACTCCTCAACTTGTCACAAGACGCTTATCACCAGTGGCGTTCTTGAGCCACTCACATGCGTCAAAGTCAAGCCATCGAAGCCATTTCCCCAACCAAAAACTCAAGGCTGAAAAGCAAGCGATGCGCCACTTGGTTATCAATGCCAATAGCTTCCCCAGTTCATCGTTAGCTTTATCCGGGGAAGCAGTACTATCAGGCCCTTGGCAGTCCAGCGAGTCAGTACTTCCAGTCACCAAGTCCAGCGCCACTCACAACTGTTCATCATAATGCAGGCTACGTCCACATTGCATCACAAATAATTCCTCTCACTTTTTCTATTCTCCTCTTAGTCAATTGCGCAAGACTTGTCGCCTTTTCTAGAAGCGCATACTCGTTTTCGTATGACTGACAGCCTTGTATACGCACACATGACCAAATAATGGCTGGGCTACAACCCAACATTTGGGCTGGTGTCGCCATTCCGTGGCTTGCAGCGCTGTGCTCACTTGTTATGCGTGTTTGTGCCCGACGAATGACCAAGATGAGTTGGTGGTTTGACGACTACTTTTCCATCCTGGCATTCCTGTTTGCAACAGGATACTGCAGCATCATGGTGCATTGTATGCCACACTCTTAGAGTATGTCTGAGTCCCAACTGACAATCTACCAGGGACGTTGCACGCGTACCTCGGCGTCAAGATTCCCGATTCAATATCCGCTGATGAGAGGGAGACAATT
This sequence comes from Fusarium kyushuense, assembly GCA_034753255.1. Taxonomy (NCBI): domain Eukaryota; kingdom Fungi; phylum Ascomycota; class Sordariomycetes; order Hypocreales; family Nectriaceae; genus Fusarium; species Fusarium kyushuense. Next base: position 9,067,181 of record CM068238.1, on the reverse strand, counting down.
CTGCAACAAGCACGGTTCCTTAGCTTCTTGAATTCTTTATGCTATGCGTCATCCATCGCCTGCTCCAAGATAGCCATTTTGACGTTGTACTGGCGCCTCTTTAAGATTTCCTCCATCCGCATACCGATCCTAGTCATGCTTGTGATGGTCGTTATATGGATTGTCCTGAGAACCTTTATGCTCACCTTCCGCTGTGTCCCCGTGCAGTCACTCTGGGATTATAGCATTACAGACAAGGTCTGCAACCTTGATAGTGGCGAATTCTTCCTAGGAACTATCACTACACACTTTATTATGGACATTGCCATCCTCATTTTACCAATTATTGAAGTTGCCCGGCTTTCCCTGCCGAAGGGACAGAAAATAGCTATCGCTGCTCTATTTCTACTTGGATCTATGTATGTTTCGTGTCCGTGGATTCGATTCCAGCTAATGACATCTCTAGTGTCTGCTTCGCTTCCATGTTTGTTCTAGTGGAACTTGTCAACTATGACAGCAATACGACGCAGATGCCATACGACTATGCCATGTTCTGTATCTTGGGCTCTGTGGAAGTAAACATTGCTATTGTTTCAGGTACGTAACAATCCTGATCAGTGAATTATATAATGATATTGACTTAAACGAAAGCTTGTTTCCCCCTTTTACGGCCGATCTTTATTCACATTTTGCCTACCAGCTTTCTCACCTCTTACGGAAAGAGCAGTCAACGTATCAGTCGACCAAGTAATGTTATCAAATTGACAACCCTTGTTAGATCAAACAAGGACAAAGAGCTGGATGACTCAAGCTCAACACATCACTTGGCCGATGCAGAAAATGGAATTATGTACGATACAGGTAACGTTCAATACCCAAAAGGAGTGCATACGGTCATCTGTAGTCGGAAGTCAGTTTCTGTTTCTCACGATAACATGTCGGGGATTTTTGTACAAAATGACACAGTAGTGGAGGTCAATCATCTCTAGATTATAATGAAATACGGACTAGCGGCTCGAGCAAACCTTTTGCCATCGCGATCTGTGCACATGGTCCTCTGAATTTGTTGAAATGTTGAATGAATTACACGGATCACACGATCGTTTTTTCCACAAGAGGGGTCATCTGGAGTCCAGACCCCAAAAGTGTTACTGTCTGCTGTTGGTGGCTGTTTAAGAACAACATTCTTGCCAAAGAGCTCTTTCCCCTTCAGGACTGCATATTTCCTTGTTTGATATTAGTTCAATTTCTCACAATTGTTTGCTCGTTGTGGAGAGGGACCAACAGGTATAGTTAGTGCTTGGAGTTGTGTTGGGTCTTTTGCGCTACTGTGTTGGGTCGGTTACAAAATAACTCACCTCCAAGGCTTAGAATGCGAGAAGAAAAGTTTAAAGAGATATGGCCCATGTATTACAACTGGACCCACGAATTTCATCTGTTATACTTTTAGCTGTTAATGTTTCTGATACCCTGAGGGCTGAGGCAAGCACCAATTGCCGAGATCATCGTCCGTACTGAGACACACTCATTAAACTTAACTGTTCCAGCTATTCCGAATACGACACTACGCTAACGATGATACCGCCTAAGCGGTAGTAACTGCATAACAGGCGACATTACTTAATCCAGATCTTCGTGCATTGACAAACAACCCTTGGCGCAGATTGTTTGTTTTGCGCAGTGACTTGCGGAAGACTCAATCCTGATCCTGGCTAAGTGCGCCCGCCAAATCCGAATGGAAGCACAAGAATAAATGGATCTGCCCAAACTACAGACTACTTAAGTCACAGCTATCCGAGATTATCATGCTGGCACTACTCGTTCAGATCTCTGTACAGATACTTGACAAGTACATTCCACCATGAAACGATCAACTTTACTCATATTGTTTAACTATCTTGCCGGCACAGCCTTGGCTAAGCCCAACCCTGTACACCACGATGTTGATGTTGCCATCATTGGCGGTGGTGCGACAGGTTGCTACGCCGCTGTGAGACTTCGAGAAGACTATGGCAAGAGTGTCGTTGTCATTGAGAAAGAGAACAAGCTCGTAAGTAGGCCGAACTAGTATGATCATCATCTCTATTCTAACACGAGTATCCAGGGCGGCCACGTTCATGCTTATCAACCCGAGAATGGCAGGCCCATCAACTATGGAGTTCAAGCGTACCTGAGCCGAGAGAACACTAAAAAGTTCTTTAAGCGATTCAATGTCGGTCTGATTGATCCCGATCCAATCAGCGGGTTTGATCTTCTCTTCGGTGCCAAGGACATCGATTTCAACACTGGAAAAGAGGTGGATGTCGACTACGGGGTCATCAACTCATCTGTCGCATTGCTCGAATATGCTGCGTTGGCAGCGAAGTATCAGCCATGGTTTGAGAATGGTTATTTCAAAAAAGGCAAAATTCCCCAAGATCTTCTCTTGCCTTTCGGAGAGTTCCTCAACAAGTACAATCTTGGTAGCTCTCTTGCTGTCCTCCGAACGTTGATTTGGCTGTCTGATGCAGTGAATACACCTACCTGGTTCGTCATGGCTGTTGTTGGACAACCCCAACTCGCCGCTCTTGGATTCGGTCTGGCAGGCCCATCTTTCAAGTGGCCCGAGACATACTCTTCAGAAACACTTTACGATCGTGTTCTCGACCTCATCAGAGATGACGTTCTTCTTGAAAGTACTGTTGTCTCGAGCAGTCGCAAAGCCAAGGGCGTTGAGCTGGTTGTGCAGACACCAAATGGAAAGCAGACCATCAGAGCCAAGAAACTTCTCATTGCAGCAACTCCATCCCCTGATAACGTCGGCGCATGGGACCTTGACAAGAACGAAAAGTCAATATTTTCCAAATTCTCTTGGGAAACTCTCTATGTCAGCGTGGTCGGTAAGACCAGCTTGCCTTCTGATGTTACTGGAATTCGCAACACATGGGACAACCAGACCAACTTTTACCTTCCTCAAGGCAACTTTGTTGATGCCTACACGCGCTCGGGTGATAGGGATTTGTGGACTACACGTATCCTCGGTGGTGCCGCTCTGACCGCCCAAAAAGCAAAGTCTTTAATCAAACAAGTCTTGGCAAAGATTAATGCTGCGGGGACATATGATGTTACTGACCCTGACATCCTGGCCTTTGCATCACATGGACTCACTGTGCCCAAGGTTTCGTCTAAAGAATTGGATGCTGGGTTTTATCAAAAGCTTTATGGGCTTCAAGGTCAGCGCAACACATTTTGGACTGGCCTCACTTGGGCTCCGGACTACACTCCAATCTTGTGGGACTTTACTGAGAAGCTTTTCCCGCAAATCTTATCTGGCATTTAGTTATTACGCCAATTCCAACTGCTGGTCAGACAATGTAGACAGTGTTGAATCTTTGCAATTAGTCTATACTTTTCCACTCATGTTCAATTCATGGATCTTTTCTTCATATGGTGCGAGGTAAGTTGAAGGGGTAGTCAATAACGTTAAAGTAAATAAGAAGAAAGTGCTATCTAATTAATCTTCGTATTGTGCTTAAGTCGATTTATTCAATGAAATGCCCATACACCCTTCCATCATGCTTTGGAATCTTCTTTCTGGACTTGAGCAAAGCTAGGTGGTGCTTCCTCTTCGTCTGGAGGCTGAATCCATGACTCGTTCCGCTGGACTGAAGGTCCAGCTATGGCATCCATCTCCGAACCACTTCCCTCCAGCGGAATCTGGACTGGTTGTCCTTGCTCATTGCTTGGCGCCAATATCGTCAAAGGTACTGCACCTGAAATGCTGAAGCGCTCCCCCGCGATGTCACCACGCATCTCCCAATGCAGCCTATGCCAGTGGCGAATATTGAAAGTTGTGAAACTGGGAGTAAATGTATTACTTTGAGAGTTTAGTTGCCGAGAGAAGCGGGCAGTTGACTTTTTAAGGCGCAAATTGACCAGTTCCCCAACATCAAGCGGAGCTTCGTCGTCGAACGGAATAAATAATTTGGTTCCAAGTGCATCCATTGAATTCATGGCGCAAATAATAGTTGTCGAATCCTTCTGCTTGGTTTTGGGCGAAAATGTTCCTTCGCATTTGATTTCGGCGATTTCGGTGATGGATAGATTCAGCCCATTCAGCTTCACCTTCTGTGGTACGTCTCTAATAACCTCGCTAGTTTTGTCCCATACTGGAACAACCTGTAATTTGAATGGAATTGGCGTAGGATTATCCAACTGGATGACTGTTGGTATATGCGCGACTAGCTGGAGGTGGAAATCTGGGACACTTGAAGTATTGAACGACTGTTTCATTTTTTGAGAAAATGATAGCTTCGTTTCCTCCATCCCGGGAATAAGTCGATAGCTTGATAGCACTCGGCGATTAATTGAACGTTTGAGCCCAAAATCTGCAATGGGGGGATCTTCTCTCAAAGCCAAAACCTGTAGAGGAAGCAAGGTCTCGAGCATATCATGGTGACCTTTGCCGGTCAGACTCAAAGTGGCTGTTAAAAAGTATTCGACGAAACCTTCTGTATTTCCTGAGGCACGAAGGGTATAAGTTGATGGTAATTCGTAATCCCTATTTTGAAGCGACAGGTAACTTTCTTTCTGGTTGGCGCCGCTGTAAAGCCCTGGATCAACATATTTCGGCAGCGTAATTGCAAACGGCCAGACAGCCTCGCCGCCGCCGATTGTGATGTGGATTGGTCCCTCAAAGATCGTTTGAGAATATCCAGTCCGTGGAAGTAGACTGAAGCGACCTCTATAGGTTGTTGAGCTGTTACCGTTGTGTACAACCATTTTAGACTTCGCTCTCCCAGATAGGGAGATTGAAACCCTTGAGTTTGGGCTCACGGCATGAGTCGTTCGATATACGCATCCTATGATTGTATCGCCTGGAGAATATGACTGATTCCCCTCTAGGCGTATGCCTAGCTGGGGCCTAGATGTACTAAAAGTTCGAGGCATTACGTTGGAAGTTCAGATTTGTTGTTTATGATAATCGTGGGACATGATATGGGGTCATATCATGTTTAATAGGAGTTGGAAACGAAAGAGGCACAGCCTAGTGGGTACAAAAAACTTGGCCCCCAAGCTTGAGGATTAAATAACAAGGAGGTCCTGTTTGAGTGGTATTAGCTTGCCTACTACATTTGGCTTTTATGCTCCCAGCCACAAATTCTTGAGACATGCAATCCACAAAAATCTGTACCCACTACCTAATTGGACGTAGTCCTAGACAAGGATTCGAGATATGCAGATCCCTGCTTTAAAAGTATGCAATGATATCATTAGTGCTTACTGGTACCTATTTGAACCGGGTCACTATTGAGTATTCTGGTGTTATTTTGGCCGCTAGTTAAGTTGGTGATTCCGAAATATTGTAGTAATTATCTTCAACAGTATACTCCAGCGTGGCACTCCTCAGATTAATTTTACTGTCAAATACAAGGCTTCCCTGTCTCTCAAAAGTTAAAGTACTTCCAACGTCCTTTTGGCTCTTGGGTAACCCTTTCTTCTAGGACAGAAAACATCACGCGGCATAATAACACGTAATGAATTCGCGAGCATACTAGGCTGGGTTGATGCATGGGAACATTGTTATTTACTATTCCTCTTGTGAGATGAGATGTGTCTTGGTCGTGGTATAACGATTTGACAGACCCTTGAGAGTCATTGCGACAATGGATCCAGTACACTGAACTTAGCTCGTGAGAAAAAGATTTACCTTGTCTCGAAAGCTCGCCATGTCGCTCTGACGTAAAGAAAACAAACAAATACAATATAAATCTTGGCAATAATAGCGAGAACTTACTTGACGCATGAGCTGACATATTTGGTTATCAGCAGCATCATCAAGTCATGTCATGGCTGTACTTGGAGATGTGCCTGGTAACAGTGGGCGTTCATCATTCTATAGTAAACTATGAGGGTGCGCACAGTGGTTAGTTAACAAATTACAAACTCCAGAGACAATCACCTCTATAGATAGCAAATAAAATCTACTGTCAAATACAGGATCAACCTCTGCCATCATCATTTGATTATATTTACATGGAAAACTTAATTGACTCCAACCACTCAAGCACATCCTGACCAAACTCCTCTGGCTTCTCAAGCAGTGCCCAGTGCCCTCCTTGTCTAACAACACTCTTAACATCTGGCAGTAATCCGTCATCGATGGAACTCTGTAGCGCAGCAGGGCGGCAAACAAAGTCCTGCTCTCCGCCCCAGAAAAACGCCGGAACATTGACAATCTTGGCATCTTCAGAAACATTCCTGTGTGACGCACTTTGGACATTGGCCACAAAGGCCTTGTACCAGCAGCTTGGTGCGTCGAATCCACCATCTTTAGCATATCTCTCCATAAACTCTGCTCTGTGCTCGGGAGTAGTAAATGGTAGGGTTGGTTGCGTGCGACCTTCGCTGACGAACTTCCGCATACCGCCGGGACTGACCCAGTTATCGAGCCACGTATAAGGATCGCCAAATGCGACGCTGTATACTGACTCGACGTTCTTGGTCATAATAGCCGCTGAGTCTTCGGCTGTGAAAAAATACCAGTATTCGTAGATGCCATGGCCATATGTTTCCTTTGTTTCCTTGTTCGTTGCGTCAAGGTCGAACTTTCCTCCTGGTGGGATGTATGCAACGTTGATCATGACAAGGCCAATGACACGATCTGGATAAAAGTTATAGAACCGCTGACACATAACACTACCCCAGTCATGGCCGAGAGAAATAACCTTTGCCAGCTTTTCGGCATCAAGGATTTCAATGGCATCAGTTGCCATGTGGTGCCATGCATATGCCTCTAGGTCGGTAGGCTTAGATGTGCCAGCATATCCCAGACAATCCAGCGCAACAACGCCGTATCCATTTGGGACGAGGTAATTATTGATCAACCCGGCCCAAAGGTTTGCCGAGTCAGGCCAACCATGGAAGAGAATAATAGTTGGCTTGTCAGCCTTGGCGTTAGAGACATAATAAGTGTAGGTAAAACCCCGGGAGACAGCCAGGGTCTTTTTTGTAAGGTTTGAAAGAGTCATAGTGTAGTAAATTGTTGGCTGGTGGAAAGCGCGAGTTGGTGTTGTTAATGTTTTTATTTTATTATCATATATAACGCAGCTCGCGCGGGGATGTTCATTCAGTTTTTGGATCTCATGTGACCGTGATCGGTGGAGGCTATGGGTCACTGCTCTAAGATGGTGCGTCCATGTATGGGATACAGGGTTATTTGTGACACTCTGATAGACAGAGTGGGACCCCTAACTCAGCATTCAGAATTATACATAAAACATTTATCTGTATGCAAGTATTTCGAAATATCTTTTGTATATTGACAAGCATTGAGTAACTTTTACTTACCATTCTTGGAAAAGCTTCTCACAGCCATAAATTCAGAACCCTGTCAGAAAATAATATATCCGAAGCGTAAGCTGAGTATTAAACGCAATGCAACAAGATAAACTCGTATCATCTTGCAATCCTACAATGTCACATGTGGAGTGGCGGAATCCTTCGAGCCCATGCATTCTCGTATACATTCTGTCAGTAAAGGTGGGCGAGTGATATCTTTGTGCCTGTTTTGAAATAATTTGTCTTGAGTAACTTGAGATGTGATAAAGAAAAATGTGAATTCCTAGCTATAATTCTAACAGAGTATAGAGTATATAGCTGCTCTATCAACTATGCAAGTGGTTCATTAATATGAGCCCTTCAAGACGGCCCGTAGTTTCAAGCGAGCGAAATGTGAGCTACCATGTTACATTGTAGATGGATCTTATGACCCACTCAACATTAACTACCTGCCAATCTTGGCTCTTTACTCGGATGATCCGGTTGACCTTGGTTCATGGACTCCTTGCTTCTTTACATTATATAAAATACCAGACCGACGACCATGAAAAGATCGTACTTCAGAGACATTTCCTACAGCCTCATTCCAGCAAACCACTCGGAAGAACACCACCGTCATGGTGTCTATATCGGGTCTCTTCAGAGGTCTCGGTCTCGCAGCTCTTGCTGCTGTGACTTGCCAGGCAGCCGCTGTTGAAAGCCGTGCATTATCTGAGCGTGCCTCTTCCAGCGACCGACTAGTGTTTGCTCACTTTATGGTACGCCCTATACAATCACACTTGATGTTGAAGCAACTAACAAAACTAGATCGGCATCGTCGCCAATAGACAAAGCTCTGCAGACTATGATGACGACATGAAACGTGCAAAGGCTGCTGGAATCGACGCCTTTGCACTTAATATTGGCGTTGACACTTACACCGACGCGCAGCTTGATTATGCGTACGAATCCGCCAACCGCAATGGTATGAAGGTCTTCATCTCATTTGACTTTCACTTTTGGAAGACCAACAATGCAGCTGGCGTCGGTGAAAAGATCAAGAAATACGGCGGTCATGCAGCTCAGCTACGCGTCGACAACAGAGTCTTTGTCTCCAGTTTTGCGGGTGACGGACTTGACGCCAACGCCGTAAGAAGTGCTTCCGGATCTAACATCTTCTTTGTCCCCAACTTTACTCCATCGGGCAGTTCGACCAGCGGTATTGATGGTGCCTTGAACTGGATGGGCTGGCCTCACGATGGCAACAATAAGGCGCCCAAGAATGGTAAGAGCGTCAGTGTTGCCGATGGGGATAACAGCTATGCGAATTGGCTTGGCAGCAAAAAGTACATGGCTCGTAAGTGTCTTGATTTGTTGAAGGGAGCTCAATGACTGACGTCGACTCAGCTGTATCACCCTGGTTCTTCACCCACTATGGACCGGAAGTCGATTGGGCAAAGGTAAGTAATGGCTGCTATTGTGACACCGAATCAATTCATGTACTAACACTAATCAGAACTGGGTCTTCCCTAGCGGCTCTCTTTTCTTTGATCGCTGGAACCAGGTCTTGCAAAAGGGGTTTGATATGATTGAGATCCTGACCTGGAACGATTACGGCGAGTCTCACTACATCGGACCGCTCAAGTCCAAGCACAACGACGATGGAGCATCCAAGTGGGCGAACGATATGCCGCACAATGGCTGGCTCGATCTATCTAAGCCCTTCATTGCCGCATACAAGGCGAAAGATACCAACGTCGCCAAGTATATCGAGAAGGACCAACTTGTCTACTGGTACCGCCGTAACCTCAAGAGCCTTGACTGTGACGCTACCGACACAACGTCAGGCAGATCACCACCCCAGCCGAACGAGAATTATTTCCAGGGCCGTCCTGATGGATGGGAATCTATGGAAGACGTCGTATACGTTGTCAGCTTACTAAAGTCCGCCGGTACCGTGATTGTCAACTCTGGAGGCAACACTGTCACAAAGGAGGTCCCCGCAGGAGCAACTCTGATCAAGGTCAACGCCGGAGTCGGAAAGCAAACATTTACCCTGAAGCGCGGCGGCAACAATGTCTTGTCGGATACGTCTCTCATGGATATCACCAACGTCTGCCCTTGCGGCTTATACAACTTCAACGCCTACGTGGGAACTGTTGCTGCTAGCTTCTCAGACCCTCTGGACAGCAACGGTCTTGCATCTTTAACTGTGGGACTTCGCGTTACGACGTGTGAGCCCAAACCCTCTCTTGGAACCAACGTAGCATCGCCGACGCAACCAAACAACCCACCGACAGTGACAGATCCAGGTAACGGCCAGGCTTGCATCGAGGGAACTGTGGCAGACGGCGAGAGTGGAAATCTTACCGGCCTCTGCGAATTTACCTGCATGTACAATTACTGCCCTCCGGCCCAGTGCAAGTGCAAGGCGTACGGCTCGCCCCTGTCTCCTCCAGCTACAAACGGCCGCGAGGGTTGCCCTGCTGATGGGCTGAGCGACGGCTACAAGGGATTATGCAGCTACACCTGCAACCATGGATACTGCCCTCCTACCGCATGCAAGTATTGCTGAAAGACCGATTGGATATTAAATGTCAGGTTGGATTAAATCAGATATAACTAAATATGACATGTTTTTGTCAAATCTCATGTATATTGTGTTTGTATTCCTGGGTCAGGCTGGTTCAATAAGCTATCGCTCTGTGTATTACAGATGGAAGTTTTGGAACGTTCAGTCGAAGATGGTTGATCGACATTCTCATTCGCCCAGGAGAACAGATATGAAAGCCAAGACGAGCTTATATAAAGTGCTCATTCAAACTAAATACTGAAAGAAATAATATTGAACATAGAAGTATATACGTTCTTGTATGCTATACCCAGCATCCCCTTTGAGCCAGCAAAAGGCATTCCTTTATTTGAGATGAGCATTGAAGTTGGCAACTGAGAACTTAGCATTCTCTCCGCTATAGAAAATCGTTAGTATGTATTGACATGTAAAGAACAATGTAGTAAACTTACGTAAAGGGCTCGGTGCCAAACTGGAAGGCTATAGGAAATTAGTTAGTAATGCTGTAGATAATCAATCTAGATATACATACTGAGGAGGTACTGCTCGCTGGCAGGGTAGTTCTGTGACTTGGCGAGATAGTTATAGAATTGCTTGATATCGGCATTGAAGTCATTGACCGGGCTAGGCGCAACAAAGCTGAAGACCTTCATGCTGCCATTCATGCCAACCCAGAGCTCCCAGCTGTGACCCTCGATGGTAACAGTTGTCTGGAGGGTTCCAATGGGCTGAACCTCGCCATAACGAGCAAGCCTAGACAAATTAGTAACTATCTTTGATGTAGTGAACTCAATACACCTACCAGACCATAAGCTCGTACTCGCCGCTAGAGGTATCATGGTTAGGATCCGCAGCAGTAAACAGATCATAAGCAACGTCGGCACGGAGACTGTCACCGCTGTATGTCCATTCGGCGGTAGACTGCATGTTGGTGATAGAGCTGACGATTTTCTTGTCCGCTCCAATCTGGAGGGCCGAGTTGGGATAAGATTTGACACTATCCTGGCCACCTGACCAGTTCCACTCAACGTGCCAGCCAGCACCGTTGCTGTTGGTCCAGTCGACATAAGTACACTGGTCGCCAGATCCTGAGTCCTTGCCCCAGGCGTTGTTGTTGAATGCGTAGCCGTCGTTGGCGAGGTATCCGTACTGCTCGCAGAGGGACTGGGCGAGAGCCAAAGGAGCGAAAGCTCCGGCCAAGAGAAGTGTGCTCTTCATTTTCAGTTGGTGTTTGAAAGAGGTGACAAGTGTGTGATACAGTCAGATTGTTACCGAGATGTCTGCCAAGTAATGGAAATTCATCTTTCTGACTGTGCCTTACCTTTATATCTACAATCATAATTGTCAAGGGCCACTTATGCCATTTACAACACAGGTCCTATATTGGTGGGTTAATTTAAATTGGATGTACATCACTATCCAGTAACTGCCAGTTACCACTTGAATGCATTCCCAATCGGTCCATTTACGGCTTTTACTTGAGATTTAATGGGGACTACAGGGTATAAGTTAACGAACCGGGTTTTCGGGCCTTGTCTCCCGTTTTAATGAAACACGTCCGGTCGATGTGATTCGTAGTGTCATGGTCACGCTGAAACATCCGTAAGCTTCTATGTCGCTTCCGCACCGGTCACTATTTTTCCGTAATTAATCCAGTAGCAAGTGAGTTCTTTTGATTCTCCACCAACACGTCTCCGCTCACGGAAGATTAATAACCGCTATTAATGCTACCACAAGGTGAATATTGACACAAGCACACATTCGTAATTTCTAAGCAATAGTATAACAACTTGTCTTTTATCACAATGGGCGTAGTGGAGTAATCGAGTAGTAGCTGACATTCAGAACAACCCTATAGTGAGAATAATCGTATCACATATAATCACCATGTCTCGTACATAGTCTTGTACAGAGCATCGCAGAACAACGTTATAGCTTTTGAACCAGCCTCCAAGACTGCATCCATAGCAATGAATGGATGTGGTTGACCCTTCATGACGTTGAACTCAACCTTGACATTGGAATCTCGCAGCTTGTCAGCGAATTGCTCGCCCTCTGTGCGAAGAACATCCAATTCACCAACGACAAAACATGCTGGTGGAAGTTTAGAAAAATCCCCCTTCCAGAATAGTGGACTGGCTTCAGGATGGGACCAATCCTCTTTGTTTGGTAGGTAATGGTTGCGGTACCAAAGCATCTTGGGGGCAGGGAGCGCCGGGGAATTTTGGTTTTCTTTCCACGACTCATTACTTGTAATATCAGCCGTGTTATCCATAACCGGGACCGAAAGGAGTTGTAGAGAGAACCGAGGCGATGCTAGATCGGCGGCCCTCTGACACATGATGGCTGCCAAGTTAGCACCAGCGGATGAACCACCTGTATATTCTTGATTAGTTGACAGAATAAACTATTTTGGGAAATGTGAGTTACCTGTAGCCATTTTTGACGTGTCCAACCCAAGAACATCTTTGCCTTCCCCAATCACCCATAAGACAGCCTCCCAAGAATCGTGCACAGCAGCGGGGAAAGGGTTCTCTGGCGCAAGTCTGTAGTCTACGCTGACGACAACACACTTGCCTCGAGCACATAAATGAGACGCGATGACATTTTCGGTTTCAATCGTACCGAGAACCCACCCACCACCATGATAATAAATGCAAACTGGCCATCCAGATTCGGGCTTGTCACCATTAGGTGTGAAGCATCGAACGCTGACATCAGGGCCCTCGCTTTCCTTTCGTTTGACTTTATGGTCAACTGTGCTGGCGACTGGTTGTAATGGCCCACTGCCTGGGATGAGAACACCACTGGCCCGTGACGCTTCTATTGGTTGAAGGTGGACTTGCTGTTTGTCTATAATATGTTTGTTATAGAAAGCGGCATATTCGGGGTCTATTCGGCCGACCACTGATTCATGGAGGGGGTATGGCGGTTGGTTGCTCATAATGAAGTTGTCAATTGTACAAGGAGGGAATTGACGAGGATTGGATTGTGTACTCAGTAGTATTGACCAAGATATTGTTGCTTTTTTGTTTATACAGCGGAGGTTTATCTATTGCCGAGTATCGTGGCTGGTTTGTTGAAGCCTCAGTCATCAATGCCTGTAGTAGTGGGTTGAGATCGGCATCCATGTCATGTTACACCGCGAACTCGTACTGTACAAATGTCGGATTCTCCACTCGGCGTATTGCGAAAGAGCACTGTGACCCACCCCCAGATTGTAGGGATCATAATCATTATCTATCAACTATGGAGTACTGATAATACAGTGTGTCCATTGAGATAACATACCTTGGACATGTAACCGGTGATATCTATCACAACCTAATTGATGTAACCTCAAGCTATATTACTCTCGCGCTGTTCTTTCTCACAAAACATCTCAGATATCACACGCTCGCCATAGCTACTACCCTTCTCCCTGACGACACGTTCCTCTTTTTACACAACACTACGGATCGCCAAAGCAATATGGATCCAAAAGACCATAAAGATGACGACTTCATTGATGACACGCTTCATGATGTCGCTGAAGGGGAAACAGCTCGCATTGTTGACCACATTGCGGAGCGTCAACTCTGCCGCAAGTTCGACGTTCGATTGATGCCTGTTCTGGCTATCATGTGTAAGATTGGTGTCGCATGCCATCCGTCGACATTTCTGACATTTCGGTAGACTTGTTTAATGCTCTCGATAAAGGCAACCTTGGAAACGCCCAAACAGCTGGACTAAGCGACAGTACGACGTTTCGCTTCAAATATTCATCTGGCAATAACTAACATGGCTCTTAGATCTAAACTTCCAGCCAGGCCAGTACAACCTTTTGGTGTCAATCTTTTTCGTCCCTTACGTTATTTTTGCTCCACCAACTGCCATCATCGGCAAGAAATACGGACCTGCCAGGGTTCTTCCAATTCTCATGTTCACCTTTGGTTCTATGACTCTGTTGGCTGCTTGCGTTCAGAATTTCGGGGGTCTCTTTGCGCTTCGCTTCTTTTTGGGTGTTGCAGAATCAGGCTTTTTCCCACTGGTTATCTATTACCTTACGACCTTTTACAGACGTGGAGAATTGGCACGTCGTTTGGCTGTATTTTACGCGGCCTCCAATATTGCCAATGCTTTTGTAAGTTTCTAATGCGACATAAAGAGTACCGACGTTAATGGAAATAGAGCGGTCTTTTGTCATTTGGAGTGTTTCAGATTGAATCTGAAATGTATGTCTGGCGGTACCTGTTCATTATTGAAGGTGCGGCATCTGTTCTCTTCTCGATCTTTGCCTTTTGGTATCTTCCACGGTCCGCCGGCGAGGCCAAATTCCTCGGCGAAGAGGAAAAGGCATTGGCATTTCACCGAATGCAGGTCGACTCGTCTTCAATTGTGCAGGAAAAGTTCAACTTTAAAGAGTCGATCAAGATTTTCAAGCATCCGACAACTTATTGTTTTCTCTTGATTGAGATTTGCCTCGGTGTACCGATTCAATCAGTTGCACTCTTTATGCCGCAGATTATTCAGCGTCTTGGATACGGTACAATCAAGACCAATCTCTACACTGGTATGTAACCCAGAGGGATATGATCTAGTCGACTTGCTAACACGTCAAAACAGTTGCGCCCAATGTTGGCGGCGCGGTAATGCTACTCATTCTGGCCTTCAGCTCGGATTTTCTGCGCATTCGTTTCCCCTTCATCATGCTCGGATTCGCTTTTACCTTTACAGGATTCATCATCTATGCTGCCATCTCAGATGTTCAGGCTCAATTACAACTGGCCTATTATGCATGCTTCATGATGGTCTGGGGAACTTCTGCGCCATCTGTTCTCTTATCGACGTGGTACAACAACAATATTGCTAATGAGAACCAGCGCGTGGTTCTCACATCAGTGGGCGTCCCACTAGCAAATCTGATGGGTCTTGTATCAAGCAACATTTTCCGTGAGAGCGAAAAGCCTAAATACCCAACTGCTCTTATCACAACAGCCTGTTTTGGAGCTTGCGGATGCCTCGTAGCGGGTCTTTTGGGTGGATATATGGTGTTTGATAACATGCGACGAAATCGCAAAGCGGGGACAAAGACTACGGCCGCTGATGTACCCACTCAGCGTTTGCGCGACGGTCCATCTGTCCCCGAATTTCGCTGGTTCTTGTGAGCGGGGAAGACCAAAACTGCGATAAGCAGGGAAGATCGGCGGACAAAAGGTCATGAGATGAGAGGCGGGGAGAGTAGCGCACTGTGCTCTGTAATCTACATACAACGTTACTTTATAACTATCAATTCCTATCTGTGGGATCTAATTTCGGAGGGTAAAAGTAAACCCGATACACAATTGTCAATCTGTTCTATTCACTCAGTCATAATATAGCCGTTGTCGCGATTTATTGTCACAATTCATCGAGTATCATCAGCAAACTGCAACCAACACTACCAATATGTATTCTCCCAAGGTGGGCGACAGCCTGGATGACCTCGACACTCCTTCCATGATTGTCGACCTTGACATCATGGAAGCCAACATCAAAAAGCTCATGGAAAAACTCCTTCCAACAGGACGCAATATCCGACCGCATTTAAAGACAACAAAAAGCGCCATTATCGCAAAAAAGCTTGTTGCTGCTGGTGCAAAGGGCGGATGCGTCGCAAAGCTGAGTGAAGCTGAAGCGATTGCAGCTGCTGGTTTTTCAGATCTCCTCATTACGTGTGAGATTGTCGGCGCGGCCAAAGTCAGAAGATTGGTTGAGCTTTTCAAGAAGCACCCAGGACTACGGATAGTGGTAGACGATGCAGAGGCGGCCACGGCTATCAACAATGCCCTGGCAAACTCGGGTGTTCCTGAACCAATAAACGTGTTGATCGACTTGGATGTTGGACTTCACCGCACGGGTGTTAAACCCGAAGGCGCCTTAGCACTGGCTCAGCACATCAGCACTTTGAAGTCCATGCGTCTTATTGGTGTTCAAGGTTACGAGGGTCACTTGCAACATCTTCACGACTTCCAAGATCGAAAACAACAATGCCTTGAGTCAATGCGCATTCTTACAGAGACTTCGGAGAATCTTCGAAAAGAGGGATTCAATATCGAGGTTGTCACAACTGGAGGCACCGGTACAGCTGAGTTCTGCGCGACAGTACCAGGTGTAACAGAACTGCAGCCTGGATCCTTCATCTTCATGGACACAGACTACCGTAATGCTATCGGAGCGTACTATTCCCACAGTCTGTCCTTCCTCGCAACGGTCGTTAGCAAGCAAGGCGAGCGTCAAGTCACGATAGACACGGGTCTCAAGAGTCTAACGACGGATAGTGGTCTTTCTGAGTGTAAAGATCAAAGATACGTTTATAACCAGTTGGGTGATGAGCACGGTTCTTTGAACTGGGAAGAGGGAACAACATCACTCAAGGTCGGTGACAGGGTGGAGATGATTCCTAGCCACATTGATCCGACGGTCAACCTTCACGATTATTATTATGCTCATCGTAACGGGATCATTGAAGAGATCTGGCCAGTTGACTCCAGAGGAAAGGTTCAATAATTTAGAAAATAGTGGCAATGCAACAATCTGTGTTTCTCATTACACCAATACAGACATCAACGTCTCTAGTAAAAATGTCTTGGCGAATATTGCAACATCAACTTGACCGTCTCTTCAATGTAGAAATGAAATGACACAGAAAATTGAATTCAGACAGATAGTACTAGCATTGATTCTTGACTGTCTTTTTCTTGTTCTATGATACTTTTTCATCTGTCTATATGATCAAAACTTCTTCCTGAAGTAGTTCTTTGCTCCTAAAGTCTTTCCTCCTTCCCCGCATAAATTGGCCAACTCTGGAATATGTGCCTTGCTCGGCTGTGTTTGCAAGTAATAAACCGGATATGCATTGACCCGATACTTCCTGATCAGAAGCTACAGCAAGACAGTACACAACCATCGGTTCAGTAATCCGAGATTCATCACAAGTACCAACGGTGTTGTTGTTCCATGTGCCATGAAGAGCCTCCGGTCTTTCATCAATATCAACTTCTGGGTTCGCCGCAATGAAATCCGCGATGTATTGCTTGTAGGCTTCCTGGTGAGACATTATAGTACTTCCACTACTCTCATTCTGAGACATGGGAAGCAAAACAAGATTAGAAGTCTGTGGGTAAAGCCATGCGATTCTGAAATAACCTCTTATCTTGAGATATCCCGAAACAACCTCGCCAAATGGGTTTTGGTTCAATTTTGGTGTTGTTGAACACTCGATAATTTTGCAAATGGTAACTGTGCCAAACAAAGGGTCATATCCATCGTCAAATCGAATCACGCCGCCCTCGACACTTGCCCAAGACCAAGAAGGCGCGCGGTATGTCTTTGGCCTAAATGATTCAAGTTTTTCACCATCTGGTAGACTACTGTGGTGACATTCGACATACCATGTTAGATGTAGTGCCAGTTTGTATGTCCACATTCCTGCGTAATACTCAGGACCAAGGGCCGGGGCGAACGAATTATGGAGTGCAATTCCAGCTACCGCGTTCAACTTGTCATTCTCTAGACTGGCACGTCTAAGTGAATAGGCCGTAATAATTCGACACCAACAGCCCAACGCCTCGTATTTCAACGCGTCCTCAAGATCCATCAATACCTGGTTCAGGTTAAGACCAGTGTGGGTGTCGCTAAAATCCTGGTAGGGATAATGGAACGAATTATCAAAGGTCTTGGTACCAGCTTTGCAGGCCCATATCATGGTATGACTAGCGTATGTGACTGTCCGCTGAGCAAGCAGTTGTTCCTGCAGCGTCCACGCTCTTTTTGCCAGCGGCTCAGAACGTTCATCGTATGCTAGATCGTCGAGGTTACCAAAAGAAAAGGTCCCGAACAAATTGGGCTTGATCCGGAACGGTACCGTGAAAAGGTCTTTCGAATGTAGGCGATTCTGTAAGAATCCCTTGTGGACCTCTTCTGAAGAAGCAGCGACAATTGTCAAAGTGGAAGTCGCATATATATCCTTCATCAGTGATATTTCCCGATTCTTGTCGTCGTCAGAGTCTTGGAGGATGCAGAAGGCGTCTATCCACAGATACGGAATGGAAAGACTGCGTGTTACAGCAATGGCATCTTGGAAAGTAGCAGGAAGCTTACTAGTTTCAAGGTTCTCTGTAAACTGGGCATAGTTGGACGTGTTGAGTGTCTCAAATGGGGTTTTGCCCCAGCAATATGATATAGTTGCGTATTTCCCTGTACATTTGCCAGTTTCAATGACCCTCGGTTCTTCTTGATCTGCGGGACTGACTTCGATAACCCTGTTAGGGAGTGTAGTCTCCGTGCGAGGATCTGAACAGCCCTTATGTTCATTACACTCCGCGAGCCAAGACTGAACTTGGTTACTAGCGTCTTGACTGCCAACATCTGTTCTCAATGGGCGTGCAGTGACGTAAGCTGATGCTTCATTATCACTAGGAGTGAAAGCATAGATTTCTTTGCATGTATCAGCAAATTCCTCCTCTTCTCCACATAGATAATAGACGCGGACAAAAAAGACGTTGCGACCTGTTGGCGTAGCACGGTGCCTTTTCCGATCGGGGAGTAACACCGTTTTGATATGTGTGCTTCCATGCCTTGAAACGTCCAAGAATGTCAGAACAAAACTGCACCAGTTGCAACCGGATGATGAGGCATTTTTAATTTCGTCGAGTGTCGAAATTGTAATTGTCTCGTGATGGATATAAGGGTCATCTTCGGCAGTACAAGTCTTTTCGAAAGACTTAGTGTCGAAGAAATCAGCCCAGCATTTTGCACAGACAAGGTCTTGTGGCTTCATATTACAAGGGTTGGATGTCAGTGACAGGTAGTCAGTAAAGTGGAGTCTAGTGATCCTTAATTCCAATGATGTTTCAGCACGTGACTTATCTCTGCAGACAAAAGAGGTAAGTTTCTTCTTATTTGGGTCAAGGAATATCCATTAAAAAGTTATCTAAATGCTTTATACTATTAGAAGCCCAGTGATGCAAACTACTAGTCTAGTTCAATAGACTGTAGCTAATAGAGTTTATGATTTACTTATAGTTTATATTATTAATTTCTCTATACTTTAAGCTCCTTTTACTGGTTGAACTGCCAAGCTAAAGCTAGTGCAGGAAATAGCGTAGCTTTTTTTCAGTATAACATCAAGTAAACAGACCTAGCCACTCTGAATTACTGCTGTTCAAGAATTTGCACAAGACATTAACTTGACGGGAAGGCTATTTCTGAAAATAGCTTAGCATAGTAAACCAGTTTCTGGCTTAGCGAGTAAGTCTTAGTCTAGTTTAGCTTCAGGGAGAGTTACAATGCATAGCGTAGTAAGAATGCGACGTTATTCAAAATAGCCTTGTATTCTTAAAAAGAAAGAGAGGTACAGCAAGTAACTTTCATACGAGAAAGGAGCATATTCTACCTGTTTCTTATGCTCTCAAAGTAGGGCACAGTGGGATTTCAATAAGGGTGCTAATGTCGTTGGATCAGTAAAACAAATGCCTCCTGTTTTCTTATCGTCCTACCAACAACAAAATCCTTTGATGGTGGAGTAAGACAGGGTAGGGTGGTGAGATATGTATGTTGGTCACAAAGTGATGGTTATGATCTGACCGGACGCCAAGTGTCAAGAGTGGGGATCTCAACGGTTTGATTAAGGATTTCATCTTTATCCATGCCTTCGTATCGGACATTCTTTCTGTGTTGGTTGACTCGTTCCGATGTAGAATGCCTGGGCATAATGTAGTTAAGCGATAAAAAAACATGATGTTATCGCCCCAGCCGCCATAACTCATTCGTTCCTGGTCGCCCCTTCACCGCTGTAACAATCGTAAAAAAAGATATAAACCCTACTCGTAGCGCAATGCCTCGGGGCTGTTTTTGAAGATTCATATACAGCCCTCATTTTCACCTCATACTTCAACTTTTACTACGCACAATGTATTGCACGGACATGCCCATCAGACCTCTGGCCGATGCTTTTGATCCCGTAGGACCAGACACTCTTGGAGTGCCAGATCTAGACTGGGACTCCATATTCCCACAGAAGAATTGTCCTGGCGATGGTCCTCTTATTCTTCATCCTGAGAAGTTGAATGTTCCGTGGCACTGTTCTTTGCCTCATGTAAGGCAATCCAAATGGTGGGCTGAGGCTGCAGATACTGCACGAGAGCTAGTACACGGGATCATTCTCAGTAAGGCAACTGAGAATAATATGCCCTTTGAATTCAAGGATGATCGCCGCAAAGGGAAGATTGACGAGCTTGTTGAGAATGCTGTTTCATGCTGCGCATATCTCTACCCAACAAGCACTCCCAAGCGATTAACCTTGCTAACTCAGGCTATTGTACTATTGTTCTTCCACGATGGTAAGTGAATGTACTTGAAAGGGGAAATTATTCTAACATATTATACAGATGTTATTGAGCGCGGGGCCAGCAAAGATGATCCCACAGTGGTGGATGAGCTCTTAACCAAGACGCCCAAGAATATGCATTTGAAACGCTTTTGCGAAGAAGTCTTAGAGTTTGATCCTTTCCTTGGTCCTGAATTAATTGACGGGATTCGCACATGGGTTAGTGACAGTCGTGCCAAGTCACCCTTTCGACAAGATCACTACCACACACTAGATGAGTATTTCCTCTACCGACGAAGCGATATTGGCAAGACGTAAGTAGAGTTTAAACAAACTCTGACATTTGACACTAACATCTGTTCAGAATTATGATCGCAGCCATTCGCTTTGGCACAGGTTATCCGTCAACACAAGAGGAGATGGCTCCACTCGAATATGTCACTGATCTATGGGCAATGCATAACGCGGTAAACAACGACCTGTACTCGTATGATAAAGAGATTTACGAGTTCAAAAACTTCCAAGGCTCTGTTGTTAACACAGTGTACATCGTCGAGAAGCTTCTCTGTGTTAATACAACCTTGGCTAAGCACATCACTCGCGCTATCTCATTCGACTATGAGAAGGAGATATTTGCTATCTGCAAGGAATGGATGAGTAACCCTGCTACCACTGAAGGACAGCGTGTCCATCTCGAATCGTTGTATGATTCTATGGCTGGGAATATTTTCCACTCTGCCACTTTGAGCAGATATGTGCGACATGCAGAGAGGCCTGTTCCTACCAGTACTAAGTAAATATCAGTTTGAAATTTATGACTAGAATTGCGATTAATGGAAATCAATTGGCGGGTTTCTATCTTGATTGACCGACGTTTGCTTATGGGGATGTGGGACATTTTTCTGTGCTATACGCGAAAGCTATGGTGATGAAGGCGATTGCAGTTGACGATTCGCAAGACCATCGGACTTCTCCTTGCAAATGACAAGTTGTGTAATAAAGGCTTCTCCTTCGAGGGCATGGGGATTCCCTAGACCCTGAAAGTCAACCATCCTCTCTCCAGGGTGAATTGGCTGTTGGTCGTGAGAAAACTGATGTCCATTGTTGTGGGGCTTGAGAACATGGCAAGGATTGCGATAGAATATTATTGGTTGACAAACTACCGAGAACCAGGCTGTCTGTGGATCTACAGGGTTAAACTGCAAAATGTATTGCCAACCAACAGTCCTTGGCATCTACAGAGATATTCAGGGGAATGTCAGGATTAATGACGAAAATTCAATCCAATTAGTAACATAGAAATGGATATGTTGGACTTGTTATCATTTGAAAATTCAAAAACACAAGGATCAACTACTAAGCAAAGTACTTGCTGTTTGCACTAGAAATCATCTTCACATGAGAAACTACAGGGTTCTGCTGTGAAGTGTTGGTCCGTCCCGTTAGCCCGTCGTCTTGAGCCCTTTGACTTGAACCATGTGGAGGCAACCCAACCCAGAGGCTAGGTCAAAACAGAATACAATAGAAATCTATTTATAGTTTGGTACAGGTACGAAGCCTTATGTCGCCATGTCGGTCAGTAAGTCTCAGCTGAATGACAGTATTCCGCAAGCCTTCCAACCACCACTCTTTAGCCTTTGAAAAACTCAATTCCAAGAGCCAACTGGCCAGGCAGTTGAAGGTACTGTCATAAAGCGTTTGCTTCAACAATATTCTTCATTATGGACGCTAGGTAATTAATCCTGATCTTAATATAAAGAAATCTGGCCGGTTTCTATCTCAATTGGCTAATGTCTGCTTACAGGTAAACATTCGGACATATACACATAAAAGTTACACTAATATCAAGAAATCAATAAATCAGCTCGCTCCATCTTAGAGCCAGAAACCATTTCGCGAGTGGGGTCTCATGGTCATGTCTTGTCAGGCTGTCGACTTTTAACTTTCGCCTATCTACAACAAAAAAGCATCATGACATCGATGCTCACACAAAGTCTTGTCAGGCTTCGACGGACGAGGAGCGAAAGCTCACCAGAGCCCATACGCACATCTGTATAGCTGATATAGTCTATCATGTGAGTTGAACTTGTTTTAGTTAATAGTTGTTAACGTCTGTACGTTCATTCTAAGCACAGATTACTGAGGCAATAGGGACAATAGCCTCTGAAACCTATTGTAATTTCGAATATACTAGCCTAGATATTATTAATTTCGGGGCCTTACCTGAATTCTTTGCCTTTTTTTATATTGTTGATTCCTGTACGAATGAATGCTACGTGGGCTAATAATAGGATTTAATAAAATTTCAAAAGTGCAAAATATAATGGCTTAGCAACGTACATATGTTAGAAAAATAAATTATTTATAGTATATCAGCCACTGGCTTGGCAAGTAAGCATTCCAGTTCAGCCCCAGGGAAAGGACTAATGAGATTGGACCAGGAAGGTAAATACCTTACATTTCCCTGTTGTGTAACTGATAACAAAAGCCACAAAATATCAGGCTCTGACACGTTGAGGTATTAATCCATCTAGCGCCCCCAAAGATTGACATACTTCTATCTGCCTGAACTTCCTTCCTCGCTCATTTTTTAGTAACGTGTTCTATTGCCTATGTTTCAATTACTTTCAGCCCACCCGCACCCAGTACAGCAGCAGATACCAAGACGATAAATCTGACCGCAATGTTCAAATTCGGCCTTTCCCATCTAACAGGATGGAGAAGAATGGCTGCTTACCTTACTATCCTTGTCTTTTTCATGACATTCATTCTTGTCGCCACACTTATTGCATCACTTTACGGAATTCACGACGATGCCATTTCGATTCGAAACGATACTGTACTCTGGGAGGCTGATTGTAACAGCACAGACAAAGCCAATCTTTGGCTTCATCTGGCAATCAACATTATATCTACTGCTATTCTAGCATCTTCCAACTTTTTCATGCAAGTCCTCGTTGCACCTACTAGAAAGGATGTAGATAAAGCGCACGAAAAAGGCCACTGGGTCGAAATAGGGGTGCATTCGTTGCGCAATCTGTTCATCATGCGCCGCCATAAAAAGCTTCTCTGGTTTTTGTTCTCCATCACATCGGTACCATTGCATCTCGTCTTTAATGGCTGCATACTCGAATCTCGAGCCTCCAATGCCTTTTGGGTTCTAGTTACGTCAGAGAAATTCTTGGAGGGCGATCCATGGGTCATTCGAGACTCGACCATGCAACAATCGGATACTGTAACAGAAATCCAGAATGACATCATATCAAGCGGATACATCCGTTGGGAGAATATCAGCTGGACAGCATGTATGGATCGCTATAATTCTCCCGAAAAGATGATGTATGAACACCGACATGCTATAATGGTTGATAGATCAGCCACTGCATGGAATGTTGCACCACGTTCGGATGGTGCTTACAAACCAAGCTCGATTTGGGGTATGAAGACTTTCATACATGTCGACTCTGCAGCCGTGTCTCCTGATAATGATACTCATTGGTTGGATCCTTGGGAAGCCCACTTGCTCATCGTTGATCAGGAAATACGTTTATCAGAACGTATCGAAGACCCTCCATCCTTTTGGTTCAGAGATGGATACTTTGATGGAGCTATAAACTCTTCGATGAAAATCAGTTACTGTCTATCGGAGAAGTCCCCGGCGCCGTGTGGGTTGATTATTTCCAACAGTCTTCTCTTGATCGTTTGCAGTATGTGCGGCATCAAGTGCATTCTCTGCATCATCACCTTGATGATAGTAGTCCCACGGAAAGCCGATCCTTTGATTACACCGGGAGATACGGTCGCTTCGTTCATCGCCAACCCCGGAGAAGACACACACAACATGTGTGGCCTGAGCTCCCGAGATCTCACAATGTATGACAAAGGCTGGTGGGAGGGACACTACGATGGCTACACTGAGCTTAAAAAGCCAAAGCCTTGGGTTATACATAAAGGCACTGTTGGCGAAGGTATTACAAGAACTATATGGGGTCTCTCATATCTACCGATTATGATTTCATTGTTCTTTGCAGTCATATTGTTCGTTGAAGCTGTGAAGAAGCAGCCCATGTAAGTGCTCTGTTCTAAATGTAATCAGTCGAACACGGATGGTTATTGACAACACTTATGATATAGTAAGGAATCCCGATTTGAGCATGACCCTATGCACCAGCCAGTCAACTTGGGCATAATCACAACGACCTCGTTGCTAGGTCTCACTATTATCGCCAATATCCCACAGCTCCTTCTGTCAGTTTGTTACATGACATTAAACGGACTTGTCACCAGAATGATGACTGAGTATGAATGGTCTCGGTATAGTACCGAATTCCGCTCGCTTCGAGTCACTAGCCCTGCAGGCCAACAACGCTCTACATACCGGCTTCAACTTCCCTACAGGTGGTCGATCCCAATACTGTTCACCAGCGTTCTACTCCACTGGGTTTACTCCAACTGTATATATGTTAGCAACTACAACTGTGAGTATAGCCTATTATTAGCATATGAGCCACTTCTGATGATGCTGATAGATTATGATTCCAACATACCATACAGCCTCGTTGGGGACAGTCGTGGTTTAAAGCATTCCACGTTGGCGATATTGATCGCTCTGATCATATCGTCGATAATTGTAGCTGTCCCAATCATCCTTTCTAGAATTGAACTACCAGGAAATATGACTCTCGGGGGCTGTAACTCTAAAGTCATATCTGCAGCTTGTCACTGTATAATACACAATCCGACCACCTCGTCTGCAACAGAACCGAAGTTCTTTGCCTCAAACACCCTGATAGCGAAGATTGAGGAAAACACAAAGAAACGGCTAAACACCGAGGATCCTGCCGATACTATAAATGCTGAGGGTTCGATGAGTTTGTATGAAATGTCATTGCGGAAGTTGAAATGGGGGGAAATCTTGCAGGCTCTTGACGGTGATGGTATCGGTCACTTGGGGTTTGGGACAGAGGACCAAGATGTCACGACTCCAGTAGAAGGGAGACTTTATAGTTGAAATATAAGATAACCAAGGTTTACCTATTAGATATAATAATTAGTGTTACTCATCATAATTGCATCTATTGTGTCTCGAACTGTTGCAGTCTCAACAACAAGATTGGTTCTCTGTGATTTGAAGAAACTCTTTCTTGCACCACTTCTCAATCAGACAACATGACCAACAGCCGGATTCCTGAGACTCAGAACGCGGCTGTCCGAAAAGGCTCCGGAGCCAGTGCGACGGTTTCTGTTGAGACAGTATCAGTTGCTCGTCCTGCGCCTCACCAGATCCTCTTCAAGATAAACTGGAACGGCCTCTGCGCTTCAGACAAATCTTTACTCCGCGACGAATAGGCCGATTACAATGACATGATACCTCCTTCCTTCTGCTTTAACTTTCGCCTATCTACAGCACAAAAGCATCATGACTCCGATGCTCACACAAGACCCCTCCAATGCCATCCGAAACGAAAGGGATAGAAGGCCATGAAGGGGCTAGAGTTGTTGTTGCCGGTCATTAGTAACGATCTTACGAGCTTATGGAAGGTTGGGGACAGAGCGGGTGTCAAGTAGATTGAATCAACTTGCGGCGTGTGCGATATGTGCTCCTATGGCTTGGATGAGGCACACTGCCCCAATGTTATCCACCATGTTGTTAAAATGGCTGGCACTTTTCAAGAATACTGTGTTACTGATGGTAGGTATGCTAACAAAATTCAAGATGATATCACGGATGAGGCTGTTAGTCCCACCATGTGCGGCGGGTTCTCAGCATATTCAGCTTGCAAGCGGTCAGCTGTTAAGGCGGGAGAATGGTTTATTGTCCTTGTGGTTGGTGGAGCTGCTGGACATCTTAATGTGCAGTAGGCGAGAGCTATTGGGATGAAGGTGATTGCAGTTGACAAAGGTTAGAAGAAGGAGGGTATTTGTGTGGCTCTGGGTGTGGAAACACTTATTGATTTCTCTAAAGAGGATGTTGTAGCCGAAGTAAGCAAGGTTACAACTCATGGTGCACACGGAGTACTAGTTACTGCACCATTGCAAGAGGGAAATACTATTTCGCCTTTCATGTTGCGAGTTCGTGCAACAATGGTGGTAAGCAGATCTACTCACCCTTCCCCTCCATGGCTTCAACTGATACAATATCCCAACAGGCCCTAGCCCTCCCTAGGAGCCCTTCCGTTGTAGCAGGAGTATCGGCCGCTTTGGTCAGTGGCAAGAAGTTGAATATTGTTGGAAGCCTTCATGATGCTTTTGTGTTGTAGATGGACGAAATTTAAAAGTCAAACGTTGAAAGCCTTATTGGTACAAAGAGGGATGTAGAAGAGGCGCTTGGCTTTGCAATACGGTGACTAATTAAGCCTGTCGTGACCCGAGGAACGCTTCATGATATTAACAAGTTTTGTGATTTGCTTGGCGCTTGAGAAATTTCGGGTAGAGTTGTTCTTAAGGTTTCTTCCGTTTAGACTCTAGAACAGACTCTTGTTATCTGGAACAATAACTATAAATTATCGGGATGTGGCGCGAGTGGTAGTTTCTCAGATGTCGAGATAGTTGTTCCATATTTGGGTTATTCTCTACAACCTTCTGAATGTCGATTATAATCCCACGGATCCAGACTACCAATGTAAATTGCCCTTTAAACACTGGAGGTATGGTTTTACCATTCTAACATCATGTAATAGTAGTAGTGTTTTCTTTCACCTTTCGAACTATGTTCTTCGTGGTGGGGTATCGTCATGGCGTCACGCTAACCTTTTATAGAAAATATGGTCAACCCTGCCTGCGAGGCTTCTGACGCATGATTCGTATTATGACACCTGGTAGCCACCAGAAATCTTTTAGGATCTGTGAATAGAGAAACGTAATCCCTTGGCTAGCACCTACACAGGCTATTCTGTTGCAAATTGGAGTATTTTTTGCATATCTTACCTTTGTAATTCCTTCAACCTTTATGCTGTGAAATGAACATTGCCTGAAGCCACTCGTGAAAGGCTCCACTCCCCAACCCTGTAATGATGCCTGGAAACATACAGCAACTGATCTTGGCTCATCTTAGTAGGCTAGTGCAGTATGCAGCTACGTAACGGTAACCGGGGCTTTATGGCAATGTATTGTATTAATGAGTGATATGGACTAGGCCATTGCATGTAAGCGAATAACCGAGCGTATATAATCCCCAACCCCAACTGTCTATTCAGGTTAAAAATCCGCTACAAGCAATCATCGGCACATCAGTATGTTTCAAGAAATAGCCAATCGTCTTAGCTCTGCCTTTGAAGTTTACCCATGGGTATCAGAGCTATCTGGAATTCTCCCACTCTCGGCTCTCATCGATTTTATTGAGATCCCGACCAAGCTCCATGTGTTAGAGCTGACTGGGTTCGTCCCATTATGGGGCTGGGCAATTACGCCGTCTGGGAGCAGATTGCTGCTTGAGAAGCCAAAGATAATTTGCGGAAAGTCCCTGACTCAGGACTGCTACTTGGATCGCTACGGCAATTCTCCTGCATTTGAAGCTCTCGACGGACGATATGGTGACAGATATTTTGTCAATAACCCCGAAACACTACGACTTCTACTCAATGGGTCTAAGACCACACATATTGAGAACGACCATATGAACATGGTTGATAGACAATTGATCCGCCGAATTCAAAACGTCGAGATCATCCATTTTTTCCGACAAACCCCAGACTCACCATCACTACAAGCTCCGCCGAGTCGGCCACGGCCATTCCTCTCACACATTCGAACATTCAATAAACCCCTTCGCAAAACACCCGCCCTCTACAAAGCTACTTCTATCATCGGATGGGTGTTGTGGGTCTTAACAGCTATCGCAAGCGTTTTTTGCGGGCTTTGGATCTCATTTGCCTTCATCGTACTTCTACCGATCAGTGGAACAATTGTTTGTCTTCTTTTTGGCTATCAACCTCGAAAGCTGCTTGTTGATGGGGAGAGCAAGTTCGTTCGCCTTGTGGTTGTTACCGAACACATGAACACGAGTAACTGGAAGATCATTATGGGAGAAAGCACAATCGTCAACTCTCTGGTCAACCGGCCTTTGGAACCAAGTGGGCGACACCCACCCAACACTCGAACTCGTATTCTCCGTCACCTTCTACGAATTTGCATCGTCGGTCAGTGGGCCATAGCTTTGGGCGCGGCAGCAACGAAATACTGGGATGCGTATCTGGTTTGCTTCTGGATCGCCTTTCCTATTTTCTGTCAAGTATATTTCATATCGCCAAGCTTCTGTAGCAAAGCCTGGTTGGAGCAACAGGCAGGAGTCGGCGTCGAACGATACACTACGCAAGTCAGTAGCCGAAGGTCATTACTGAATCTTATTGTCGCTCTCAATCCGGATACCTTTGATGTCAAAGACGGCATTACCGATTACAGTCAATTTGCAGGTAATAGTATGAAATGGATCAACCCAATATTGGCTGAAGGCGGGAGCCGAAGTGCCTGGGAGACAGCCACACGAGAAGCAGCCGAGGCATTTGCGGGATTTGAAGCAGAGTCCATGCAGAAAACCAACGTTGGCCACCCTCGGGAACATGACAGTGATTTCCCGTCCAAGGCCTGGAATGACAAGTATAGGGTTTTCACCACAACGTCAACGGGGGAGACACGAGAACAGAACTATTGGAGAAGATTTATCCCCGAGGGAATCTATTTGGCTAGCAAGATTAAGGAGGAATCCGAAATCTCCCCGGGGAAGTATGTTCAGCCAGTGAAGGGACAAGTTATTAAGACTCCGGACAGGGAGCAATTTCTTGGATTTGGTGGATGTCTTTCTACTTCTGCATAGTATAAATAATATCACGATTCAGATTCTTTCGCTGAAAACCACGAGTCCCAGAGTAAAAGATCCTCCCTTGCAGGTCGGGGGGTCCCCTGGACCCTGGAAATCAAGCTCCCTGCCTTCAGGGTCAGGTTGAGTGTTGGTCACGCCATAGGCAAATTGATACAAGGGGGTATGAGTGAGATTTAAGAAGGAAGAAACCTGTTGGTTCTGCTTATTTTCTCATTTTTGTGGGGCGTCACAAACGGAAAAGTTTGTGATGCAATAATATTGTTGGTTGTTGAACAATGATTGGCAGATCAGGCTGTCACAGATCCGCAAGGTCACAGCGTAAAATTTGTTCACAATTCAGTCAAGCCCTGCATCTGCAAAGATACCCAAGAGAATATTAGATGATTTAGACTTTTGTGACAAAAACACAACTCAATCCACTTTCACAAGAATAAAATTAGTCCAGTTTTTATCAACGCAAGGTTGAGAGAGAACGGTGATAAGCTGATAAGATAAGAATTAGTCTAGGTATTGAGTACTTACCATAAGACTAGAGATTATCTACACGGGAGAAACTACTGGGTTTTGTCACAAAGTCTTGGGCCTGCCCGCAATCCTGCCGTCTTTAGATTGCGCGCTATGACTTGGGTGATGTGGAGGTCTTGGGAGGAGGCCTCAAAATGAATGGATATAGTGAAATGGCACATTCAGGCTGAAAAGCAATCAAGTGGCGCAGCACAGCGTTTAGGTCAGAACAAAATGGACCAATAGAGTTTGTTTAGAGTCTAGATGATTTATAGAGCCTCGTAGCGCCATGTCAGTCAAATAGACTCATCGTGGGAGCTTATGGTATAGTACGTACAGTCATCTTGCTCAACAGTATCGAAACATTTTGCAATGGAAATCTTTTCGAAAAAGGACCTGAAGGATAGTATCCCGCAAGCCTTTCGGCTTGACGGGATCTTAGCCAAAGAAACTGATTATGCTACCTACAGCGATGATGAGTTTGACTATTGGGGCGACACGGATAGCAGCGAAGATGATTCCAGTTCCGCT
Source organism: Fusarium kyushuense (assembly GCA_034753255.1). NCBI lineage: Eukaryota > Fungi > Ascomycota > Sordariomycetes > Hypocreales > Nectriaceae > Fusarium > Fusarium kyushuense. The sequence goes on along the minus strand of CM068238.1, from coordinate 9,037,130 downwards.
GCTCACGAAAGCTCAACAGAGCTCATACGCATATCGCACGTGCTGTCTCTGGCTGCTTCAAAGTTCTCAAGTTTCACCTAAAGGGGAACTCTCTGTCCGAAATCCAACAATGGCTTTGAGAAAGTTGATTTGGCCGAGGTTGTCAATCTCCTGTACTGGATGACCCGAATCCAGGCTGAGCTAGGAACTCTACCCGCAAAAAATTCTGATTGGGACCATCACTTCGTACCCTTTAAATACACTATCAACTCTGTGCAGAGGGCAGCGCAAGAGGTTGAAAAGCTGCGAATATGTAAGAATGGCCTCTGGAACCTTGTCAACGTCAGTGACCGCAAGCATGGCGATCTACCAGATATTGTCATGTCTCTCTCGAATTGCGACGAGGCTCTGGCCCTAAGGAGAAACATAACCTTTGTACCCCAAGCAAGTGTCAAGACGCACAGATGGACAGCACCAAGGTTCACCAGCTTCATAAATGCGGGGGAACTGTCTGCGAACAGAAGAAATTCCCTGTCGAATTACTTGCTACAAACATTGAGGTCGGCAAAAGCACCGCTTGGGTTTGCAACGCGTCGAAAGCACCTCGACCACAGCTCAATTTCAACAACAAACCCTACATTGCCATTTCCCATGTCTGGTCGGACGGCACCGGTGTCGGCGTCAAAGATGCTGGAACGTTCAACAATTGCCTGTATGAGTTCTTTGAACGAACTGCTATCAGGCTGAACTGTGTCGCACTGTGGTTGCTATCTCAATCCCTCAAGAGTTCAAGGCACGCATCAAAGCAATGAACGACACGCACAGTAACTACGCCAATGCCAAATATACCGTTGTCCATGAAAATTATCTTTTGAAATTCCCTTAGAAAGATGACGGCATCCCGTGTCTCGCTCTTGTGCTCTCGTCATGGTTCACTCGTGGCTGGACAGCTCTCGAGTTGGCCATGGCGCAGAAGGTCAAGATCTTGTTCAAGGTTACAGATAACACCAAGACAGAGCCTATCATCAAGGATCTCGACGATGACGTTCTGGCCAAAAGCCCGCTTTCATCTACCAGGGCGCACTGGCTTGCTACAAGCCTAGTTCAGAGGCTCAGAAGACAAGTCGAACATATTGGCGATTTTGTTGCAGCTCTTGGCCCTCGCAGCACTTCATGGGCCCGCGATAGAATTATTATCGCCAGCCTTCTTGCTGGTGTCCCTAATGTTGATATCTCAGCAGGCGAGAGTGTCATCATCAGACAAATTCTATAGTATCTTGGCAAAATACCCTATTTCTGTCTGCTCCATGGGAAGCCTACGATGTGTGACACAGGAGACTAACCCTGGAGTCCTGCGACGCTTGATGACATGACCATCGAAGTTATTGGAGGGATGTAGAGAGTTGATGATGACACGGTGGATACAATGCTTGAGATCGACGACCATGGATCTTTGTGGGGTATCTGCGCATGTCGCATCATCACTGAAGACGATGTCATCTATGTCAACATCAAGCCATATGAAGACAGCCTTGCAGCAACCATCAAGTTGAATCTGGCTTTGGCAGATTACAAGACACGTCTTCTCCTGCGACCCTCAGCCAACAACAGTGACCCCAGGTGTCTTCTCATCGTACCAATCGCTGTTCTCCAAGACGGACCAACGATCAAGTATCGCTACATTGGCACTGTATTGGAAGACAATATTTATGTCTATGGTACGAAGAAGAATGTCCTCATAGGAGGGATCGATTCAGGCAAATCACGAGCACTTAAAGCTTCCAAGGCTTTGAAACTTTGGGAACGTGGCGATATAACCCCCACTACTACTAATGGCAAAATGGACCCTACATATGTAAAGTTGTCGGGTGACGATGATGATGATCATGGCGTTGAACAAGCTCATCAAGGATCAGAAGATCCGAATCAGTACGACAGCATGAATGACCAGCAGGTCATCGAGCTTACAGATACATTGGAACAACTCAATTTCAACGAACTGGAAGACAATAAGGATTTGAATCCAGACAGCCTCTGTCAGGCTTTGAAATACAGGAATAGGAGTACCACGCGTTTTCTTGTCAGCCGTAATTTCAATATCGATCTTAAAGATTTCGTTAAGTGGATGAATAATTATGACGACGGCAATGATTCTGACGACGGCGATGATCCCAATGATGATCCCAATAATGAACTGACTATGGATATAGCTCGCTCTCTCGGCCTTCTTGGCGATGTGTATATGGAGCATGGTAAAGTCGAGAACGCCATCGAGGCGTATGAAATAGCCTTGCAAAAATAAAAACAAATGGGAGAAGGTTATGGCAAAAGCACAACCCTTGTTCAAGTTCAACTTTCACTTAGGCGAGCCTTGCTGACTTTTCGACATGAAATTGGAGATGAATTTCATGATTTAGAGGCAAAACACAAAAATCATGATGAGTCAGAGTCCGCGTCCCTATTCGATAACTGTGTTGAAAGGGCGAAGAAACTATTCGAATCCATCGTGGAACAAGGAGTTAAAAGAGGCAGCTTCCGAACTGTTGCAGTAAAAAGGCCTGGTGATGAGGGCTCCGACGCAATTCAAGGCAAAAGACAACAAAGAGGAGCCATCTCCAGGCAGTCTGACGAAAAGAATGACAATGGTAACGTCTGCTGAAGGTGGTGCTAAAGCAGTGGAAGAAACTCGTCGAGATGAGCGGAGAGTGATCAAGTTTCTTCGACTAGAACTTTACGCGGTAGCTGAGCTGATCGTTCTGGCTGTGAAGGAATTCAGGTTTGATGACGCGTCCTCAATCTGCACCAGGATAGTTCGGAATTTTGTAACTATTCCTGACATAGAACTTTGTGAAGGATTCAAACCACGTTGGATTGGGCGCCAGACAGCTGAAGCAAACTTTAAGGAAAATCGCGACATGAAAGCTGCATCGATCTATCACCACGTCTTGTAGAGGCTGAGCACGTCATTCAAGAAACATCACTTGATTGTCATCATCACGAAGTTACATTTAGGTGTCAACTGTAGTTTTCGTTCCCAGCTTCGGGATGCCGTCACCTATCTTTCGGATGCACTCCATGGTCTTACTGGCCATTCGAACAAGGATACTCATGGACGCGGAAACTACAACATACAATCCGCCATCGGACCGGATCATCCCTCGATCGCCTTGACGAAGTATTGTCTTGGCCATGCTTATCTTGGACAAGATACCTTCAAAATGGCTGAAGATGAACTTACTCAGGCCCTTGACATTACCCCTAGTGAAGGCCGAGACTCTATGGCACTTCGCAACGCGATCAGGATTGATCTCGCAAGATTTCGCCTCAAGCACGAACGACTCGACCCAGAAAAAGCAATGGATAAGCTGAATGATATCTTCCATGACTACCAATCAATAGCAAGTTCGGTTGCGGGCAACACCGGGGACAATTCTCATTCCAATAATTACTCAGAGAACACCGATGAGGCAGCAGACCAATCGCCCCCACGAGTGTCTAATGGATCCGATACACACGCCGTGTCATCGATGAGTGAGCTGTATGCACGGATAAATATTTGGGCCCCATTTCTTCAAGCTAAGGCCTGTTACTATTTACTCGGCACCGGTGGAGACCGCCAGAAAGCCTTCAAACTGGCTTTGGAAATTTCTATGAAGGCTATAGAGGATACACAGAATCTGCCAAATTACATACCTCAAAGTGACTTGGAGGAGAGGTTTCTTTCTTTTCTGTCTAAGATTTCGGAGGATCTTGACCGAAATGCCGATGCTGCAGTATATCAACAAAATGCTCTCGAGATTCTTGAGAAAGTTGAAGGGGAGCAAAGTCTGTCGTGGCTCAAAGGAGCGATAGCTTTGGCTCGCATTTATCAAAAACTCCACGTTAATTACCAAGACTCCGAGAACTACTACAAGAAGGCCATCGAAGGTTTGGAGAAGGATTTAGGGGAGTATTCTACCATGACTCTCCAGACGTGCCAACGGTTGGGAGAGTTTTACTTTGATCACAACCAGCCTGAAGCGGAGTTGTATTGCACTAGGGCCTTTGAGGGGTTTGAAAAGTCGCGTGGGGTTGCCAATCGACACACCTTAAGTGCAGCTCATATTCTTGGAAGGATCTTGTCCCAAAACTTCAAATACACCAAGGCAGTAGAGGTGTTGGAGAAGGCGCATCGGGGTTACCACAAAGAGGCTATGAAACAATCGGACACTATCCACAAAAAATACATCACGGCAACCAGGGACTTTGCCGGATGTTTGTCTGCACTTGGCGGACCAGGTAACGAGAAAAATGCAATCAATTACAACAAAATGATTTTGGAATATCTTTGCAATCGAGGTCAGGCAGAAAGCAAGTACTACTATGATGTACTTCTTCAACAAGGCAACTTATGCAGACAGCTCAGGGACTTTGATGTTGCAGAGAATAATATCAGACAGGTAATGTATTTTTTCGAGGCATACGAAGATCATGGATCAGTCTCCGATAATGAAGTACAACGTTCGAAGTATGAATGTTGTTTGAGACTTGGAGAGTTGATTCTGGACATGCAACGTCTGGATGTGTCACGAGAAGGCTTTGAAGGACAGAGGGAGAATCCTGAAGAACTGATCGAGAAATCTCATGAGGGCCTGGAGGGAGTTCTTCACCAAGAACACTTACTCAATATACACAGCTTAGTCCTCAGAGGAGAATTGTGGCTTGATCACGATGGTGAGAAGGATCCTGAAAGATATCATTATGTTAAAGAGGCCCTGTCTAGCTGCAGGAAGGTGTTACCACGCGGTACTCCCATGACCATCAGGATCATGGATCGCTTGATTAGCTACTGAGTGGAAAACAACTGTCCCCAAGACAAAATTGACAAAGTCAAACGGATGAAATTGGAAGATCTCACAGCGGGATACGGGGAAGAAACTGCAGTTGCTATCATATAGATGACTGATCTCAAACGCGAGAATCTTTTTTCTTTGGAAGGGGTGGCTCCGAAATATGACTATGAGGAAGACGACGAACAGAGTGAGGAGGCGCAAGAGGGATATTCGTTGGAAGATGAAGACTTGCCTGTGTGGGATCCGAGGTCTATCCAGAACAACTACTCTGTACAGAACCAATCTGAACAGACAATGGGCATTCAAATCGGTGAACAACTGGGCGGTTTGGTCCATGCTGGAATTGCTCTTCCGTTCGACATTGTGCAAGGGTTTGCCATAGCATCTTTGACGGGTGTTGTAGGTGGAGTACAGCAGACCAGAGCTACGGAAGCACCACTGAGCAACCCGCAACCACCATACCCTCCAGAGGCCCCTACAACTTCGGTTATAGATCATGCGGCTATATCGCCACAGAGCTTGATCCAACCATCATACATACCAAAGGCTCACGTGGCTCAGATGACAGATCAAAGAGAAGTCGCACCTCAGTCGTTGATTCAGCCGCTGTTCGACACTGGAGCAGCACTTATGCAGCTTCCGTTCATAGGAGCCCAGAGCTTTCTGGATGGTTTCTAAGAAGGCTTTAGTGGCAACCAGTCATCTTTTGAGGGGTCTACGAGCGGACAATATGGCCCTTCGGCGCAAGAATTCAGTGGTCAAAGTCAAGAAAACACTGGCTACCAGTACAACACCATGGCAACTGCATATCAGGAGGAGGACAACCGCGCAACAGATCCCACAGCGTATTATGGACAGCAGGGATATGAGAATCAGGATGCAAGCCAAAATAACAATGGCGGGTGGTTTGGGTTTGGTTTTTGATATTGAGATTGATTTGATGTTCATTTGAATAGCATGTAGCAAAAGAGAAGCAGACAGACAGATTGAACCAGTCATTCACTGTGATTTTTGGTGCATTACAGATTCAAATAATATTGGACGTTCATCCAAGAAAAGGGAAATGTATATCTGTCCAGGCAAACAATTTAACTCGACCACCCAAGAGACTACTGTCTTCGCGCAGTATTCCTTATAGCTATAGACTTGATAGAACTTAATTCTTTGTTGGTTATTAGATAAAATATTATCCGTAGATTCATAGGATTTCTGACATAACCTCGTTCACAAGGACAAAACAGTAGTGCCTAACTCGAGTTGGAGCTAGCGCTATTGCAAACAGGAATTAACACTGCGCTTTGACTTGGGCTTGGACAATTGGAGATTAGCTTCCGAGTTCATCTAAAGAAGCTAATTGCAAATTAGACAGACGTAAATTAAAATTACATCAACAACAGCAACCACCACATCAAAACCCTTTTTGTTCCAACAATCCTCTGGAAGCATCACTCAGCTTTCGATTTTGACTTTGGCCTATCAACACCACAAGAACCTCATAACTCCGATACTTACATAGGACCTTCTTCTACCCTGCCCTAACATAAGGTTCAACAGAGTATAGTTACCCCTGTTGCTATCTTCCTTCCAGTCTTTTCACTTCCTTTCACCAACAACCACAACCCCAACCACAAAGCGCATCACTCAGCCATTAACCACATTCAACCGCCAAAATGTCAGCAGCATTCAATATTGTACGCCAAAGCCTATTTGCAGGCAAACCAAGGTATACAGAGAAAGACATACCTGATCTCAAGGGCAAAGTGTGACGTCATGCAATTGATATTGTCAACACTATTGTCGCTGACATTTAATTTAGGTAATTGCCATCACGGGATCAAATACAGGCGTAGGAAAAGAAATCGCGAAAATGGTGTATGCCAAAAACGCAAAAGTTTACATGTTTGCACGCAACGCCGAGAAAAATGAAAAGGCCCGGGACGAGATCAAAGCCGCCTCTCCCGAGTCACTAGGCGAATTGATTTGTATCCAGCTTGATCTTGCTGATCTCGAGAGTGTCGAGGCTGCTGCCGCAGCATTTCTCAACACCGAAGACAAGCTTCATGTTCTTTTCAATAATGCAGGCGTTGGCTTCCCAGAGTATGGCTCCAAGACCAAGCAGGGCTTCGAACTGCAGCTGGGAGTCAACTGTTTGGGCAGCTTCGCTCTCACTCAGAAATTGACGCCGACACTGGTCGCTACTGCTAAGGCATCCCCACAAGGCACAGTTCGTGTGGTATGGGCTTCATCAACTGCTGCATTTTGGACCTCTACAAAACAATACGTTGAGCGTGTCAAATCAACAAACGAGCAGAGCCTGTTTCAACAATATGCTATTAGCAAGCTCGGCAATTACTTCCATGCCACTGAATATGCTTCGCGTTATCAAGACGACGGCATCATTTCTGTGCCATTGAACCCCGGTAATCTTGATTCAGAGCTTTGGCGAACCCAAGGTAAACCATTGACTTGGATTCTTCGGAAAACTGTCTTTTATCCCCCGAAATATGGTGGATATGTAAATGTCTTCGCTGGCTTCTCTCCTGAAGTAACAATTGAACGTTCCGGTGAATTCAGTATGTATAATCGTTTCCTGCTTGAACTTGCGTATAAGTTTACTAACTGTTGTCTTGTAGTCTCACCCTGGGGAAGGCTGTGGCATGCACATTCAGCTATGGTAAAGGGATCGAGGGCAGAAAATGAAGGAGGAACTGGCCAAGCAGGACAATTTTGGGAATGGACTGAGCAGCAAATTATATCGAATAAGTCTGTAAATGAGCCGCAGGGTGCAAACAACAACTAAGTCTATTCGACCTGTCAATAGATTCTGCTATCTTATTTTTCTCTGAGAAAAGGGCCGCTTGTAATAGAATTCAATTTCCTCTGGCTTTAGCTTACAAGGTCTATGTTAATAATTCAATTTTATCACAACTGCATATAGTAGACAAGGTAATTAGGTATAAGACAATTCAATGATAATAAAATTAAAACTATCAGCAAAGAAGACAAGATGATTTAATACCCCATTGTCAGACCGAAAGCTTCTGGCAAATGCCTGAAAGAAGATAATAACCCCACAGAGACCACTTAGTTGTGGTAGATGCCCCAGCGCATGTTAACGCCTCCGACGATTCCAGTCATGCTTCGGCAGCCCATGACACCGCTGGCGCCAACGAGTCCATTCCACTCGAACCTCTTGATGGAGTCGTTGATGAGGTCAATGATATCGGTGTTGCCGATGAAAGCAGCGTTCATGTTTGATCCAGCTCCTTGGGCTCCGAAGGCGCAAGTTCCGTATTGGACAAGCTGGTGGTGCTCACCACCAGCACCGACAGTCCACTTGCCACCGCCGGCGATGTTGCGGGCGATTTGTTGGCAGTCAGAAACCTTAGGGGAACCACCGGTGGACTTGTTCTCGAAGGTGGAATTGCCACACTGGTCTTCCTGGCCGCGCTTCTCGAAAGAGTTGGTAGAAGGGTTCTGAGAAACGGGCTGGGCAACGGCGAGGCCGGCCATGAGAAGGGTGAGGATACTGGCGTTGAACTGCATTTTGATGGTTGGGTACTTGAAAAGTAGAGGTTGTAGATTGTGGATGTGTTGGTTTGTTTGTTGGAGGTGATGGTTTGATTGAGAGAGTTGATGGTGATGAGAAGAATATTTGAGACGGACTGTCGCAGGTTCTTATACAAATTTCATATGGATATTCAATCTCAATCTCGATGAAGACCGGCCTCTATGTTGAGTATCCTTGTTACATGAATACCCTATCAGAGACAAGACTGCACTACTAGACTTGCAAAGACAACAACTTCACGATAATTCTACTCGGATACAATGTGGCAACTCTGATAGCAGTAGTCCATTTCGTATTTCCGTATCCACCAGAAGGATCAGTTAAAAAAGTTCCATCTCATTCAGCATCTAGACCCTCGACCCTTGAGGATATTTCTCAACGAGCAAAGGACCGTCGGCATAAATCAGGTCCGATCCAAAAGTCGCCCTAGCACCCTGTGAATGTTGAGCCACTATCATAAGACACTAATTCTCGCCTAAACAATGATACAATATTTGGGTATCCACTGTAAGGATTATTTCCGAAAATTCCTTCTACGAGTAGGGACCCATGATCGGGGTAGCCTGATCAAATGATACTACAAGGCAGGACAAGGCCGAGAGAGGCAACCATAAGTGGGCACTGAACTAATCGAGATCCATTTTCAACGTCACTAAAGATTCCTCGAATGAATATACTAAAAAGGCAATGCATCGTTTCTGTCTTACCCTATACGATGTGATTTTCTTGCCTTTACAAGTGAATAGTTAGTAACGTGTAAAGAACAAAAGGCAGCAACACAAAATAGAAAGAAAGTAGAAAACACAATAGAGGAGAGAACTAATTGTAGATTCTCTGTCCAAAGCGACAAATCATAATGTCTTCTCGGGCCAAACAACTTTTACCATTCTCCTTTACAGATTGCTCATGAAACTATTGCCTCACAAGGCTGTACAGTTGATCTCAGCGTTACCTAGGACGTCTCCATAACTCAACCTTGCCACAGGCACTATAGCCCGATGAACCCTGCATAGAGTCTCGGAGAAGAATCCGGGTTGAGCTCTTGTGGGGCATAGCCGAGTTTCGTGGGGCACAGCCGAGCTTCGCGGGTCATCGGCCAATTTACTCAACGCCCTATGCACAGAGTCAAATAACCACACCAATCACGACGACCCGAGTCAGGACCGTGAATATTCATTTCGAAAAAGCCAACAAAAGACCCTGTTCGGAACTACCATATCCAGGCAGTCCGAAAAATTACAGCCTACTCCACTGTAAGTCAGGATCTAGATGCTTACATTTGACACGGGTTGTCGTAGAAGCCGATTGGGCTGCCCCTGCTCTAGTGGGTGTTGACAGATAAATGTCCGAGAACGATCTGTAATTGTGCTATCCCTGGTATATGTAAATGGAACGTTACTGGTAGTTATCTTGTATTGAATCTTGGTCATGGTGGCATTGTAGGCAGGCGCAGCTAGTAAATAGGTACATTAATGCGAGTACGAGTAGTAGAAACTGTATGTAGAAATACAGCTGTGCATGAAGCACAGAACATGAGTCAGTTAATTATATTTTTAGCAAAGTCGCGAGTAAGGTTCAATTCATACTTGGTAAATAGGAGATCTTTAGTATTACTATCAAAATATTACTATTATATAATTTCAATGCTCACGACCTTGACATTGGATGTACAAGTAGACGCGCCATGAGGCTTCCTAGCTATATATGGTTGCTTGGTATTGGCTTGACTTGATACCAGCCTCATTGTTCTGTATAGCCAATACAGGAAAATGAATGCAATTGGTCACTAGAACACAGCACAAAGCTGTTCGCAGCATGCACCAAGACGCTCAATGCCTAATTAGAAATTAGACATGGCGGTGACGGAACTTTGCGCTGGAGGGCTTGGCCTCTGCAGTCTTGGGATGATGAGTAAAAGCCGCTGCGCCGCCAAAAGGACCAGCAGTAGCACTGTTTCGGACCCTTGCAATGCACACACCAGAAACACCAGCCACAGTTCCAGAGCATGATTTACCGGCAGGGACTTTGACAATCACCGGAAAGTCAGTCGAGCTTCCGGTGGAGAAGCCCAATACGCCGACGATATTCTGTTCAACGGAGGCGGACTCGAAGGCTGACGGATCAGTTCCTCCTGAGGTATAGTCGATATCTACCAGCAGGGGGCCAGCGCCGTCTTCATTGACCTATCAGACAACTGTCAGTACAAACGACGAACTAAAGTCTTGTTGATATTTTTACTACGAACCTGATGATAGATCAACTTGAGTGTTCCATCAGATCCAGTGGTCGGTAAACCAGACTTCGCGCCAGAGCCAGCACACTTCTGGACGCCATCCTCGATATATCCACGAGGAGATGGAACTCCCTTTGCGGTTTGGAAGAAATCATCCAGAAGGCCATTGACTCCGTGCTCAGCTTCTACTATCCATTAGCATACAATACCACGATACCAGCTCTTTCACGTCAACTTACCTAGAGCCACGCCGCCCACCGGGGAGCCTTCGACTCCGTCTTGTACACCTGGGATAAGTCAGTACTAAGAAACTTTGGCAAGAGGATTTCAATATAAACCTACCATTGATAACTGCGCCGGCATTACCAGTCACGAAAGATACGGCCTCTCTCGTGGCTATAGAACGTTAGTTGCTGGAAGCTATCTGTCGCTTGTGGCTGCACTATACCTTCTTCTCCTCCCCCAAGGATGGTATCAGCAAGAGATCGACTCGAGAGACCTTGCATGAAAGTTTTGATGACGCGAGCAGGATCGACCGGGCCTTTGCTAGTTCGACCAAGTGCAGAGGCTCTACTGCTACCAAGCTCCGGGTCGCGGATCACGCTGGTATCTACCTGGCCGCCACCGGCAGCAGAGGTTACCGATCGAGGAGTACCATCAAGAACTGCTAATCATCAGCTTCCGGCATAACGTCGTGATATCAATAGGAATGTGCTGACCAGTGAGTCCAGGCATAACTACACCATTGGCGCCGATGACTCTGGTAATTGTTCCATGTGCTTGCGCGAGCTGGCTCCAGGCCAGGGCAGAAATGAACAAAGTGGCCAGCATTTTGAAAGAAGTAGCGACAGATGAAATGACAAGTAGAGACTGGTGAAAAGACAAAGTAGAGACTACTGAAAAGACAAGTAACGAGTGGTTGAGAAATGAGATGATAGAGAGAATATGTCCAAGTAATCAGCAGAGGTTATATATACATTTTTCATATTGCAAAAGACAAACAAGCCATCTTTACAGAGACATCGAAGACCTAGAGCTAAACATAGATGGCCTGAGAAACCGTGTTTCAGAAAATGGCGTAACGACCAAAATATTTCCTAGCTATACTCCTTTAGGAAGGCCTCTTAAATTGGGAGTCAGGATTGTCAGGTTCAGCTGAACTGTTCAGCCGTGTTTCGAAACAAAGATCTAGGACAAGGAGACTGGGGCAAGCAGGTCCGCAAAAGCGAAGTTGGACAAAGTGTCTGGTAGCTGTGATTTGCAAGCTGATTGTTCAAAAAAGTTCAGGTGTGACAGGAACATGTCAAAGCGTCGACAGCACGGGCCCTCGGCAACATGAATAGAAACATCATCATAGCGCTGTCACATGTAGCGCTAAAATATTGCCGAGGGCTTTCCCGTTGTCGTTAAATCAATGGCTTGCGAGCAGGAACTTTTCTGACTTGTCAGGCTAGGTCTGGCGCTCCAGCCATCCGCCTAAGTGATTACAGTGTGTCAAAGGTAGGACATGGGTCCACATTTGGTTTATGTCAACGCTCAACGGTGAGAATCACGTCTTAACTTTTAAATACCTAGTTCAGGGCTACGAGTAGAAGGTGGTCTCAGGTTGACGCAGGAGACTAATCATAGATTGGGATTAGATGAGAATCGTGTTACAAATCTAAGATAGCCTTTACCAATATTGGGAACAAGTTGGGGAGATGACAAAGATGATTTGGCCCAAATGTAACGTCAATGCCAGTCTTTCGGGTCATAAGCCGACAATTCCTACAGACAGCGGTTAACCTTGTTGGAGATCAACAAATAGCCTTCGAACATACGAAAGACTCGCAAAACAGCCGAAATTATCGTCAATCTTGTTTCAGGAGACAGTCTAGGTTATCACGAGTAATTATCCCATGGTGGGATTGCAACTGCGAATAATGTCTGCACAAACATGTCACAGACTGTCCTAGACAAAAGTACAGCTATTATACAAGCAAATGGAAACACCTTCAGAATAGACTAGACATCAAGCTGTATGTAGCCACCTGGCTATTTCTGTGTATTAGTCGAGGCGCCGATGCATATATATTTGAGTGGATCAACCAAATTCGAAGTATAGTTACAGGCGCGGCCATTTATCCGGTACATACTTTTTGCCCATAAAATCTATCAACTTCCATTATTCCAGATTCGGTCAATTATGTGGGAACAGGAATTAGCGGAGTTCGGTCACAAGACTGGCGGGTAAGGAAGATATATATAGAGAAAGGACAGCTCTGGTGGTAGTCGAAACTTAGGTGGCAGAGCTATTCACGTGTCACATAGTCTTTGCAATCACTTGAATCATTTCAGATGAAGGATCCGTGCTTTCAATACGAGCATATGACTAACGAACCCCACAACAATTGAATGACCGTAAATACAATGTCCTTTCATAGAGCAATGCCTAATGCCGAAAATTTCCATCACTCCCCGGAAGGTGGATCAATCTCAGTGTCAACAGGAAGAGGATCACCCAAATTGATTTGATCATCATCCCAGCTGACAGGCTGAATAAAAGTCTTTCGAGAAGGACCACAGCCGTCGGTCTCCACTAGATTTGCATGAAACACTTGCCAGTCTTGTTTACCATCAGGACTCTTGAAGAAGGCGTTATGCCCAGGCCCATAGAGACCGTTCTTAGTCTGGAAGATCGGCGTAGGAGACTTTGTCCAAGAGTCCCGTTGTAGCGGGTCCCCGTTTACAGTCATGATACCAAGCTTGTATGCCGGCGTACTGCATGAGTCTGCAGAGTAGACTACATGGGCAGTTCCCGACGGAGAGTTGATTCCATAAGGTCCCTCCAGAACAGCAGAGTCTTCCTTCTCCCAATCAAGTTCCGGAGCGGCAATCATGGTGGCATTACCGCATGTGACGGGCGATAAGAGCTCGGCGATCCAGAGTGATGCTCCATCAGGACTTTCCGGTCCTATAACCGCAGAAAACTGATTGAGCTATTAGCACACTTCAAGCCCACACGAGACAACATATATACGTACAAGCAAATATCTAGTACCGGCGATATCGAAAAGTGTCTAGACGTTTCTCTCAGTATGACGGATGTAATCAAGAATGTACCAAAACGTACCGCATCAAGCATTCCTCCATTGTAGTTAGGTGGAACAATTGAGTCCAAGATTTTATAGTCGCTCGACAAAGGATTGTCCACTCCTCCTTCAAGGACATAAACCCTCAAAGTCGGCAGAACAACGCCCCAGTCGGGGTCACATTTGCTTGCTGTGAAGTAAACATGCCATCGATCCCCGACCTTGTGAATCTCGGGAGCCCAAAAGTTGCAAGCTCTGTCAGGGTTGGAAGTATCTGACCATATAACCTGTGACTCGGCAGTCTTGAGGCCCTCGATGGTCGATGCCGTGGTAATCCTGACATCAGTCCAGGTTGTGGAGGTTAGGTAATACCTAAGAGGCATAAGTAAATGCATACCAACACATTACAGCTAGCGGGAAGCATACATTCCATCATGATATACGATATGTGGATCACTTCCGGTCTTGATAGGATTGGTGAAGCCGAAGGCGAGAAATACGCAATGGCCGAAGAAGAAAACAAGGAATAAATAAGCTTGCATTTTGAGGTTTAACCTTAAAAAACAAGGTAGGGTGCATAGAATAGCACAAGTTCCACGCCTTCCAGTGACCCTTTTTATAGCCTGACCCATTACACTAGATCTTGCTACTATGTTCAAAGCTCATGTTCCGGAATTTTAATGATTGGCGCGGCTTTTACAACTTACCATAGCGTTTAAACTTGATTTGAAGATTGTACTCGAGATTGGTGCGGATTAATAGAATTTCATGATCTACATATTTAGTCAGGGAATGACTTTTTATAGTACAGAAACGCGGGGACAATATGGGGAAGAAGATCCGGGGCCACGTCGATCTACACATGCGTTCCAATTAGCATCAAGCCTGGAACTAGACCAGTCCCGTCAAAGCAAGATCTTCAAAAACGCAAAACTTGGCGACGAATGAAAAGGTCATAGCGATCTGGATATGGTAGCGTAAATACAACTATAAAAAGTCACCTATTCTACAACGTCGATGACTTCTGGTCTCAGTCTATCGTAACAAATCCTCTCACACCATCATCTTTCACAATGTTGTCTCTGCTCAACCCAACCATTCTCCTCAGCGCTTTAGCGGCGTTGCCTGTCTTCACGTTGGGGTCACCGACTCCAGATTCTTCAGCCCGGGTACAAGCTACCAAGAGGCAGATCGACTGCGACTCTCAATATGAGGGCTATGCTTTCCTCTACTTCAGCAACCGTGATGAAAATATTTATCTGGCTGCTAGCAACGGAAACGATGCTTTGTCCTTTACTGAACTCAATAATGGGAGACCCATCTTGACTTCTACACAAGGCGACCGTGGTGTCCGCGATCCTTTCATCCTGAGATCCCATGAAGGGGATAAGTTCTACATTCTTGCCACTGATCTTTGCATCGGTTGTGGAACGAGCTGGGGAGACGCCCAACGTTTTGGTAGTCGGTATCTCGAGATCTGGGAGTCGAGTGACCTTGTTACATTCAGTGCCCAACGTCATGTTGAGGTATCTCCAGACAATTATGGAAATACTTGGGCCCCCGAGGCCTATTATGATGAAGACCTCAAGACTTACGTCGTCTACTGGGCTTCTGGCATCTATGACAACGAAGCCAATCCAAACCACGATCCCATCGAATACCAGCGCATGGTTTACGCTACCACGGATGACTTCGTGACGTTCAGCGAGCCCAAGATCTGGCAGGACGATCCACCCGCCGGACGGATTGACTCCACCGTGCTCAAGGACAATGGCATTTATTACCGTTTCACCAAAGCTACTGTCAACGGTTGTGCAGATATTGTTCAGGAAAGCAGCTCGTCGTTGACCGCGGGATTGACCGAATGGAATCAGATAGCGACTTGCATTGGAAAGAACGCCGGAACGCAAGACGTGGAAGGCCCTTCAATTTTCAAAACCAACTGCCAGGATGTCAACGGTGCTAGATACATCCTTTTAGCCGATGAATTTGGCGGCAATGGATATGTTCCACTTGAGTCGACCAACCTGGCTGATGGGAAATGGACGCTGAGCAAATCATACAACTACCCCGATTCTCCTCGCCATGGTACTATTATCCCCCTCACTTTGGACGAATTGGGAGGCATTCAGAAGGCTTTCCCCAATACGGCCTAGGTAGCTGATAATTAGTCTAACAGTCATGTATTCAGTTATGTTCCAGTAATTAGTTCATTCCGCAACCAAGTAAATTCAATCTATTGCCTTTTTATGGAGTCTCTCGACCTATGCTCTGGACATTATGCATATTCAGGGAGAGGCTGAGTATGCAGTTAACATTTCTAGGCGTAAGCAAAGAGATGAAGATCTTCAGAATAAATACCCAAGTTGGCTAAACAACAATACTGTAGGAGCTAAGCCGCATTATACCCAGCGTAAAACAGTAAATCAAGTTAGCGCTACAAATAATCCCCGAGACGAGACAGGGGATAGGTAGTATTAAAACAATAGAATCATACTGACCTGCCGTTCTAATATTGATTCTCAACTAGGAGTCTTGTTGTTCAAACACTACACACTATGCTATTTATTCGCTTTCTTATTCTTCTGGGCAGTTCTGCTGTCGCAATCCCAACTCGGTCCGGTTCATCTGATACGCGGTCCACTGAACAACATGGCGATGTAGTCTACAACGTTTACCACCACCCCGCAACACGTTCTAAGTTATCATTTGTCAAAAACTCCGGAATATGCGAGACAACGCCCGGGGTCAATCAATACTCAGGCTACCTGTCTGTCGGAGAGGATGCAAACATGTGGTTTTGGTTTTTTGAATCAAGGAGCAACCCTCGTACAGCACCTCTGGTAAGCTGGTTTGGTGGAGGACCAGGCAGTTCTGCGCAATATGGCATGTTCACTCAGCACGGACCTTGCAAGATATTAGCCAATAACACCGAACCCTCTCCAAGGAAGGACAGTTTGAATACACACGCCAATGTGCTTTACATTGACCAACCAATTGGATCTGGCTTCTCTTATGGTGACGGTGGAAAGGCCAATTCTACCAAGACTTGCTCCCCATACGTCTGGACGTTTCTGCAGTTGTGGTTTGAAGCATTTACAGAGTACGAGAACCGACAGCTTTCTGTATTCACAGAGTCCTACGGAGGACATACCGGGCCAGACATCGTCAACTACATCCTTGACAAGAACCAGGAAATCAAGGCAGGGAATACCAGCGGCAATGTTATCGAGGTCAAGGCGTTGAGCATTAGCAATGGCTGGTTCGATGCTCGAATACAAGAAAAGGCCAATCTTGACTTTGCACTCAACAATTCATACCGATCTCTCATCAACGAATCTTTGTACCAAGATCTCTTGGTAAAATACGAGACTGAAGTTGTCCCAAGTTTAGTCAAGTGTGACAAGACAGGAACCACCGATGACTGTTATACTGCGTATTTAGGCTACCTGCAGAAATTGGAGAATCCTATCTGGGCATCCGGGCTCGATACGTACTCCGACTTTATCTTGGGGGACATCCAGGCCGGCGGTATCCGACCTCCCACAAATCACGAGGAATACCTGCAGAGGGCTGATGTACAGAAAGCGATTGGCGCCAGAGTAAACTACACTGACAGTGGAGCTGCACTAAGCATTCTTCAATCAGGGGACGGTAAGTCCATTCGCACCATCTATGGGATTTTGAGGTGACTAATTATTGAATCAGATGCCAAGTCGTTCCTGGGAGAAGTCTCGCGTATTGTTCAGGATGGTGTCCAAGTTCTTATATGGGCTGGTGACTCTGACTACGTCTGTAACTGGGTTGGGACCAAGCGAGTTGCAGATGCTGTGAACTGGTTCAAAAAAGACGCTTTTTCTCAAAAGAAGCTTCAGCCTTACAAGTTAAATGGCGTCGAGAAGGCGAGCTTCAAATCTGTAGAGAATCTACACTATGTACGAGTCTTTGATGCTGGTCATAATGTGTGGTGGTACCGTAAGTGCAAATGCTAGATGACTGGATGCATTTTCTAACTTTAAATAGAACCTGAGACTTCACTGCAGCTCATCACACAATTCCTTTCTGGAAAAGGTCTTTCTTCGACATAATGACACCACTGCAAACAGAACCAAGTTGGATGGAAAGATTAGCTGTATGGAAAATGGGTAAGAAGAAGCTACAAGAGATACCAGGACTATCAGTGAAATCCTCCCATTTACTAAATTTTACTCTGAAGCTCTTCGACAGGCTGTATCAATCCTTTTGCCTGATCTATGTGTTTCCTCTCGTTTTCCTCTTGCATCATAAATGTTGACTAAAGCTTGTGATTAATTACAGCACTTAATCATCTTGACTTGCGATGCATTTGCCCATCAATATAGATTATGGCAGGGTGTATCTAATCAAGTAAGCAATTCAATTCAACCAATCAAGAGACTATGGTCTTGGTGTGGTGTTTGTCTCGGCTATAGACTTGGTGGCGGAGGGTTCTCGGTTACTGGATGGAATGCATACTGTACCCCGCAGATGAACTTAATTCTCACTCAAGTCCCACAACCAGTGGTAGTGATCGATTGAATCATCATTACAATACATATTACGCCGTTGAAATATCTTTGCCTGCTCTTTTACTCTGTCCTCAACGTACATCTAGTACTGTATCTAGTGCGAGTCTCCTCTCTGCGATATCTCCATCATCTACCATCCAACACAAGCAATGGCAGTTCGCCCAACATTAGCCGTCGTTGGAAGAACACATTGCGCTCGCTTGTCTCAAGCTTGTACCAGGTTGTTCTCTATTTCTGTACCCAAGAAACATGTGTATGAAAACACGATTGGCAACTTGAGTATTGGTAAAGACACCAGGGTCATCTACCAGGGTAGGAACTCTGAGACCACTTCATTTAGGACATGAATATTGACAATTAGGGCTTAGGATTTACTGGTAAAGCTGTATGTATCTGCCAGCAGGTTTCCATCATCGAATGAGACACTCGATTAAGATAACATCAAAGGCCACCTTCAACGCCAAAGATACTATCGCATATGGCACCAATGTCGTTGGCGGGGTATCTCCAGGCAAAGGCGGCCAGGAGCATTTAGGTCTTCCCGTATTCAACTCAGTTCGAGAGGTAACCCTTTTCTCTACATCTTTCACCTTTTCACGATAAACTAAAATGATCACTTTTTCTTCAGGCCATGGAACAGGTAAAACCACATGCGACATCAGTTTTTGTGCCGGCACAATTCGCGGCTACTGCCATCACTGAAGCAATAGAGGCGGAAGTACCTCTTGTCGTGTCAGTGGCCGAACATATACCCGTCCATGATATGTTGCGCGTTCATGATATTTTGAGAACTCAATCCAAAACCCGCCTGGTCGGTCCTAACTGTCCGGGAATTATTGCTCCCGACCAGTGTCGTATTGGCATAATGCCTCACAAGCAGTATACGAGGGGTTCCATCGGCATAGTCTCCAAGAGCGGGACTCTAAGTTACGAAGCTGTAGGATCAACATCAAAAGCT
Organism: Fusarium kyushuense; assembly: GCA_034753255.1. Lineage (NCBI taxonomy): Eukaryota > Fungi > Ascomycota > Sordariomycetes > Hypocreales > Nectriaceae > Fusarium > Fusarium kyushuense. The sequence goes on along the minus strand of CM068238.1, from coordinate 9,017,939 downwards.
GGATTAGGTCAGAGCCTTGTTGTTGGAATGGGAGGAGACATGATGCCTGGTACGTTAGAGATTCTGATCTTGGTATCAACACGAAGTAACCTGCTTACATCCAAGCTTTAGGTACCACACTTGTAGATGGTCTGAGGCTGTTTTTTGATCATGCAGAAACCAAAGGAATCATTGTCATTGGGGAGATTGGTGGCGAGGCAGAGCTTAGAGCTGCCGAGACTATTCGGGAGTACAGGAAATCCACCAAGAATCCGAAGCCAATCGTGGCTATGGTTGCCGGCGTTGTGGCTCCCGAGGGTAGAACAATGGGTCATGCTGGCGCACTTCTGGAATCGGGTGATGTATCTGCCTCAGCCAAGGCCAAGGCTTTGGCGGAGAGTGGAGCTATTGTAGTACCACATCCTGGAGTCATGGGAGAGGTTATGAGCAAGTTACTTTCGTAAACTCCAAAGCATATCAATCATGGAACAATTTCATTTCAGTTTCCTGCATACGCAACCTCAAAATGATACGTGTAATAGACCTAAACTGATTTGGCCAACTCAACTGCCTTCTTTGCTGCCTCTCCAAACCCAGATTCAACATGGAATCCAAGATTCGCATCCTCCAACTGTGAAATTATTAGCATAGAATTAGGTGACAGAACATGGAGACACACAATTTTCAATCCTTCGGGTGAATTTGTTCCCTGCAACCGAACAACAAGAGGTACACGCAGCGGTCCTAGTTCTGTTGCGGCACCGATAATCGATTCAGCGATCATGTCACATTTAATAATACCTAAAACCAGTCAGCTTGAACAAACTGAACATCGAAATGGGACATCATCCTTACCGCCGTAGATATTGACTAGGATGACCTTGACCCTTGGATCGCGGAGAATGATCTCAAATGCTTTTTGCATAGTTTCTTTGGTAGCCTGACCGCCTGCGTCAAGGAAGTTCGCACTGGCACCGCCATGGTGAGCAATCGCGTCATTAGTAGCCATAGCAAGACCTGCACCATTGACAACATTGCCGATATTACCCTCCATCTTGATCAACACCAGCCCGTACTTTTGTGCCTCAACTTCCTCGGGTACTTCTTCTTGTACGTCTTGCTGGGCGAAGAGTTCTGGCTGACGTCGCCTCGAGGCATCATCAAAGGTAAATTTGGCGTCAAGACACTTGAATTGAGCTTCACCGGTGCGAGCCAGAGGATTTATCTCCAAGAGCGTGGCATCTTTGCTGACAAATAGGTTCCAAAGACGAGTTACGATAGCTCCAAGCTTTTGAGCCTCCGCGGGGTTTGCACCAACACCTGCGTGGATCCGAGATAGAAGATCTGGTGTGATGCCTTCACTAAAGTTGAAGTGAAATCTGTGCAAGCTACCGCTTTGGCCCTTTGCTGTGTCTTCAATGTCGACACCACCACTTCTCGAGATGAGCACGACTGGTGAGTACTGTTCGCGATCAAGAGCGATGGCCAGATACCACTCTTCTTCGCACTCTTCATACTCTGCCACGAGGAGCTTTTCGACGAGGATTCCGTCTTCGGTTGTCTGTTTTGTTTTGAGACGGTGGCCTATCATTTGAGATGACATCTTTTCCCCCTCCTCTGGCACTTTTGCGATTTTGACACCGCCTTTAAATCCATTGTCGAACGTTCCCTTACCTCTGCCACCCTTTAGAATTTGAGATTTGATGACACATTTCCCACCTGCAACGCCAACAATTAGCCGGTACTTGATCAAGACCTTCAGAGAAGCTTACCATATTCACTCATGATCTTTCGCACCTCAGCAGGTGTAGTTGCCACTTTTCCATTCTGCACTGGAACTCCAAACTGACAATCTTGTTAGCACATCCTCAAAGGGTCGGATCTTTCATAGACTTACGTCCCTCAAGAGTTGTTTCGATTGATGCTCCTGCAGATGTAAACATCGCTTCTGCTGTTGTATGGTAAACTGAATTATGAGAGTCAATTGTAAATGGTCAGATTACTGTCCGGAGGTACTACCTTGGACTGCCAAAGCTTGCTTGTGATGCGCCGGGCTGTCATTGTGAAAGGCAATGATGCAGTTGATCTGTAACTAACAAAATCTATCCAACATGCAATAGGGTATGAAATGGGAAGCTGAGAAGCTACCTTGCCCGAGTTGTTGGCTTTCAGCTTGAAGCAATGGAATGGACAATCGCTATATTTCAACATTACCGATGAATGACGCGGGGCGAAATGTGGGGTAGAACCATTGTTCAGGCTAACCTTTTTCGATCGGTTATCTCGGTCATTGATCCCCGTGATGAACCCGCACGAAGTCGCACAGCCTAATATTGGAACATTTATCAATAAAATGACATCGAGTTTTATTATTTTGACTTGGAAGTTTTGATTGGAATGATCATACCTGAAAAAGTCACAAGTGCGTTATTTCTTGCATAAAATATTAATTACTTTTTGGAGAGGAATGTAAAAATGAATTCCCTAGTTCCAGTCATCCCTGAACTATAGGGTACGCTGATCAACCAGTACATCTTCGGTATCAATGAGACATAGTATTTACACAAGTTAGAAAACATCCTTCGCTCTATCAATTCGGTATATAGTGATACATTTAACATTAAACTAGAGTGGCTATTGTGGTATTTTATGCTTGCAGTAGATATAGGTTGTATTCATAGAAAAGAGTTCTAAATGAGGATTACTGTTCAAGTTAAGGAATTGTTGTTTATACGCCCTGGTTGGAAAGGCGTGTCCACATGAATGGGCGATTCTAATGACCAATCTTTCGAGGATCACCACCTTCGGCATGTACAACACTGGTAGCATCCAGCTTCTCAATATTGGCATGCATATCCACCGCCACAGCATCACCAAAGAGCTCCGCAATCTCCTCGAGGGTTTTTCCACCAGTCTCGGGCAAAAGGAAGAAGTAAAGTATAGCGGCAGCCGTGTTGAAAGCGATAAAGAGCGCGTAGTATCTCCAGCTAATGTTTGCAAGTGCCAAAGGTGTAATTTGACTCAGGACAATAGCAACCACAGACTTGGATGTCACAGCGAATGCCATACCTTTTGACCGCAGAAAAGTTGGGAAGAGCTCTGAAGGAACAACCCAGATCATGGAGTTGAAGAAGATGGCAAAGGTGGCAGAGTAGATGAAGATGAAAGCAATGCTTGCTCTTGCTCCATCTAGATTGCTCTCTCCTGCTTTACCATAGGTTGCACTCAGAGCCATGCAGATAGAGATGCAAACAGACAAAGCTAGTGAGCCAGTCCAGAGGGTTCGAGCACGAGGCCATTTATCGGCGACAACAAGCAAGTAGATAATGGTTCCAATGACGCCCATGAAGCCGTAGATACCAGACACTAAGAGTGACTGTCGACCTGTAATACCCACGATGGCGTAGAAAGTGTTCTGGAAGTTCTGGATAACTGCTGCACCAGAGAGCTGTGACTGGGAAACGATGAAACCGGCCAAGAGCGTGCGGTGGAGGTATCGCATGGAGAAGAGCTCTTTGATCGCGTAAGCCCAGCTACCTGTCTCAGAAGACGCCTCAAGTTCGATTTGTTGCTGAATTTGGAGGAGTTCTTGATCGATAAAGGTTTCGCCCTCAGTCTCATGCAGAAGGACCAGGACGCGGCGGGCTTCTTCATGTCTTCCTTTCCTGATGACTAGAAGAATGTTAGCATAGAGTTGACGAAACGCATGCGGATCATGACTTACGCCAGCGAGGGGAGAAAGGCAAAAGGAACACAACAAACATGAGAACCAAAGGAACAGGAATCTGCATTGCCAGCGGAATCCGCCATTGGGCATCACCAACAGCAAAAGCACCGCCATATCCAGCCCAATTAGCAATGCAAAATCCCATGGCAACCATGAAACCCTGCAGTCCAACAAGAAAGCCTCGCTGAGAGTGTTTAGCCACCTCGGCGATATATACGGGAACAACAGAAAGGAACTGGCCACAAGCAAGACCGGCGATGAAACGACCTGCGATCATCATACCGACGTGAACGGCACCGGCTTGAAGAGCAGCTCCGAGAATGGCAAGGAAGGAAGCAAATGCAATGGTGTACTTTCGACTGAAACGATCGGCGAGATAACCGACTGTTGGGGCCCCGATGGCTTGGCCGGCGTTGTAGCATGATACGATGGCACCGGCAAGGGATGTGCTGGTTTCAGATGGTCCGTACATATAGATGCGGAATGTCTGATGGCCAAAAGTCGTCGCGATGATTCCTTTGAAGAGATATGTGGTCAATTTGAGTGGCAGATTTAGTCATTAAGTGTGGAACATACCTGTGTCAATGCCAGTGGTGAAACCTCCCATGGTGACCACCAAGGCGATGGCGATAGTACGCCAACGACCCATTGTGAACAGATTAACTTGTCCGAAGCAGTTGTATAGTGAGAGATAGGTGTTGCAAAGTTCTTCAACTTGATCATGTGCTTATGATGTTCTCTTCTTTCTCAGTGGAGATGTGTCATTTTAAAGTACGAATTCGCTACAATATGGACCGAATCTAGTCAATAAGCTAGACAGTTGACCTAAACCCCCGCGTCCTCCCCGCGTTTTGGGAAACCATGGCGTTGGGTCGTGGAGATTCCGGGGTAGCAAGGCTGGATTAAAGTAGCATCCAAATCCACCTGCACGTCCAGGAAGCCAATGGAATGTGAATCTGACCGTCGGCTACAAGCTATGGATGTGATTGGATGGTGATTGTCGACAAGGCCGACTACTCCCCGCTTTCTGACTCGTGCAACTCAAATCCGGAATCATTGCCATCTCTGTTATCATAAGCGTACTTTCCATCTCGGAAATGATTTCTATTGGGTCATCATTTCCGGAACATCATCTCATTTGGCAGACAAAGCAAAGTCTCCATAATAGGTACACAGTTATATGCCTATAACGGCTAAGACGATACGACTCAAGAGCCGAAGTACATGCCGTCGTGGACAGAGTCGGTCGATTGACCACCGAAGCATCAATTCTTCATAGTTGTGTTCGGTCTAGAACTTAAGTCACAGACCGCACTATGTTTTCACGTTCCAAGTCAGGCTCCTTGTTTTCGGCGGTCTAAGCTATTGTTGTTCTCAAGCAGAGCAAAATGTCTGTCAAAATATCCAACTTAGTTTTTGAGCATCACTATGATGGTATTGGAATTGGCCAGTCTAGACCGCGAGTGTCATGGCAATTCCTAACACCTCAGCCGAACAATGTGCCCTCAAATTGGGTCCAACGAGCATACGATATCGAGGTCACCTTGTTTCCTACACCGACTCGAGCCAAGGAAGAGACTATTACCTACCATGTCGAAAGTGAACAGTCTGTTCTCGTGCCATGGCCAGCGACGCCGCTCCAATCTCGAGAGAGTGCTATAGTGAGAGTTCGTGCGTATGCTACATCTGACTCTGAACCAACAGAGTGGTCACCAACCGGGACTGTCGAGACTGGCCTTTTAGCCCAAGATGATTGGTCTGCCTCATTCATAACACCAGCCTCCCATCACGGACCAAAGGCACCACTTCAACCTATCCGGTTCCGAAAAGAGTTCATTATCCCTGACCACTTCCCTCGACAACAACCATCAAAGTGTCGCCTCTACATAACAGCACTTGGAGTCTTCAATGTCTGGATCAATGGCTACCTTGCCAGCGACGAGTGTATGGCTCCCGGATGGACCAGCTACCAGCATCGCTTGGCATATCGCACTATCGACATCGGAGACTTTCTAAACCTCAACCCAGGCGCTCCGAACGTTATAGCGGCAGAGGTTGGTGAGGGCTGGTTCGCTGGTACTCTCGGCTTTCGAGGTGGAACTCGTTTCAACTATGGTGGCAAAGAGCTGGCTCTATTTGCTCAGCTCGAGATTACACATGATCCAGCACAGCAGCCTTGGAGACTTGTTACAGATGATAGTTGGGTGTGTACACCAAGCCCAACCATCAGCAGCGAGTTGTATAATGGTGAAGTGTATGACCAAAATCTCGAGTGTGAGGGCTGGAACACGATAACCACAGGAGGTAGTCATCCCGGTGCTACTTTCATTCAACACCCTGTGAAAATATTGGAAAGGAAGCCTACTGAGCGGCTAATTGAGTCAGAGGTCCCCCCTGTTCGTGTTAAGCAGACTATACAACCAATACGCGTCTTTAAGAGCGGTACTGGGAAGAATATCATAGACTTTGGTCAGAACTTAGTCGGCAAGCTCCGCATCAAGTCTTGTCAGCTACCTCCAAGTGCGACTTTGACCATGAAGCATGCAGAGGTAATGGAGCACGGTGAGCTTGGCTCCCGCCCTCTCAACCATGCCAAGGCCGCAGACACCATACTATCATCAGGAAAGATCCTGACAGATTGGTGTCCAAAATTCACGTTTCATGGTTTTCGCTTTGTCCAAGTTGAGGTGTTTGACTCCAATTCAGAACCTCTTGACCCAGACCTTCTGCTTGGCCTCGGGTGCGATGGTACAAACGTGGAGGCACTCGTAATGCATAGCGATATGAAACGACGAGGTCATTTCAAATGTTCCAATGCATCGATCAATCAGCTTCATGAAAACGTCGTTTGGTCTATGAAGGGTAATTTCCTCTCCATACCAACAGACTGTCCTCAGCGTGATGAAAGACTTGGTTGGACAGGCGATATCCAGATATTCTGTCCAACAGCATCTTTTATATACGACACGACTGGGTTCCTCTCAGGTTGGCTTGACGAACTTGCTGCTGAGCAACTACTAGAGGATGGCAGAGATGGGGTGCCCGGTTTGGTTTGTCCAGATGTTCGTCTTCCAGATTGGCCGACACGAATGCCGCAAGCACTTTGGCACGATGCTACTGTTCTGGTACCATACTCGTTGTATACCAGCAGTAGCGATATCAAACTACTTGAGAAGCAGTTTGAGAGTATGCAAGCCTGGCTTGAGCAAGGAGTAGACAGAGAAGGAGGTGACGGACTATGGAATCCAGATCGATGGCAGTTTGGCGATTGGCTTGACCCTACAGCACCGCCGGACCAACCAGGGTATTCGAGAACTGACTCGGTCATGGTAGCGGATGCATACTTGGTACATGTCACATCAGTGTTTGCCAAGATCTGTCGCCTACTGAACAAGCACGATTTAACTCAAAAGTATGACGCAGAGGAACTTCGTCTCAGATCTTTATTCCACGATCGATACATCACTTCTACAGGTAACCTAATGGGGAATACCCAGACAGGTATCGCATTAGCTGTGTGCTTTTCACTGTACCGCAGTGGCGAGAAAGAATCTCTAGAAGTCACTACCGCGGCAAATGCGTTGTCCAAGTTGGTTCGAGCCGCTCAGTTCAAGATCGGAACAGGATTCGCCGGCACTCCCCTAATAACCCACGCGCTTACACAAACCGCACAGCCTCAGTTGGCATATCGAATGCTGTGTGAGGAGTCCTGTCCTAGCTGGATGTACCCAGTGACAATGGGCGCAACGACAATCTGGGAACGTTGGAACAGCATGTTACCCGACGGAAGCATAAACCCAGGTCGCATGACGAGTTTCAATCACTACGCTTTGGGTGCTGTAGCAGATTGGCTACACGGCACGGTTGGTGGTATTGCACCGCTGGCCTCTTCACCAGGTTGGAAAGTCTTTCGTGTCAAGCCAATTCCAGGAGCAGATTTGACCTGGGCTGATACTAGTTTCGATGGACCCTATGGGAAGATTGAGTGCAAGTGGCAATGGTCGCCAGATACTGGCTATTTCAAGATGTCTCTGCTTGTGCCGCCTAACTCCTCGGCTCTTGTCACATTACCTTGTGAGCTAAGTGATGAACCCGCACTAGTATATGACGACGATCGAGTCGAGAAGAAGTTATTTAGCTCGGGGCTGCACTGCTTTGAATGTCGTTATGTTGCTGCGGAGTGGCCACCAAAGCCAATATTAATGCCTAATCTTCAATGGCAGCCGGAGAATGAAGACTTGGCCTGTTGAGGTAAGGATAGACAGATAGAGGCATGAGTGGATATTTTAAAAAGAAAGGAAAGGAAAAAAATATAAAAAAAGACAGCTGGTTCATATCTATTATAAACACCTATATCTTAAAAATGCTACGAAATCCAAATGAGCAAGGCTTCTTCATAGCTTCTCTTGTCGACAAGGTGTTGTTTCAAAAGTAGGACATAATCACGCCATGTATGTACACAGCACTAGTGCTCTGGCGACATTATGGGATATCCTTGGATATGCAATAGCATACCGCTGTGTCTCATGCTGTTCAGGACGAGACCAGAAAGGGCCTTTCTCTACGGCTTGGTAGATCGCCAAATATTTGCGATAGCGGTCATCACAAATCGAGGCCCAACAAGGCTTATGTTGAGCTAACCTTAACTCTCTTAAATCCCGAGATCCGGCAGTCGTTATTATCTGGGGCCCGGCGAAAATGACATCAGCACTCTGAATGATAGGGCTACTAAATCAAGGGTGTATACAAGCTAGGTAAGGCGCAATGCTGATCAGCCGCTAGGGACGTTAGGGCTGCCCTTTTTCGGGAAGTATTGTTTCCGTCCCTTAGCTTCGATGCTTTAGACCATAATGTCTCGTAGCGGTAGTCCGGCATCCTTGAGTCGGATGAGACTGCTTCCGAGATTGGCAATATCTAATTATGACAATTGGGTAAGTATTGTTGATATGGGTAACTGTCCCTTTCACCAGAATTTACCATGTTATACTCGGGAAGCTGTTTTAACCTATACAATCTCTATCAAGAAAGAATACCAATATGTCCAAACCATGGATTTCGACAGTAGCGTCTGCCCACAGCGACCAAAGCCACGACTACAGCCACAATCACGATTTTAACGATGTCAGCCACGAAGTGGATGTTGAAAAAGCGCTGAAAGACATGTCAGAAAGCACTCCGAGCAGGCCATCTCCAGCTTACTTTGCGACAAGCCCAATACCTTCGGTTGTTACGGAAGGTCACCCACTTCAGACCTTATCAACAGGGCCAAAAGAAAGCATGCCAGTCGAGAAACACGAAGTTATAAAGCCAATACCAAGACCCCCGAAATCTACAAATGAAGCCACAAGTCGTTGGATCCTGTTCCACCTATGGTTCAATACCTATAGGAAGTTCTTCGTCTTGTGTACCTCGCTGAACCTGGCCGCCATGATATCGGCTGGACTCGGCCACTTCCCTTATGCCGTCAAACACTCTGGAGCAATGGTGCTTGGGAATCTCCTCTTTGCGGTACTCGTAAGGAACGAGCTGTTCCTAAGGTTTCTATATCTGGTGACTATCTACGGTCTCCGAAGCGTATGTGGAATCGTTCTGGATCTGTGATGTCCGTGTATGCTGATTGACGCTATCTAGTGGGCTCCCTTGAAGATACGATTAGCAGCAACGTCGGCTTTGCAACACATTGGAGGTCTTCACTCGGGATGCGGGTTATCGGCAGCTGTGTAAGATCATCCTAGCTCCTTGTGGCAACTACCCCTAACAGAATGTTAATAGGTGGCTCATAATCAAGATCGTCTATATGATACGTCACCGCAAGATGCAACATAGTTCTGTGATCGCTACAGGTGTGGTCACGAGCATACTTATCTGTGTGTCGGTCATCAGTGCTATTCCGTGGATTCGCAAGTACGTTCCAGTCTTATGTTGTTATAGTCTTGGTGCAGAACTAATACCAATTTCATAGTAACCATCACAATACGTTCGAGAGATACCATCGATTCATTGGCTGGTTAGGTGTGGCAGTAGGTAAGCCCCGAAGCAAGATCGAGTCAAGGCTAACCCAGAAAAGATGACTTGGGTATTCGTTATCCTCGGCAATATAAATGATGCCGAACAAACCAAATGGCGGTCCAGTGGTAAGATTTTGCTCAGTGGACAGGAAGTATGGTTTGCCTTGGGTATCACAATACTGTATGTCTCTGCCCGCACCTCATTTGATACTAGCCACTCACCTAATTCAGCATCGCTATCCCTTGGGTCACACTTCGCAAAGTCTCGGTACAAGTCGAATATGTAAGCGTTCTTGTCATAGATTGCCTTTGTATTAGCTTACCAATGTCGCTTAGCCTTCGCCCAGAGTCGCTATTCTTCGCTTCAACCGTGGCATGCAGCAAGGACTTACTGGTAGGATAAGTCGAACTGCCATCAAAGAATTCCATGCCTTTGGTATCATAAGCGAGGGTAGAGATGCCCCTTATCACTACATGGTTTGTGGCGTTCAGGGTGACTTTACAAGAACACTTGTCTCGGACCCCCCAAAGACAGTGTGGACAAGAGAGCTCAAGTTTGGTAAGACCCGTCCCAGTTTCATCTATACTAGCTCTTGCTTACAGTCTACAGCTGGCGTCGGCCATACCTCGGCCATGTACAAGAGAGGAATCCGAGTCTGCACCGGAACTGGAATTGGAGCTTCTCTCTCCACCTGCATCCAAAGTCCAAATTGGTATGTCAAAATAAAACACATTAACACATAGGTCCTGACTTTTGTAAACTAGGTTTCTTATCTGGATTGGCTCTGATCAAGACAAGACCTTTGGTCCAATAATATCTGGCCTTATTCACAAGCATATCGAACCAGAACGGATGATTCTATGGGACACAAAAAAGCGCGGTGGACGGCCTGATACCATCAAGCTTATTACACAGACATATATAGACTTTGGAGCTGAAGTGGTGTTTATTACATCAAACCGACTCGGTAATGATGATATGATGCAAGGATGCTATGCAGGTATGTTTTCGTGTGTTATATGTGCAAGTATAATTCTAACATCTATCAGCTGGCATACCTGCGTTCGGGACTCTCTGGGACTTTTAGTACCAAGCATAAATCAATTGATTTGCAAAATGCCCATTCATACCGTCCATATTGAAATCATCTCGAGATATAATGCCTAGAAGACCACAATACGGAGTTACATTTAGCTATCCCTATCGAGGCTTTGCGCGTCGCACATCTGCTTGTACATGTCATTTTGTCTAATAAGCTCGTCATGTGTCCCAGCCTCGACGATTCTACCCTGGAAAAAAACACAGATTTTATCTGCATCTTTAATAGTAGAAAGTCTATGGGCAATAGCTACAGTTATGCGATCTCTTGTGACAGCAGCATCCATAAGAGCTTTTTGCACAACTCTCTCAGACTCAGTATCAAGGGCAGAGGTTGCCTCATCTAGCAAGATGATACTAGGATTGCGGATAAGAGCACGTGCAATGGCGATTCTCTGTCGTTGTCCCCCGGAAAGCTGACTACCTCCCTCTCCACACAGGGTATTGAGACCTTCAGGAAGGGAGCTTACGAAGTCCCATACATTAGCGGCACGGCAAGCTGCTTCCATTGCCTCATCGCTGACAAGGGCCTGCTCCTGAGGATCGACATCGAGTCCCGCAGCAATATTCTCGCGGATACTCTCAGGAAAGAGAATGGGCTCTTGTTGAACGAGAGAGATTCGGTTGCGGTACAAACGGGGACTAATATCAGTGAGAATTGATCCGTCGATATTGATGGTGCCACTTGTAGGATCGTAGAAGCGTTCAAGGAGTGACACCATGGTACTCTTGCCACAACCAGAAGCGCCAACAAAGGCAACAAATTGCCCAGGATGAATCTGCTCAAAGTTAGCTTTGCATATTTCATGAACAAACGATTACTTACCGTGAGATCAAGGCCCTTGATGACTCTTTTTTCGGGAGCCAGAGGGTAAGAGAACTCGACATCTTGGAAGCCAATCGAAGTTCCACCTTCCGTAGGGCCCTTCTTATCATTGTCATCTGTTTCCCGAATGATCGGCTGCAAGTTAGTGAGCCAGAAATAATAGTTGGCAGCAGAATTGGCCTTGGTGAAACCTGGATGTGTCGTATTAGAAGTGTCGGTCGACATAGAGAAGATGCACTAACTGTTTGCAAAGCTGAAGATGACTGCAGCTGCCTGACCAGAGAAGAAAACACCCAAGAATGATATGATAAACTGGGGAAATGTGATCTCTCCTTGTGAAACGAGTGTCGATCCGTACCTAGACCGATGAGTCAGTATTCCAGAGTATCAACAAGGCCACGAACGTACCAAAAGCCGAGAGCAAGGATGAAAAACTCAATTGACCGAGTCAGAGAAAACCAAACCATCATAGCGAAGAGACGTAGAGTCGAGCCCGAAACAGCACTATCCAATTCTGCAGTATACCTTTTTAGAATACTCTTCTCAATTGCAAGCGATGAAATGGTTCGTATAGCGTTGACACTCTCGGACGCTATAGAAGCGCTGGAAGAGAATCTCTTATTAATGTCCGTGTTGAGCTTTGTCTCGAGTCGAATACGAGTATACCCTGTCAGCAACAGAGGAGGCATACCAGCAAAAACACCAACAAGACCAAGCTTCCAAGCATATGCAAGAGCTAAAATGCTACTGCAAATGATGTTGATGATAGACTGGAGGACCAATGCAACATTGAAGCCCATGAGTTCCAAAACAGCCTGTGCCTGGGTTTCAATGCGACTAACAAGAGCACCAACGGTGTTTTCTGGTCTGTCGAAAAAACGCAGGTCTTGTCTCAGCATACTACCAAAAAGTCCCACTTGGACATTTTGGCTGAGAGTCTAGAGATCGTGTCAGAAAACTGGTAACTCAGTGTCGGTTCCTAAACTTACCTGAACAATAATGTTGGAAATCCATCCCATAATGAAAAACACAACCAAGGCTCCTAGAGCAATGACGAAGTACATCAAAGATACAAAGTCGCCACCTTTGACCAAGTCAGATGAGGTGAAAACATCCATAACTTCGGCAAGGAGCAAAGTCTGTCCTGGGTAAACGGCAGCTGCATCAGTTTGTTAGTTTGTACCTGAAAGCGTTTCTGAGAGCAAACTTACCTCCAATGGCACAGGCGATGGATATTGTAATAAAGTAAGCTCGAAGCTCAGGAGCCGACATTATTAACTTCCAGATGGTGTGTAGTAACCTTGTTGTCTTGTAAAGATCAAAGTCTTCCTTCGCAATCTGAAGGGCCAGATTCTTATCGACACCACAACTCTGTCTGGCAAGTGACTGAACAGGCGCTAGTCCTTCGGCAGAAGTTGTCGACTCTTCATCAGATGTCCTGTCATCAATATTTCCTTTGACGGAAGCCAAATCTTGGGCCTTGACTAGCTGAGAATAGGTGCCATTCAGAGCCACTAGATCATCATGCGTTCCCTGTTCAACAATCTTGCCCTTGGACATGACAACGATGTTGTGAGCATCCCGAATAGTGGCCAGTTTGTGGGCGATAACTAGCGTAGTCCTGTTCCTCGAGGCACTATCGAGTGCCTTTTGGACCATGCCTTCGGAGTGTGAATCAAGTGCTGAGGTCGCTTCATCCAACAATAAAATGGAAGGGTCAGAAACAAGACTTCGAGCGATGGCAATCCTTTGCTTTTGCCCTCCTGAAAGGAGTCCGCCTCTCTGACCTATACACGTGTCGTATCCTTCTGGCAAGTTCTGGATGAACTCATGTGCAAACGCAAGCTTGGCTGCATCTTGAACACTTTCTTGTTAGATGTCTCTGGCAGCCGTCTCCCAAGGGGTCCCAATTAGGCCATTGGCGATGTTCTCAAACACAGTTCCGTTGAATAAAACAGGTTCCTATGGAATATTAGCATTTGGGACAAGGCGACGTGTCTAGACTCGACTTGGAACATACCTGTTGAACAAGTCGCATTGTTGTACGAAGCCAGGCGACATTCAAATCTTTCAAGCTTACTCCATCAAGTTTGATGTCACCAGTAGTAGGGTTATACCATCTTTCCAATAGACCAATGATTGTACTTTTCCCTGAGCCACTGGCACCCTTTCGAAGTGTTAGTGACATTTCTTAAGAACTGTTTCAACATTGTTCAAGTGAAAAGATATGACGTACCACTAAGGCTGTGACTTTTCCAGCCGGAATAGTTAGAGTAAAGTCATCAAGGACTTTGGTGTCGGGTCGTGTTGAGTAATTGAAGTCGAGCGACTGGATTTCAATGACACCAGAGACTTTACTGGGTTTCTGTCCCGACTCGTCGAGAGGATTGATGTCCGAGACCCTGTCGATCAGAGAAAAAAGCTCTGTAGCAGCAGCACTAGCTCGAACAAAGGAACCAATGTTTGGAGCAATACCATTGATGGACCCCGAACCAATTATTACCGAGAATAGGACACTGTTTTAGCAACAATGGTCAGCTACCTGTCAAGAAGAGATGTCTCGACCCGAATTGGAGGGCACTTACGTAAACACAGCGCCAATGCTCTCTACTTCCCCCCGAGCAATCATTCTGATACCTTGCCAGAATCCCAAGGCCATGCCTGCATAGATAACAAAGTATTGCCATGCAAATATAACCCCATACACACCAGATTTCTTACGACACAGTTGTCGTGAAGTTTGAAGAAAAGATGTGTACTTGTTCATAATTCTCGACTCGAGGTTGAAGGCTTTGATCGTGCGGATGCTTGCGAGGGATGTTTCGGCGTACTGGGCGGCTTTAGAGGTGATTTTCAAGTTTTTCCTATCGATCTCGGAATCGATGGTAGCCATGGCACCAATTACCAACATGATTGCTGGCATAATGCAAATGAGGATAAGGGTAAGTTTCCAGTAACTGACAAACGCGATGATGAAAGCTGCAATAAAGGTAGCAAACGACGCAAAGAAAAGTCCCAGTTTATCTGCGATGCCGGACTGGATCAACTTTCCGTTGGCGGTGCATTGCATAGATATAGACCCAGAAGTTCCGTGATCGAAGTAGCTGACCTCTTGGCTGAGGGCTGCTTGTAAGTAGGACTTTCTGATATTGTTCGTGACTCGAAAGGAAACGTAGGTGAATAGGGTCGAGTAGAGATAGGTACAGCCAAATCTAGCGATGCCAATGTAGACAAAGTAAAGCCCAAGAGAATGTTAGCGGTGGCCAAGACGATAAGGTGTACGATAAGGTGTAAGGGAATACTTACGAGTTCGTGCTGACGGCTGCCATGAAGCCGTCTGGATCTGTCGCAATACGATTGGGGTCACCCATGACATCCATCAGTTCTCCTATTACTAGGTTCATCATTGCCATTGCTACACCGGAGCCGATTGCGGCCAGGATGGCAATGATTTCGAGGGCGCAATCGAGTAGATCGTAATAGGTGAATATGCGCTATAAAATTAGTTTTCAGTATAATTCACGTGTAAAGCAGTATCGAGAACGGGCTTTCCCTACCAAAAACGAGGCAAAGCCAGAGGTTGGTTTTTTGTCAGACTGGCGAGTGCTCTTCGAGTGGTCAGCCGCTGCCGCACTAGGGACCTCGTCGACTTTTTCCATTATGACACGGAATTAAGAAAGGTAAAAAAGTGATTTTTTGTAGTGATGAGGTATTCGATATAAGGGGGGAAAAAAGCAAAAGATAAAGACTGATTTGTAGACTCCAATAGGTAGTGAGAACAAAGCGTGCAAGCAATCAATGAATGAAGAAGGTATTAAGCTGGAGTGAGTAGTGAAGATAAATAAACAAGGTCCATACATTCTAGCTTTTATTTGTATACTGAGCCCGTTTATGTCATTTCTTTGACTTGTAATTTTGTTTCGGTGCGGTATACCCTGAGGCCGTCACCGAGATACTCACCATATCGGAGCGCGGACTGCCAAGAATCCGCGACACCGCGCTCACTAGCTCATCAGGTTGGAAAACCAGCCATGCTAGGAAGTGATTGGCTCATTTATGGACTATTGAGGCCCAGTTTTCAGCTTAGCGTCGATCCGTGGCTTTTCCTCCACTGGGATAAATAATTTATACTGCGGCTTGCGGACATCTCAACTTTCTTTGTCCGCCATCATCCCAAGCCAATCTCGTTTGTTTCGTCACGACCCATTTGCTATAATGGCTAATGAAAGGGATCAAACATCCGTCCCATTGGCTCAGGAAGTTTATGAAGTCCGGCATGACGAGCAAGAAGATGGTGGTAGCGGCGTCCCATTATCCATCATTTCAGTACGCCACCATTGGTCTGAAGTTCTGTTTCTTTCACTGACATTTCTACCTGGTTTCAGTGTGATAGGTGTCGCTTCCGAAAGGTACACATATCTCCATTCTTAAAATATAACCCTATCATGGTTTAACTTCATATTCTAAGCTAAATCTCCATTACAGGTACGTTGTGACCGGAAGTATCCATGTACCTACTGCACCCGTACAGGTCACACTTGTACCTACCCACAGAAGTCTAAACCAAAGGAGAGGCGACAGCGCGTCCTCGTATCGGAGACATAGTGAGTATATACGAAACCCCTCTCGATACGACAGCTGACTTAGCCTTCCAGTGAGAGGAAAATTGATGATATTGCACAAAAGCTTGAAGAGTTTGGAAATGCTTTGAAGGCTATCCAAAATCCTACTTCGAGTATTATACCAGCTACTGATCCAACAACAATTGTGCTACACTCGACATCAGCTGCTTCCGCCGCATCGACAAGTGACAAAGCATTTACAACGCCGACTGAAACTCTGCGTAGCGAGCTCCTTACTCCAAAATTGGAGCATCAGGGCGAGTCTTCCCTCGCAGCCCAAGCTACATTCGCAAACAGATTTCTTGAAGATGCTATTATCAATAAACCGAATGGGATCGATATTACAACTGAAATGTGTTCTGTATTGGAGTCTCTGAGCAAGGCTTTTGGAAGGAACTCGGACTACCAGGAACATGACTACCTCTATCCTTACGCTAGAACTCTTGGACCAGAACTTCATCTACGCAATCTTCCTATGCCGCCTGTCGAGCGAGTTTTGGTCTGCCTCAAAATGGCCAAAGGTAATAAACCCAATTATTTCTGCATCTTGTTTACTCACCTCTGACTATTGCGATATAGAGAATGCTCGAGTCCGGTTCTTTTGGGACACCGGCTCAACCTTTTTCAGTGACTATTGCGTCAAGGTCTATTCGCCTGGCGAAGCAACTCATTCAGACCTCATTATTGTTAATGGGGGACTCTATTGGATGTTTCAACAATGCAAACATGCTGTGACAGACCCCGGTCAAAAGGCCGACTTTGAGCTGCAAGCCGGTATCTGCCGGGACAATCTCGAAACCATTCTCGCTAATCTACCTTTTCATCAGCCTTCCAAACTGGAGACAGTTAGTTCCATGTTGATAGCTGTGCGTAACGCCTATACTCTACGATACAATGATACTGATTCAATCCCCAGAGCATCTACTGCCTCGAAACATGCAAGCCATCAGCAGCCTGGGACTTCATCGCAACTGCGTCACAGATGAGCCAGACGCTAGGCATGCATAGCAAGGTTGCAATGATTCAAGATTCACCAGAAACAAAGGCCATCAAGATTAAGCTATTCTGGCTAGTTTATGTGCATGAGAAAGGTCTTTCTCTACGACTTGGTCGATCGTCAACTATTCGCGACAGTGACATCACAATTCCAGGCCCAAGTATTGACCCTCGATCAGAGATGAACTATTTTTCTCGACTAGACAAGATGAGAGAATTGGCTCATTTGCAAGGCAAAATCTACAACCAACTCTACAGCTCTGGTGCTTTGGCTCAACCGCAGCACACCAGAATATCTAGGGCAAGATGCCTTGCGGCAGAACTCGAAGTGCACTCCAACAAGGAGGGGAGGATTGAGGTGTGATATATCGAATATTGCAGCAACCACCTACTAACAACGCTACAGACGCTCTACGCCGAAGCTCTACGACAGGCTACCAGTGACGAATTTTTGGAGGCTTTTGTGTGCACCGAAAGAGTGATCAATCTGTCTCTGGTTTGCTTAGTGTATCGAGCCGTACCACCCGAGACAAACCAGGGCACCATCTTTGGAAGGGAGTGCATCAGCAGTGCTCACAAGGCTTTAGAAGCGCACAGATATTGCATGTCCCTTGTTGCCAAACTCGACCATGATTTTCTTGAGGGCTATGTAAACATGTATGTGTATCCGCTCCTTTATATGTGGCTAAGACCCATCTCTAACTACTCCTCCAGGGCCATACTACATTCTCCATTTGTTCCTTTCACCATGATATTCTGTCATATCATCGAGACATGCGATAAACGTGACCTTGAGCTCCTGGAAAGCGTCATTAAAGCTCTCAAGTCTGCTACCAATAGCTTACCGTCTTCTGGAGTGAGGAAGGAGTACCACCTTTTCAAAGCTCTTTACGATGCCGCCTGCAGTTATATCGAAGCCAGATCAAGCAAAGCCGATCTTGGATTTCGTACTTGGGCAGACACCACTATACCCGCTACCACACTGACACCTGCGCACCAACAACCTGCTATGATGACACCAGTCTCTAATTTGGAAGGATCTGAGACGGCCGTCGGCATGTCAATGGATGGGGCTGTTGAATGGATGTCTCAGTCCTTTGAGATGGTAGATGTTGATCAATATGGCGCACAGCTTGGGAATTGGTTGCATATGAACAGCCAGATGATGAGAGCATTAGAGGATAACTATTTTTAAGGGGGTAAAGTAAAAAAGAGAAAAACTAGTTTTGTTCTTTTCTTGTCAAATGGGTATAGTTTGATATAGAACATGATGCGTTGGTCGTGTGCGATGCGAAGGAACGGGGGTCCTGGTCCTCTACCACAAGGTGCAATCTTCTTCAAGTACTGCAGTTGAGATGGACTTCATTAAACATATAACATCGATACGGATGCTGGATAAAAAAGAGGGGTCTGGATTTTTCTAGCCATCATGTTAATTATTAATAGCCAGAGTCTCAAATTTAACAAATGGAAAATATTGTGTGGGACCTTCGACTTTAACTGTGCCTATCAACACCACGAAAGACACGACTCCGATACTTATACATGACCTTTTTTTTACTTTGCCCTAACATGAGGCTCAATAGAGTATAATAACCCCTCCTGTTGCTGACTTCGTTCCAGTCCGTTTCTCTTCCTCTCACCAACAAGCACAACCACGATTACAAAACCCTTGTGTGTGGGATCGTACATACTAGAAAGTGAGTATTGGGCGTTCCAGGTCTCTGATGCCTCATCGCCATGCTGGCCCGTTGGCATCCGCTCCTATCAGGGCAACTAGGGCGGCAACGCCATGCTACCTAACCCCGGCTTATTTATTACGTGGGGTTGTGGAAACCAATAAGTACAACGGGGCGGGCCGATCCATGCCAAATGTACCCAATCTTGCGAGTTTCTGACTTGCCATCCCTCCCTTTCAGCTCCCCACTCCCGAACTTTTCTTGTCATGTTTATTGGCGGTTTGAACGTAAGATGTTGGTGACAAGTTGTTATCCCACATATCTTATTACCCCACCGCCCTCGACTCTAAATCGAAGAGGAGACTCATATTATCATGCATTCCGCATTTTCCGCGTAATCTTCAATATTCATTCCGTAAAGCTTCACCTATCTCGGACGATAAACACCAATAAAACCACTTTTTTGATCGTTTCATTTTGATCTAACTTCCAGTCATGGGTCTTGACAGGCTTAAAGTCTGGTTCAAGGACAAAAAGAGGTCTAAATCCTCGTCTTCTTTACCCCTCCCGGCCAGCATTGGGCTGACACCACCCAAAGATCCGCCTTTGAGAGTCTCAAATGATGGTGCCATCAATTCTAGAGAACACTCCGGTCTGGAAATCCAAGATTCGGGTCCTAGTTCTCAAATTTTGGAGTGTCAGCCGCCGGCTGGTCCGTCGATCAATGCAACTGGATATCTGCAAGAACGTCTTTGGAATCAAGCTTAGGCTAATATCAAGGCTGAGGATCATGCCCTTGTGGAAGCGTATGAGGGTTTCCTTTTGAAAAGATCTCATGAGCTTGAGTCACGCGCCCAAGTTTTACCCAATGATCATACCTCAACGTCAACTCTAAACAACTCGCAGAATATGGAAGAACTAGTAAAGAAGGGGATAGAGAGATCCGAAAAAATTGTCAATGTCAAAAAGAATGTCGAGGAGTTCAATCGGATTGCATCACCCGTTAAGGAATTGATGAAAGTGGTTGTTCAAGCTGCACCCCAGGCTGCCATTGCATGGTCCTGTATCGCTTTTTCTCTTGAGGTGGGATTGATTCGTAAACCCTGCAATCCTCAAGGCCATACTAACTCAAACTTTGTAGGTAATTGCAAACCCATTGACGGAATCGAGCGTCAACCGCGAAGGCATTACTTATGTTTTAGGCATGATGGAGTGGTACTGGGCATTGGTCGATCTCCTCCTCGATGAGAACTCTGTTTCTCGAGATGTAAGAGATCAAATTGAAAAGCAGATCACTCGACTGTATCAAAAGCTTCTTCACTTCCAGATGAAGAGCATCTGTCGGTACTTCGGTAATCAGATCAAAGTCCTGCTGAGAGATGTCGCCAAATGGGATGATTGGGCTGGAGAGCTCAAAGGTGTCCAAGATGTCGAAAACGATCTCCGCAAGAAGATTGAATGTTATCAAAATGCATCTATCGTCAACCAGCTCAAATGCATAAGGTCTACTTTTCAAGAAAGCTTTGGGCATCTCTCATCTCTTTTGGAAGCGCAGCAGGAAAGAGATGAAGACAAAGACAACAGACGTTGGGTCGCCGCGCTTAAGCAGACGGATCCTGTTGATGACAAATCACGCATTCAAATGGATAAAGGAGACCTTCTTCGCGACTCTTACCGATGGATTTTAGATCATGACACCTATATACAGTGGGAGAAGGACCCCGACCGCCACTTGCTCTGGATTAATGGCGACCCAGGCAAAGGCAAGACAATGCTCTTATGCGGTATCATTACCGAATTAGAGAAGGATCCCTTGAATATCCTGTCCTACTTCTTCTGTCAGGCTTCAGAGAGGCAGCTAAACAATGCGACATCCATCCTTAGGGGCCTAGTATACAGTCTTGCCCATCGGTATCCCCAATTAGTTCCTCATATGCGTATGAAGAGACCCACAATCGGTAGTGAACAGTTCGCTGACCTGAACGCGTGGGAAACCTTGTCGGATATTCTCGAGCACACTTTGAAACACCCTCATTTACAAGACATTGTCTTGCTTTTGGACGCCCTCGACGAATGTATAGATATACAAGATCGCCGCAAGCTTCTACAATTTGTCCGGCGATTGTCATCAGACTACCACGTTAAGTTCATCATCACGAGTCGAGGGTGGCAAGATATCCAAAAGGGTATCGGGGGTGAAGAAGACGGCACCTACATCATCTCTTTGGAACAAAATGGACATTTTGTCTCTTCGACTGTGGCTGCTTACATCGACCGAGAGGTGCAGGATCTAGCTAAAAGCGATCCATACAGGAGGGAGCCCAATATTTTGACGACTGTCAAGAACCACCTTTTGCAAAACGCGCAGGACACATTCCTATGGGTTGCTCTGGTTTGCAAGGAACTGAAACATCCCGATATCGAAGAAGAGAAGCATGTCAACAAAGTCCTGAATATGTCTCCTGCAGGTCTCTATGGACTGTACAAACGCATGCTTTCGCACGTATCCTCGTTGAAACATGACTCCGAAGTGTGCATCACAGTCTTAGAAGTTGTCTCAATCCTCAAGCGTACGGTGACCCTGGCAGAGCTTCACTGCATACTTGGCTCGAAAGACACTGTGGAAAGCCTTAGACGCGCTGTGCAACGCTGCGGTTCTATGTTGAACGTTCAAGAGAGCACGGTCCGCTTCGTGCATCAATCAGCAGTGGATTTCTTGACAGGGCCTGAACTAGAAGGAGTTAACAACCTTGTCGATCGACACCGTCATGTTTTCTCAGGCTGCCTCCAAGCTTTGACGACTTCGATTACCCAATCTGACATCTACGGACTAAACGATCCCGGTATTTACCGTGATGACATAACTCGGCCTGACCCAGATCCTTTGGCTTCTCTGGACTATGCTTGTGTCTATTGGGTCGACCATCTCATCGATGGCGATTTTGCCAGTCATTTCAACGACGGCGGCCGCGTTCAGCAGTTTTTCCAAGAAAGATTTCTGTACTGGGTAGAGGCCATGTCGCTTCTACACAAGATGCAACAAGCAATTCAAGCCGTCCAAAATTTACAAGCAATGGTTGTAAGTCAACTAGGAATCTGTCGCCTGAGGTAATCTGACTGTCCATAGGAAAAGACACCAACATCCACCGCGAAGGATCTTTCTGATTTTCTTCATGACGCAAATCGATTTCTACTGTCTCATAAAGCGATAATCGATAAGACGCCACTGCAGCTTTATGCGTCATGTTTATTATTCAGTCCCGAACAGAGTGTCGTGAAAGAATACTTCCAACATGAGGCGCCAGGATGGATTACGATTGCGTTGGGACTAGAACAAACATGGCCTGTCTGCTTACAAACTCTAGGTGACTTCCAAGATACATCCAGCTGTGCAGTCTACTCGCACGATGGTCAGTGGATTGTCACTGGATATGATGACGGCAAAGTCAGGATTTGGCATGCGGCGACCGCTACCTGTATACGCACAGTTGGTGGCCATGGCGAAATACATGATACAAGTCCTCGAGAAGCATACCCTACTAGAATTATGTCGGTGGCCTTTTCAGTCGATGATAGTTCTATCATTTCTGCGTCCGCAAACGGTGTGATAGAGGTTTGGGATAGAATGACCGGCAGCTGCATCAAACATCTCGAAACACATCCACTAGAAAAACACTCATTTGAAACGCATTCGTCCGAGACACGTTCCTTCGAAACAGATACGTCCAAGACACATTCCTTCGAAACATATACGTCCCTGACATCAATGGCTATCTCCTCAGACGGTTGCACAGTAGTATCCGCTTGGCCAGATGGTAACATTATCATCTCCAAGTTGAAAGGGGGTGTGCCTCCGCGTATGACCAAGTGCTTTGAACCATTAGATGATAAACGTGCTTCTTATACTTTTATTCGAGTGGCTGTAAGCGCCAATGGGCAATGGACTGCTTTGACAGTTTCGTCAGAAAAATCTATCAAGATTCTGAATACATCGACCGAAATGATCATGGAGATTGCTTCCAACGATTATTCTTATACCGTTAATATGTCAGAAGATGGAGAGTGGGTTGCTTCAGGCGGTAAATACGGCGTTCGGATCTGGGAAAGTCAAACTGGTCATCTGATTCAGGAGTTCGACTATAGTCTCTCACATGACGTTCACACTGTTTTTCATTTGAGCTTCTCATATAACAAGAAGCTTTTGGCGACTCGGACGAGCAACGTTATCTCTGTTTGGGACACCACTACAGGTGATCCGGTATGGATGATAGCACACCGTGAATCCGGATGCATTTCGTTCTCTCCAGACGAAAGTCGAATTGTTTCAACATCGGATTTTTCCATGGTACGAGTCTGGGACCTATCTATTATTGAAGATACCTACAACGATACCCATGACAAACCATCGCAACTTGGCTTTTCTGATAAAGATCACTTTATAGGACGGTACGAATTTCACTACGACGTTATTAAAATGTGGGGCATAGAAGGGAAAGCTGCCACATTCCATGATCGTTTTGTTGATAAGATGGCACTCTCTCCAGATAGCCAACAGGTTGCATCGACTGACGGACATACAATTACAATTTGGGACGTCAAAAACGTCAGAGTGATTCTCAAGTTTTGTGCCAATAAGACAGGACATGTCATCTTCAACCAACATGACCCTCATGTGGCTGAGGGTCAGCAGACAAGCGACAAGGTTGCAAACCTTAAATGTACTCAGTGCGATACGACCAGTAGCATATCCGTATCCGAGGAGTGTCATGATTTGGCCTTTAGAAACAGCCGTGAGGTGGCGAAATGTTGCTCCGGATCGATCAAGATCTGGAACACCTTCAATGGCGGTCTTTGCAAAACTTTAAACACTGGCCGCAAGCATGTTATGGACATCACTTTCTCAAATGATGGTCGACTGCTTGCTTGTGTAGCTGATGATGTGTTACCACTCGGAGTTTCTAACACTACAAGGTGCATCTTCCAAATTTGGGATATCGCCAAGGAGCAGTATATTGCAGCATCATTGCGAAATATGCCAGAGAAGTACCGGTTTCAGTTCGTGAGCTTCTCGTCAGACATGCAACTGGTTGCGGCGTCAGTGAGAACTATTGATAATAAGGTTCCTGGCGCAGCAATTTGTTTATGGGATGTGGAGTCTGGATGTCTTTTGAGGATCCTCGACCTCGCAAGTTTTGGAGTTCGCCATATTGTAGCGAGATTTGACACTCAACTTCCCCGTCGCTTGTGCACAGAGTACGGATTTGTTGATGTGACTGAATATTTGGACAGCAGTAACCCAGGTTTGGGCTGCGCTGACTCTGATCACTCCAAGAGGGAATCTAAAGACATGTTAGATGGCGGAAAGATCAAGGTAACACCTTCTTTTTGTGGCTATGGACTTAGCTATGAAAAAGACTGGATCTTAAGAGATGGAAAACGCCTGCTGCATATTCCCTTGGAATACAGATATTATAAATTTTCTATGAAGCCATTGCATACACCTGTAATAGATGGATTAACTATCCACTGGCTTAGAGATAGAAACAACCCAGTAAGTATATACTTTATAGATAGAGATTAGGGAGGGTAGACTATTAAAGATTCAAAATAATATAAATTCTATTTAAAGATTAAGTACTCTTTAGCTTTATAATACCTCTTAAACTATATTCTGCCAGTTCTCTCCAGATATACTAGAGACTTATACCGCGTCTACCGCGACCAATCCGCGATTATCACTAATGTACTTTATCTCTACCTAATATACTCATTGCGCTTACATAACCATCGCTGAGCCACCTCATCGAGTTTACCAGCAGTTAGACCCTCCACTATAGCACGCTGCTTGTCCGGAAGGCCAGCTAGCATTGCTCTGAATGCCTCACTTCCAGACGGCCGACCAGCTTCGCCGCCTTGTTCTTCTGCCCGATTTGACACAACTTCGTGTCGCGGTTGATTCAATGGCTGGTTCGATGCCCCAACCCTTGATCCGATCTGCCCTTCCCGACTAGCCTGCAGTCGCTGCATCATGTCATTCACCTCCTTAACCGTCAGATTACCCATGATAGCGCGTTGTTCATCCGGAACTGAAGCCCACATCTTTTGGAAACTCTCATTCTGAGCAAGCTGATCCCTCAATCTCACATCATCCTGGTCCGCTGCCCGATTCGATTCCTCAGGCCTGGAGATTGGCGATTGCGGTGGTTGGCTCATTATTTATTTTTTCTTGATGTTAAAATCAAATGGCTGCTATGCTGGAAAGAACTTGCACTTCACTATAGTGTGAGCGACACTGATGCGTGTTGGAGTAAGAGGAAGTATGTACAATGTGTGTTGAAGCTACAACATGTAATGAGAGTTTTTTTGTGCCGTGGAAAGGACCATGAAACGAAAGGTGTTGTGTCAGAATGAGATGTCAAATAGAGTGATAAACATGACATCTGTCATTCTCTGAAGGCTTAAATAGATAGAACGAAACGGAATATATAATCACCGAGGGTAAGCTTCTCGCAGAGCATACTGCTTCTGTACATATGATTCAATAAGTCAGGATTGGATATATTGATGGGTTGAAACTACAATGAGCAAGCTGAAAATAAACCGGCCTGTGGCAGTGCGTCTTGGCTTTGCAGTTGGTGTGGTCAACCATCCAATCACAATTACCTAAATACATTAAGATAGACCTATGTGATGTATTTCATGCCAAACTGACGGTGTGTTTTTGAAGTTTTCCGGTACATAATAGAAAGAATAATCTTTGAACTTGACGATATTAAATTGGATTTCTGGAAATATGTTTTAAACGGCGTAAAGTAGCCAGTAGAGTTTCTCTCAGCCTCTAACTTTTCTATTATGCTAAAGTTTTCGAATTTATTATACACCCTTCATTGGCCTCTGAAATTGATTATAATAAGGTGTGGCGTTTTTCCAATTCGGTCGTCTGTTTAGTCGTAAGTGTTTGATATAATCGACAAATGGGGGTCGCATAGGATATGGCTGGTTAACAAACCCGATCTCTTCCATCGGTCACACGGCTGTTCTTTGTTGCGATACAAGACTCACAAATTAAGCTCAAATATACGCTGACAGACTCATCGAAACGTCATCCTGCATCTAGGCGCCAAAATATCATGCATTAGGCGCTAAGGATTTGGTTTGCTATTTATTTGTCGCTAGTGTTTTTGTTTCAGGATGAGTCCATTGAGATATGTCCGTGCAAAAACCGGTAGTTTCTGGGGAGAAGAATAACAAAGGGTTCGGATCTGTCGGCACGATACACTAAACTGCCGATATGTTTAGCTTTCTGTCTAGGGTAATGGGAAATTAAATTGTCTTTGAAATGCACAAGCTCGTATCGAATTGAGTTGCTGTAATATAAAGACGGAAAAGCGTGCCGGAATGTCAATAAATAGAGAAGACTAGGCACTCAGAATTATGTTTCTGCCAAAGTACAACCTGATCGTGGTGTTGCAACTTTGACCATTTGGCACCTACTCTAACAGCCAACTTCCAATTGCCGTCCGCCAAAGGTAGGACTCGTTCTGGGTACAAATTCCTGCACATGTAGAGATCTTTCTAATAACCTCCTAGTCAATTCATAATCATGTTCGCCAAAACTGCCCTTCTCGCCGCTCTTGCGTGCAACGCAATGGCATCACCTTTCGTGGTCACCAACCCCAAAGATCTAAAGAACGACTGGCACAGCCAGGACTACACCGCCACACGTGGCGCAAACGAAAAGATCCACTGGAAGTTCACCCTCGAAGGCCACAACGCTGTCCCTGACCCCGGCGACTTTTCGGTCATCTGTCAGGGCGTGCAAAACGGAACCCAATGCGGTGAGCCCTGTGCTCAAGCACCAGCTTTTACGCCTTGCAAAGATCAGACATATGAAGCGCGTCAATGGTTCAATGGACCCGGGACTACCATCGAGGTGCGCCGTACTACTCATCCTGACTTGGGGAAGAAAGTTATCGCGAGTGGTACGGCCAACATCACTGCTCAGACGGAGGTTGGCACGGTGCACTACAAGTTGAAGTTTGGGGATTTCCAGAAGCAGTTCATCAATACGTTCAATCCCCCTCCTTCAGCTTAGACACAACTGTCTTTGTGTATTTGAGTTGGGCACTAATAAACCGGACTGTATTTTTGCATTCTTTACAGTTGATCTTGGCCAAGGTCTACTGCATATTGATGGACATTTTTCTCTTTTATACCGCAAATTACGCAATAAACTAAAAGGATAAACCCACAACACTTTAGTATCAATAATTTTATCTACTCACTCTATCAACTTTTTCTCCCATTGTCATCAAGGAATTCATTCTTTTATTGGATTCTACTATCCATGATAAATTTCACTCGGCAATCTGATGGCCTTATTTCCCCGAGAACACGTTATGCATGCTTTGATTAGCATCATCATTAATGTCAAGAACAGCCATAAAAGTCGGTATGGGAAGACCCATGTTGACTATCTATAAGCAAACAGCTGTGCCAGAAGAATCGCTCTATCATGCACTGGTACTTTGTAGAATCTTTCACATTACGAGTCAGGGCAAGATTGGCAAACAATGAATCCAAAAGTCACATTAGCTTCTACATGCGCAACCTCGTGAATGTCAAGATTCAAAGAACCCGAGTTCGTTTCCCATTGACATACACACTTTGTACCGAAACCTTCCAAGCAACGAATCTTCGGAACAGAATCTTTGCCCTTTTGAGCTTCGCCACAGATGATGCAGCGTTAGTTGTCGAACCGAACTATCGGAAGTTTGCCAAGTAGGTCTAAATTGAGATTGGAAAGGCCCTTATCAGTGGTTTTCTTGGCCCAATAATTCTACCTACAGCTTGCCAAGATTAAAAAGATACTGCTCCGACACATAGACCTAGACTCCAATTATTGGAGTCTCCCCACCTCCAGACTTGGAGCTTAGCGTCATTCTGTAGGACACTTCTGCAGACACATTTGGACCAATAATCGATAACCGATAGCAAGAGCGGGGCTTCTCTATGTAGTATTTCGATAAGCAACCTTTGTAGAGTCTCATCTTGGAAACATTCTATTGAAAGCCCAACCCTTTGTAGTCAATCAACTGCGGCAAATTCTTTTGTAACCACAACATTATGTCGATCTTCAATGGTGTTGCACTTGTGACTGGTGCCGCTTCAGGTAAAAGCCCATGGCCAAAATAATGATAGTTACTGACGAGATTCGCAGGCATTGGCCGTGAGACTGCGATCTCTTTTGCTCGTGAAGGATGCCTGCGTCTAGTTCTAGCAGACCGGGATGCAGACAAGCTCAAAGATACTGAAAAGACAATTAACGAGATGTCAAAGAACCAAGACATTCAGGCCATTGCCATCCCCACTGACATCTCAAAAGAGAACGACATTGAAAATCTTTACAATACTACTATCGAAAAGTTTGGTCGGGTTGACTATGTAGTCAATGGAGCTGGTTAGTAGCTCTCTATTTCACGGGCTAAGTGACGCATTGCTGATGTACTACACAGGCGTTTTGAGTAATAACAAGAGATCACATGAGTCTACCATTGAAGAATTCGACTTTATTAACAATATTAACTACCGCGGATGCTGGCTCTCATCGCGCACAGCTATTCGACACATGCTCAAGCAAGAACCTTTGCCTACTCACGACGGTAGACCTGGGTCCAGAGGAAGCATCGTCAACATCGCCAGTCAACTAGGAGTCGTTGGTCGTCCAGCAGCACGTACGTCAAAAGGCCCTTAATAATGAAACTTCAAGTACTGACTTTGGATGAACTTACAGCCGCTTATTGCGGAAGTAAAGCAGCCGTGATAAACATGACGAGATGCGACGCCATAGATGTAAGTGCAAACCTCTTCCAAATCTCGCTCTTAGCGTGTTTCTGATGTTGCGTTTTAGTACTCTAAAGACCTTATCCGCGTTAACGCTGTCTGTCCCGGCGTTATTGATACAGCTATGACACGGCCACAAGCCGACGTTCTCGCTCCCGCAGTAAATATCGCGCCGATGGGTCGAATGGGCACAGCCCAAGAGGTTGCCGATTGTGTTTTATTCCTTGCCAGTAGTAAGGCCAGCTTTGTGCAAGGATCTGCGATGATGGTGGATGGCGGATATGTTATCAATTAGACCTATATATCTGAAAATTGCAATATCTCTTATCTTATTCAAGAAACACAAATTACTTTCCAGTTTATATTCTTGATCTTGTTCTTGAATTGACCTTCTCATTTACCCTGGACATGATAGTTATTAAAGGTTCAATTTATCGACTGGCCCGAGCGCCCGTTACGTAACGACAATGCTCGATCGATCATAATGGCCCGCCCGATCTCTCCGCATGCGAGAGAAAAAACAAGGCTTTTCAAACATCCTTTTGCATGCTCTATTCAGGTGAGAATAGCTGCTGAAAAAAATTGGCAACGAATGAGCATGGTTGACAATGAAACACGTCATCTTGAAGCGACATAATAATGAATTGCTGTTCTATAATATAGAGATATTGGGTTGAGATCTATGTTCTTAGCAGCATTGGTCATGCTGGACTACCTATCGTTGTTGGCGCAAGAAAACGCTCCTCCGATGAGACCATTGGCATACGCGTCAATAATGTTTTGAACAACTCCATATGTTCCTCCAATCGTCAAAAACACAGAAAGTGCAATCATCAACCAGTTGAGATAGTAGACAATAACCTGCCACATCTTTCCCTGGCGATAGTGCTGGTGGTCGTAGATCCAAAGGTATCCTGGCAAACCCAATGCAAGAGGTGAAAAGGTAAGACTACCAGCCAGAGCGAGGAGGTAGTTGAAGATGGGGATTCCAGATGCGAGAATAAAAGAGACAGCCGACATGAAGAATGTGCAGCCGAGCCAAACCGCCCAGTGGGTGACGGTGTTCTTCTGGAAGTGCTCTGAATGGCGCAGAAGACGGACAAATAGGTACTTGGCAGCGACGTGAACGTAGAGGCAAGCGCTAACCAGAAGACCAGTAAGGCCAATACCGTAAGCAACCTTCTTTATGGTCTCACCAGCACTGCCTAGGGAAGGAGAAGCAACCCATTGTCCACAGTATCGGTAAACGACAAGGGAGAAAGTCAGGTAGGAAGCAGTCACAATGCCCATACAAAGATAGACAGCCTTGTTGTAGTCTCGGGGCTTGCGCATTTCTGAAATGACAGGCAGGAATGCGGATGTGCCAGCACCAGAGCAGAAGATGGTAGCCACAGAGGTGATGCCAGTGACAAAAGTCGGGTTGCCGATGACGTGATAGCCAAAGTCGTAGTCTCCTGTCTGGGGAGCAGCAGCAGGTCGGTCGAGGGTAGTGACGCCGACACTAAATAAATCGTTAGTAAGAAATAGGTAGAGTAGAAGGGAAGAATAGAGAACTTACACGACGATGAAAACGGCAATGTAGACAGTCAGAAAGCCCGCCCATGTGAGCCAAGCAATCTTCTCAAACTTGCGAACACTTGCCAGAATAAGAACTGCAATTGTCGCAACAAGCATGAACCAATTGGTACAGATGGCATGGTTGGACAGCACATTGAGAGCCACGGATGTACCAAAGATACCGGATGCGCCGACGATGGCGTATGTGACGAGGAAAAGAACTCCGACAACCTCTTTGAGCCATGTACCGCCGACAACATTGGCCATGTCGGCGATGGAATGACAGCCTGGGTGCGCATTGCGAAAGTTACCTTGCACAATGGCGCAGTATGTGTTTAGAGCTTGCCAGCCAAGGACATTGATGGCACCGGGCAGCGCACCGAGGACAAACATGGCAGAGGGGATTGTCAAGACACCAGTGGCGAAGATGACTAGCAGTGTGTTAGCACTGGAAAAATCACCAGACCATTGAAAAGTAGTAGTAGAGAACATACCCTTGAGGAAAATGACAGAAGCCTGGATCCATCCTACCGTTCGGAAATCAACAACGCCATCACCCTGTCGAAAGACTTCGCCATCATCGACTTTTTCTTGTCGTCCAAGTTCAATACTACCACTGCTAAGCCTGCCAGATGGCTGCTTGTCGGCCTTGGTAATCTCTGGCTCAGAGGAACTCATATTTTCAGAAGATATGTTGAGTATGATTGATGTGCTGCTGATGAAGGAAGAGAGCGAGCTGGTGGGTTCGAGAACTCAGGATGCTTCAGCGTATTATTAGTTGTCGATCGCCGTTAGATAATAGCTCTGTTATCCAACTGACTAGCCAAGCAGGACAAAATGCACGCACCAAGCCTGTATCGAAACCCTGTTCCTGGTAAAGTCCAATGATAAGGTCTGGGGTAAAACATCCTTGTCGACTCTGGGGAAGATCCTGACTCGATGGAGTGGAAGCGTGATAAGAAAGTTGGAGTAAGGCGTTGGAGTTGGAGACTAGCGCGAGTCTAGATCCCTGGGGATATTCTGGAGTTATCCATGATAAGACATGGCGTCTCGATCAATTATCGGAGTGACTATTGTTCGACAATCTTGGAGTTAAGCATTGGAAATACCAGCCTTTTCCGTAAATTCTATTTCCAGAACATCCGATCTTTATGGCTCAAGTTGGGCTATTAATTTAGCCTCCTTCAGTAACGCACTGATTAACAAGGGTATAGTTATTAATTGGCATATTGGTTTCTCATAGAGATACCAACACAGACTTCAACTCTTCTAGTTAGATCTTCTGGATAAGAATTTCACGATACTTTTCTAAACCTACTCCAATGATGTTGATAAACGGCCACTGTGTATTACTTTTGAAGAAATGCGCCCATATCTTCAACACAGCCAGACACAGATTCCCAGGGTCTGTAAAGTCGAGAAGATTCGCAACCTCTTGATCATGGTCTTGCTCAAAGTCAACGACAGTATAAGCCTCTTCCACGATGCATTTCACCCAATGCAAGATTCTGTTTTCACTATCTACACAAATCAGTCAAGACGTCGTTTGGAATGGGTAGAGAGATTTACCACTCAGTGGAGTTTCAGAAACTGTTTCAGATAACTTGGACAGCCACTTGCTTAACAGCACAGCACAGTCAAGGCCAGAGAGCGAGTGTCTTACACTCCAGAAAAAGGCCTGACTTCTAGCCACGCGATCGACTCCCAATCTAACAGGGATGCCAATCATATGAGCGGCATATAGCAGTGCTGCAATGACATCATCACTCCGTTCGATATCTGGACTGTTCGCTATGGCTTCAGCGATCAGCTGTGGATCCCGTGTTTCAAGCTGTCTATAAGGACCCAGGTGGAGGTGGATGCGCACATAGGCCAGTGCTAAAAGGGAGCTGGAAGTAAATGGGATAGGTCCGTTCTCATTGTTGGGATCGAGAGTAGACTCTGGGGCTTGTTGCCAGCATGAGGTCCACGACCGCAGACCACGTCTATAGTAATAGTCAGCGCAAAAGCAGCAAGAGGCGGCCGTTTGTTCTCACTCAAGTTTCTCAACCTCTTCGCTAGGTAAGACTGCCGAGCTGCTAGTGATCGGTAAACTCAAATCTCTAACTATGTGTATCCGCTGCAATAGTCCATGCAGTAAAACATAATTTCCCAAAGGTGTAGGAATCGGGAACAACGGCGCAGCCTCGTTTTTATTTTTGAGCAACAATGATAGAGCTTCTCGAAAGAATAGCTGCGGCTCTTGAACCTCCTTAGCCGCAGCACGCCAAGATGCCGCATTTGGAGCTTTCCATTCTTTTGTTGAGCAAGGTAATCGAAGGCCAACTTCATTGCTGCGGATAGTTGGATACACATTATATGCAATGGAATGCGTATGGAGAAAGGAGAAACAGATGAGCTTAGTTCGTCTACACGATTCTTGCTTGGCCCAAGTTCGCCAATCGTGCCATAGCGTATTACTATCATGGGGGTGAATCGATGGCGTTGACGAGACCGGCTCATTCGCATCTTCGAGACCTGCATTGCGAAGAGCTTGAGTGAGAATACCCTGTAAGACGAAAGATTCTTGCACCATGGCTGCTTTGGGCTCCCACGTGGCAAAACCCATGAGAGTAACCAAAGCTCGTATGGTCTCGACTTGTGACTCCTTTTCCGCAGCATTACTATCTCGATCACTTTCCTTAGAAGAATTTACTGTGGGGATTCTGGGTATTGTCGATGAGCCGAACAACTCTGCATTTCTTCGCAACTTTTCCAGCACCAAGGCTTTCCCGGCGAAGAATAGTTTCTCTGAAGCCTTTTTCTCAAAGCAATACTGTGCACCAATAGCGGCGATGCCACAGATCAGTTCAGGTGAGTGTTCCGTGATCTCCCATGTAGGTACATGAATAAAAGGCATGTGGGGGTGGAAGCCACCAAAAAAGGAGGTTATATAGCGGGTAAGAGCGTGTCTTGAAGGAACACAAAAAGTAGGATCAAGTAGATGCGAAAATTCCTGGATAGAAGCCTTGACCTTGGATCTTTGCTCCTCAGTCACTTTGAACGGACGTGTCTCAGGATCAGCAGCGCGAGGATCTAGAAAATTGTGAGCAAAATACATGTGTCGTTCTGAGCGAATCACTTACTGTCTGTGTCAGAGACATAGTTGTTGATCCTGTTTCCAGTAGGTGCAGAAGGTAACCACGAGCTGAAAGGCGTCCCAGCTCGTGTTAATGCGCCTTGCTGAGGAGAGGCGGTCTCATTTTCGTCATGTCGTAATTCAGAGTCGACAGGGTCTTGATGTCTATCGGGATCACTAAAGAATGGACTCCATTCTGCAGACAGGCCAACACCATCAAGGAAACTGGTAAACTCGCGAAAGTGTGTATCAAAGTCGACGCCTCCATGATGATCAGCACCGGTCTATAGCATTGTAGTAGGTTTAATATGACATACCACTGTCAAGCATCTGGGGGGGCAAAAAGTTGGGAAAGAATTGCCCGGCGTCTATATTGGGTGGACGCTGAGTCTGCTCGTCGACTGGTGGGGGCACAGGAACTTGCATCGCCTGTTGAGCCCTCGAACAGAACCATGGATCAACACTGAGACCGGACAGCGATACTGCAGCGGCCAAGTCTGCCTGTTGGCCAGAAATACTATTTTGTCTTGGCTGCGCTAACGCCCCAGGCCCTGGTGATGGAGCATCGCCTTCATGCTCAGCTATCCTCTGATGACGCGTGAGTAAATCGCGTCGCGCAAAGGATGCACCGCAATGACACAAAAACGGCTTCTCCTTGGTATCTGATCAACTCGACATCACGTCAGTCATTCTACGCTACACCTGCAGGGACAAAGACTCACGTGTTCGCACATGACGATCTAGATGCTCTGTCCGCTTGAAAGTTCTTCCACAGTGGTGGCACATGCGAAGATTGGCTCCTCCATTGCGGCCCACTTTCTGTCGCTTGTTTGGAGACGTAGATCCGTTGTACGCGTCAAGGACCATATCTCGAGTTTGACTCCAATCAGTAGTTGGAGATGGAGAAGAATGGACGAACGATTGTTGATGGGGTAGTGCCCAGTTTATCTTGGAGTCGTAGGGAGCGGGGTTGGAGTAGGGTCACTGATAGCATCCCTTAGCAAGCCCATCGTTGATTGGCCGGAGATATACGCGAAATGTGTCGCACGATAGGACGCTAACTAAAGTAGTCTAAAATAGCTGGGAATTATGTTACTATGTTATCAGTCTCGACGAAGTTGCATCGAATGCAGTGCAACAAACCTACAATCAGGTGTTCAGCGAGATAGCTATTATCATGAGATGACTCCACTTGATGAAAAAGATAACTGGTTAGTATGTCGATAATCAGCTTACAGTGTTCAATATGTAAGAAGAATGCATATGATCAAGTAGATTACTCAAAGTTGGTTATTGTATCTGGTTTTTCGCATGCTTATACTATCCTCACATAATGAATCTGAATCTTACTGCAGTGAGGATATTTGAAGTCACAGATGCGAAGACCCTCTAACGCGCTGAACCTCATTTAAAATGTCCCCCGCTTCGGCTGGTGTTACCTTGCCCCCAGCCTCCCAGTCCAAGCTACTTTCCAGAGCTTTGGCAATACGAAGCACTTTTTTCTCCTGCCAAAGTCCTCCAACAATTTGTAGACCAACTGGAAGCATGACGGATTCGTCATCAATAGCTTGTGACCACCCAACTGGAAGCGATAGTGCAGGCTGGCCTGTGACGTTGAAGATAGCTGTGTTGTTGGTCATACCAATACTAGGCTCAAACGACTTTAGAACAGATTCTCTCGATCCGTGTCGTGGTGCGACAAACGGCGTGGTAGGCATAATGATGGCATCGTACTCCTTGAACTTAGTCTCGTACGCATCGCGGATCTGTCTTCCAATATTCACCGTCTTGGAATAGAGACCGGGGAAAGTGCGCTGAAGGTATAATCCATTGATGACTGTGTTCTTTGTTGAGGGGAACAACTTTTCAAATTGCGAAGCTGTCCAAGGCAGACGGGCCTGTTCAAATTCTGTCAAGTAAAGACCTCGGCGACCATTGGCGTGACCGAGAATGCCTGCCGAGCCTGAGATGCGCTGTTGAATGGTCCATATCGATGGACCTTCATTGTGAATAGGAATGGAGATCTCTTCGACTACCGCTCCGAGAGATTCAATTCTGTTTATCGCCTCGAAGAAGGCTTTCTTGACCCCCGGTTGTACCAGACTGCTGTCGTATCCCTCCTTCAAAGCACCAATACGGACACCTTGTAGACTTGCATCCTTCAGTGACTCAAGGAAGCCAAATGATCCATGTGACGCTGCTCCAAGGGACCGATCATCGATTCCGTCGTAACCTGCAATTGCATCCAAGCAAGCTGCAACTTCGTCTACTGTCCTTGCAAGCGGGCCGGCATGATCGTCGATCTGATCACCACTTGAGATACCAGTGTACGGCACGAGCCCATGTGTTGGCTTGAATCCCACACAGCCACACAAAGAAGCAGGTACGCGAATACTGCCACCTTGATCTGTTCCAATGGCAATATCGACCACACCACCTGTGACAAGGGCGGCACCACCAGAAGTGCTGCCACCAGATGAGTAACCAGCTGCTCGTGGGTTATCGATAATGCCCTGAGCGCTGGTAAAGGACGAAGTTGAGTTACAAAAGTTCTCGCATGTCGCTGTTCCCGTGATGATAGCTCCAGCCTCCAGGGACCTTGTCACAACAGTAGCGTCTGTGGATGGCGTCCATGCCGGAAAAGCGTCGCTGCCAAAGAACTGCGGTACACCAGCTACAGCAATACAGTCTTTCAGACAAACAGACTTGCCGGCTAATGATGAGCGTGATGTCTTGTCGCCATGAATGGTAAAACGGTGTGCCCAAGCGTGACCAAAGGCTTGTTCATGTCCTTCAGCCAAACGAACGTCTTGGCGGGGAAATCTTTCAGTGTCTGGAATGGGTTGGTAGTCCGGTAGATTCGACACTCGTTCAGCGCAGTCGTGCACAGCAGCGAGGAGTAGTTGATAGTCTGCCGACTCTTCGGGGCGGATGGTGAGCTCTAGAGGGTCAAGAAGAGCTTCCACATCACCCTTTTGAACAGGGTTGCCTCTTTGAAGCCAGTTAATATCTTTCAATATTGTCGATCGAGAATAAGAACTTACGGTAGAATTTCTTTGAAAAAGACGGACATGATGGCGATATGGGTGTCTGGGTGTGTTAGGAAAGATTAAACTAGCGTGGCTTCATATATGCTTTGAATCAAAAGATAAGAAATTCAAAGACCCGTTTATCCATACTTGTAAATAAGGTATCTGTCATGGCTTGAAAGTGGATTGTTCCTGATGGTAAACTGTAGGTCCATACATCGAACGGTTGGGGTAGCTCGGGGTCACCAAAAACCCGACTCCAAGACCCTTGTTGGAGTACTCCACCACACTGGAGTAAGACACAGCTGTGGCAATCCTGCTGGGAGCCCCATATTTTCCCGCAGGAGTTCATACTAGCCGTCCGTCGACTTAATCTTTGTATCTGACCTCACACAAAATCATCATACTCCAGGGTTCACACTATCATCGCTATCAAACTTGTAGTTGATTCTCATGTTAATGCTTTGATGGAAAAAGGGCAAGCAAACAATATGGTCTCTGAACCGCCGTCTAGCATGAGGGTAGCCTACATTGCAGAAGTCAGTCAATCAAACCAAAGGTCATTCAAAGAAGCAGCTGACATTGAGGTAGTACAATAAACCGTATGCTCTTGGAGAGCGCCCTTTGCCCTCTATCAGATACACAGACGTTCTTGTACGTGTGCACGCTGCTGGATTCTGCCACTCAGATCTACAAGCCTTGCAAGGTGAATTTGAGAAACCAGCGCCCATCGGTCTTGTTCCATCCCATGAGATAGCGGGCACCGTCTCCAAGCTTGGCAGCAATTACAAGGGCGATCTGAAAGTAGGAGATCGAGTTGGCGTCTTGAACTTCAAGCATGCATGCGGCTCTTGCGTAGGATGTCGATTGACAAAGAGGAAAGGAGAGAAGCTTGATCCACGATTTTGCGACGGTCGCGAGACAGCTGGATTTCTACATGATGGAGGATTTGCGGACTATATCTCTGCCGACCCCGAGACAACAGTCAGGCTTCCTGATACAATCTCATTCCAACAGGCCGCGCCTTTGACCTGTGCGGGTGCAACTGTCTGGGGTTCTCTGGAAGGCGTGACATCTGGGCTCACCAAAGGCGAAACTGTGGCGATTGTGGGTATCGGCGGGCTCGGACATCTTGGTGTACAATTCTCCAAAGCACTGGGTTTCCGGACCATCGCTGTGGATAGCAGAGAGGCTGGGAGGCAGCTAGCAGAGGATATCGAAAACCACAAACTCAAGCCTGATTTGGTGGTGGATTCGTCTGATACCGAGTCTGCTTCCAAGATCATTTACGATTTCACCGAGGGCGAGGGTGTCGCTGCAGCCGTCGTGTGCACGCCGTCACTAGAGGCTAATCGCTGGGCACTCAAGATCCTCAGGATTAAAGGGACACTAGGAATACTGGGGCTTCCTCAGAATCCTTGGCAATTCGACGCTGCTCCGATTGTCTTTAAGGAGCTCTCGATCAAAGGTAGTTACGTCGCCGGGAAGGAAGCAACGGACAGAATGATGCGAATAGTGGAGGAAGCTGGAGTGAAATCGCATTTGACAGTCATACCGTTTGAGAAGATCCCCGATATTGTAGATATATATGAGGATGCTGCGTTTAAAGGGCGCATAGTAGTACAGATCAATGACGATAACTGACACTGTCAATTTTAATTATACTTACCATTCTGCTTTACCTTTCGTCTATCTATAACACCTTCTGCTTTAACTTTCGTCTATCTGCAACACAAAAGTATCATAACTCCGATGCTCACACAAGAACTTTTTTTTACTCTGCCCTAATATAAGGTTTAACAGAGTATAATATCCCCTCCTGTTGCTGACTTCCTTGCAGTCTGTGTTTCTTCCTTTCACCAACAAACACAACCACATCACAACTATAACTACAACACATCAAGATGCCAAGGCCGATTGAATTATACTTACATTATCACTGCTTTCTACGGGGGAAAAAAGTGACAGTGCAGGAGATATTATTCAGAAATAATTACACTAGTTTCCAGTTCCTCAATCCGCACAAAACGAAGACTAGATATCTCTACCTTGTGTCTATACCGAAAAGCTTGCGTGATAGACGTTGAAATAGAAACGACTGCCAAGACCTCCTCCACCCCAACCCTAATTTATCGTGCACACCCAGTTCGCCACTGAGCGTTCCAAGCGCTGACACCAGACCACTTTCCACCAGCATTGCAAGGGACATCGTCACCGCTTCGACGGGCACCACGGCAAACCTGGGTGCAGTCCTCAGATGGCCCGTTGGCACTCTGTAGTTCTGGTCAGTATGCATGGTTCAGAATGGTTTGAATGATATCTTACGGAGTAAACACAGCAGTGGGAGCCATCAGAGAATAGGCACTGGCATGTAGCAGAGGCCTGGACACCAAGGGCGGCCATGAAGAAGAGAACAACGGAAGTGATCTTGACCATTTTGGATGAGTTGAAAAGGTTTGTTAAAGGTTGAAATAGTGGTTTGTCTGAGTGTGAATAGATAATGTATTTGATGATTTATATTGCTGCGGGTGGGATCTTATTGACGTCTTATAACTTTGATGGAGATAAGGAAGCTGATCCTGAGCTTCTTTGCCGTTGTGTACTCGTTGTTATTGTTGCAACCTTTTTGCCTAAACTTCCTTGCCTGAGACTCCCGGCTACTCGGCATCGTGCTCACCGCTCAGTTGTGAATATATTGCTCTCTTGCTATTTCTCAAAATTGCGAGTTGATTGCCGAAAAAGACTTAGCAGATAGTCCTATCTTGCACTTGTCACCTGAGCACGGTTGTCTGTCACTAAGCGTTGAAACTCTATTTGACGTTACATTGCTAACCTTGAGTTAATTAAAAGTAAAAATACGAAAATGACAAAGCGAGAGGATATCATTGAAATTGGCGGAAAGGATATCTTTTACATAGCAAAGATATCTCTCTCAAGATTATTTTTAGTAAGTAACTAAAGACTAAGTTGTTCTTGGCATCCTCCCTGATATTGACCTGATGCTTCTGATTATAATGCGTAGAACACAGACTAAACAGTTAGTGAACGAAATTGCTCGGATACATAGACAAGCACTGTTACAGGGTTCAGGGTTACACACTAAGCATTACCGGCAGTAGCGCCGGTACTTCTATTCTGTTCAAAGAATACCTTAATAGCCTAATTAAGACGCATCCAGACCGTTGAAATTGAACTACGACTCTGTTATCGTGCTCTTATAAATTTAATTATTAGCTAATGTCTACGAACGCCGCATATGTTGCTAAGATTAACTAACGGCTCAAAGACTCAACTCTAATTTCTTTCAATTACTGCTAGTGAAAATAGTACAGAAGTCCGGAAGTCCAGCTTTCTCTTCTGCAGATAGCCCATCCAAATAACCAATAATCCACTGACTCTCTAGAACACGTGGTGCCAGAGTTACATTCAATAGCTATGTAGATGTGGTACCTGATGTGGACACAAACTACTAATAGCCTTTACCCTTGAACTCCACATCTCACGAGTCAGTAAGATTACAGTGTTGCACTAGCCCAGTTGTTAGTCCGGTAAGATCAACCGATCAGGCGGATTGAATGAACTGACCTTGGGTATGAGGTACTTGGAACTGAATTTTAGATACAGCACTTCACTACATTAAGCCATTTGAATAGAACTGTGCCATATATAAATACCCATGATATTTCGTAACATCTCAGAACATCAAGACTTCAAAAAACACATTCCCTCCATCTTTCACAACTTATCTCTCGTCACCGTCAAGATGGTCCGCATTGCCTCTACCATTATGCTTCTTCTCAGCGTCGCCATTGGTGCACAGGCTGCTACCTTCTGCCAATGCCTCTACTCTGACGGCTCTCACTGCTGCGTTGATGTGAGTCTCTTACAACCTCCACAAGAAACCAGTAACAAATAACTGACAAACCTTTAGGAGAACGCCCCTGCTGGTTGCACTGCTGTTTGTTTGAATGCCCGCCTTATCGGCAACCCTACTCCTTGCAACGCCGGAGGCAAATACTCTAAAGTCAGCGCTTGGAACGCCCAGTTTCGCGATGCTTGTGTTTAGTTCGCTATAGAGTTTAGCCCAGGTGCAGCTTGATATGTTTCTCACTAGAACACCCACTTTATCAGTAGTATATTTCGAAATACATTTATCTAAACCAAAAAAAAAACATTCATACAACTTTTATTGTCTACAATTCCAGGAGTCCTCATATTGGGCATCGCATCTCATCATTTAAATTCCTTTCAAACGTCCCCAGCTGCTCCTCATAGGTGTCATCCCCCTCCCCGAAAGAAATTATGTGAAGACCGTTACCGAGCTGTGCTAGCTCGTCGATGGCTGTTCCTAACCTTGTGACCTCGGTTGCTTTGCGGCTTGCTGTAAGAGAAGATATCTCGTCTTGTAGTTGCGCTGGCTGTTGAGGATCTATGTACGAGCGACTCGTGAACAAGATGGAATTGAGAGCCTGGAATGGCGCTTGCGTAATAGCCCGATAACACGTAGGGATCTGCCCAGACCTTTTCCCCAACCTGATAATGAGTTTGGCATAAGGCGATTCAACTTGCCAAGTTTGCAAGAGTTCGTCAAGCTCGGGGGGTATGGCGAGTGGGATATCGACTTGGGTCTTCATATTTTGAAACACTTGCTGAAACATAAACTTCAACGATAGTTGATGATAAAACACCCATCCAAGGTCTAATCGATTGTAATCAGGCATGGTTCGGGATACTTGACATGAGGTGGAGTATATTCTTAAGCTCGACACGCGCGGAGTGGTAAGAAATATTCCTCGTGTTGGAAAGAACTGACTAATAACAATCATAGGTCGGTCCCAGTTTGGTACAGTCGGGGCGACGGCCAACAGTAACTTTAAATAGGCAAAAATCCCCTCTTTGCTGATAGAATGTTTACCGTACTTATTAGCCACGCGGATCCAACTAACGAGATAAAGGCCTTGTACAAGAAGCCTGGTGAATGGCGTATGTCTCCAGAAGATAGGTGCATCTGGCTCATGAATGTTGGGAGTGAAGTCATTTTCACGATGCCAGTCTGATGCAAAGGGCAATGTTGCCTCAATGAGCTTTATGGATGACATAAAAGTATCCTCTGTGGCGGGAGAGTTTCTGTTCCAAACTGTCCGCCATACGTCTTCGACATCTGCGGATGAAGCAATCTTCTTCGCATGTGACACAGTAAAATTGTCAAAATCCTCGAATTGTGCCGTCATGCCGAGAAAATATGGCTTTGCATTTTTGTGTGCATGCAGACGTATGTAGTCGGCATATCCAGAACTATATGCCTTCTCTAGGCTACCCATTATAAGAGAGAGCTGCTCTGTATATTGGGATTTCATTGATGAGTCGGGGTCGTAATCCTTCACGTATCGCACTAACATTTCCATGAAATTATGAACGTCAACGGAACAGACGTTCCTGGTAGAGGCCAACTCGGCAAGACATATCAAGCTCTCCATCATACTGAATTGCAATTTCAGGGGGGTGCTTGTACCATACCCGAGGATAGACTTCCCAACTTCTGTACCTACGAGAAAGTCATAGGCAGTACGATGGATAAATTGGACGTGACGCATAAAAGAGGTTATCCAAAGCGCACCTTCCATTTTCCAGCCTTTATGATGTTGCTGGTCTTTTGGCATGTCACGGCGACATACCTCTAGCAAGCCGGCGGAACGGACCTTGATCATCTTTTCTATCCTGTCGCGCAGGATGGTTGGATTGTAAGCCTCGGGATCTTCAGTGGCCTGAGTAAATTCCTTCCGGAATTCTAGATCAACTGCATAGCCTATTGAAAGCGCGGTCGGGAACTCTAAATAAAAGGTTATTGCACCATCGAACAAAGGAGGATACATTTTTCGTGTTGCGATCACGCACCGAAAGATCGATGCCGCTGCCTCCTTGTATATTGGCACGTTGTGGTTCAACCGGTTCCACATTTCGGTGTACAAATCTTCAAGCTGCCTCGGCAGTTGCTCTAATCTTGAATAGAGCTCAGAGTAAGAGTCCCCATTCTCAATTCCGTCCTTGATGCTTCGAGTAGCAAGACATATCCAGAGAAAGACACCATCAGCCTTCTTGACCAGTCTGGAGATAATGTCCTTGTAATCGATAGGGTGTATGTATGGAGAGGATTTGAGTGGTTCCAATTTCTCTTCAGCATATAACTGCATATCATATGCAGTGAACCATTCCATCTTGATGCTTTGTGCGTGGAGAGCCTCTAGTCTCATTTCCAGCTGCGGCTCAGCGCGACTGCTGACGCAAAGCTTTACTCGTTGATGTTTG
Source organism: Fusarium kyushuense (assembly GCA_034753255.1). Lineage (NCBI taxonomy): Eukaryota > Fungi > Ascomycota > Sordariomycetes > Hypocreales > Nectriaceae > Fusarium > Fusarium kyushuense. Next base: position 8,975,150 of record CM068238.1, on the reverse strand, counting down.
GCAAGTTGGGCAACAACGCTCAAGATGGTATCAAACCCATCCTCTTCATTGACCTCATCAAGTCCGTCAATGAATATGCAGAAGTATTTGTCGTCGCTGTTCAGCAAATTCAGGAGAAGGTTCTTGGCCTCTGCAAGAGACCAATCATGATATGACGACTTGGCAAGGATGAGATCCTCAATGTTAGGAACAGAGGAAAGAAGGTCATGGTGGGATAGAAGAATTTGGTGACAGAGAGTACACAAAAGTCCTTTCACGGAGCTTTGGGGTTCGGAACCGATCTTCCAAAAGAAGTGGGAAGTTATCTCGACTTTGGGGTTCCAACGTTCCAATAACGCTTTGACTGACTCGCTGTTGATTATAGTCTTCATGAAGGTACTTTTGCCTGATCCAGGTTTTCCGTTAATCCAGAACAGAGGGTTGCTACTTTGTAACCAGGCAGCGAGTTCGTCCAGCCCCTTGTCGATATGGTCAAGGAAGCGGTTTTTGGGTAGCAGCTCCGTCTCAGTTGTTTCGTCACATTCCTCTGCATCATAAATCTTGTCGTAGGCAGCAAATATTCGCTTGTACGTTGCATCTGCTGGATCCGTGATATCATTGTAACGTTGGTTCATGCTGTAGAACTTGAGGCTGTCGATAAACCTTGTTCTCTGACTAGCCGTTGCAATCTCCGAAGTGACATAGCTAGCGACTTTCCCGCCTCCATCCTGTATTTCTTTCTTAAGAACGGCACGGGTTTCACCGTGTTCATTTTGGACCCTGCTCTCCAGTTTCGTATTGTCCGCTGCAATCTGTCCAATGAGGTGCTGGACATGGTCCGAAAGGGTCTTAAATTCGGTGTTTTGTGTCCAGGCCATGGCCTGAGTTTGAGTACTGCAACTTCTCAGTGGTAATTTCCGGTTTAGTAAGGGGATTCTTACCATATATTGACAATAAGGTGAGCCTCTAAAATCTCCTTTTGCTTTTGCAGGTTCCTTTCCAGTTCCTGCAATTTGTTCAGGCGATATCTGGTTTTGACGGAGGAAGCGAGTGCGTTGAGAGCCTTGCTCTTCTGGCACGTCCTGCTCAAAGACCTCACTTCATCCTGGAGCTTTTGAGCAGACTTTTGACATTTTTCTGCAATAACTGCGACTTCCTTTTGGTCTGGGGTTTTCTTCATCCTTGCATCTTGGCAGTAAGATTCAACTCGAGAGGTCACATTTTGAAGTTCCTCGGCATGATCTTCCAAGCTGCTATGAGGCAACGTTCTGTCTTTATAGATGTCGATAGCCTGTGACACAACGCTGGTGGAGAATGATATGAGTTGCAAGATTGCACTTGCGGCACCAACGGCCTCAAGTCCGGATGCCATCGTGACCTGTCGTTGAGTTGTAGAAAGGTAAAATCCTAGTCTGCGTCATTAGGCTTCGATGTTGGGTTGAAAATGCTGACAGCCTGGCACATTGTACTGACTAATCAACCAGCCAGTCAATCACAATGTCGAAAATTGAATTTCCACGTCCTCATTTTCTCGGACCTGCGGGGTTGAAAGTGAGGAGGAAAGAGACAACAAGTTCTATTCTGCGCGGACAGATTCACCTTTGTTGATAAACTTCCTTGAGAAATCAGACAAGACCAGAGTGAAAGCCCAGATAAAAATAAAAATAAAAACAAGTTTTATATCGCTGGCTACGGTCCCCACCCTATACTGTGATCCGATGTCATCCTGCTACTATCTAGAGTGTTGAAATGCAATCTATTGCCTAATCTTAATCCTAGTGTCTATGATAAAGATCTTACTGCCTCTTTTCTTGTTCTATCTTGACCTCCAAGCCTTGCGCTATCTCTTTCAGACTGTCGATCCCTGTGCTCTGCCTACCAAGATGATCCTTGAGCAGAAGTGGTAATGTGGAACTCTTCCAAATGCTGCCCGTCTTTGCCAGCGTATCCTTGACCACTATCGCCACAAGCAACACTGCAGTTGACACCAGCAGTGCTCCAGGAAAGATAAGCCATTTCCACACAAACCTAACACAGATCCTGTTCTCTCGTAACTCTCCCTTGACCATTGGTAGTTTGTCTTCTTCCAGCCGTTTCCCCTCTAATCGGATTGCTGTTGTTAGTCGTGTTGCTAGAGAGTCAAACACTTGGGTTATGGATTTGAAGGATGCAGTACCATTACGATATAGGGCTGCGAGATGTTCGGGATATGACGGTATAACGTTTCTTGGATGGTCAAACTCGTCTTGCGTGCGGTTAACCTGACACTGTACTCCGCCGTTTCGCATCGAGTAACAATTTGAGTTCAAAGCAAGTGAGAGTTCGTTCCAAAGACCAACCCAGATAGATTTAGGCATCTTGAATATGCACTCGAGTGGCGTCGTGCTGTTGATTGGATTTGTGGTATCTTTTGCGGCGTCTTGGTCGGTATCCGAGTGCCGGGACATGTTGGCTCCATCCACGGGGCAGGGCTGTTGACTAGCCACGAGTGGTTCGTTACCTGACGTCCTCCATTCGTCCTGTCCCCATAGTGATCCTAGACCTGGTAACTGTAGAGGAACCTCTTGAACTACCTTTTCTTCAAATCGTGTCTTTTTTACAGTCGCAGTATAATACCTGAGACAAGGATAGAGAGTGCATGTGACGGCAATGGGGTCAAGCGAATAATCAGAATCCTGCCGCCCGGGGAGACATTCGTCACCAGCTTTGAAAGTGCCTTCTCCTTGATTTTCGCAGTCATGGCGACAGGACATATTTCTCCCCCCGTCCAAGGGTTCGCAGCCACTCTGCGAAGTCGTAAGGATGGTAAAGTTTGCAACAGACATCTCTGACAGGTGGAGGAACTCTGGTTTCACTACATCCAATGCCCAAGTATAATTCTCCACCGTCCTTGTCATCATTACCCTGTGCAATCCTTTGTATGTGCCCACAATCCACGCTCCCTTTTGAACACTCTGCCCTTCCCATCCCGGGTATGTAGGCAAAGGCAAATCAAATATTGGAATGAATTCACCTGTAGCAGCTTTCGTCGAAATTGGCCCTCTCACAAGTTTGTAAATGTCATCACACTTATTGCAGACTCCGATGCTTGCATGAGAGAACGGTTTGCTTTCATCGTCTTGTGTAATACTGAAAGAATTCTCAAAGGTGCAGTTTCCCGAAGAGCATTTAAGCAGTGGCGCCAGGTGATAGTCGCGAACCTGGTTGACAATGGCGTCTTGTATGGTGACTTGCGTCTTGAGGTTCATCCTACTGATGAGTTTTGCCCCACTCATCCAATCGTCCGTCAGATCTTCTGCGTCTACAGTATTTGCAATTCTGATAGACGCATTGCTGTAGTTAGATGGTGCTGGCTTTAGGCACTGATATGTCTGAGTGGACTGCTGGGTGAACGATCCTATCCCTAGCGATAGCACTGCAATGGCGATTGCTGCAACTGCAAATGGTTCATGCCGAAGTATAATTGGGAGAAGACGAAGTGACCCACACACACCGCGCGACGCCCCGTCAAAGAGTTCGACATGATATAGGGGACGGAAGCAAATTGACAGCCATTCCCATTTCAGCTGAGCGAGTATCTCAAAAGCGATAAAGGCAATCGTGACGCGGAAGATAGTAGCAAGGATGGAGATAACGGCGTTGAGTGTAAGACGGCGGGTCTGCCAATTTGGTAGGACCTCATCATGATAATAGTTCAAAATGAGGACAATACTGATAAAAACAGCGGTCGCAAACAACAACATGAAAAGCTCAAACGACCATTGAATATAGGCATCATCCTCCTTTCTTGGTGCTGAATATTCACCCAAGTCGCAAGTAACTTCTGCTTCTCGGATAAGAAATGCTAACTCCTTGCCCTTGTTGTTGGTCATGCCATGTTCATTGTGATGGTCAGTTTGGGACTCCTCTGTAGAGTACGCAGACGTATCTACACGGTCATCTTGGGACGGCAGTAATAGAGCCTGAGATTGTTGAGATTGTTGAAAGACCGGACTGAGAAGCATAGGCTCCAAATCTTCTGGCATAATGAGAGATAGAAGTTGTACAGTAAAGATACAGATGAGATACACCGTTACATTCGCAGTTTGTGTGGCAGTGGCTGCCAGTTCTTAAGATAAATCGCCGATGCTTGTAGAAGCTGACAAGGGCGTATCGAATACAGGCTGATGCATGGCTGGTCTGGCCTGTTCGGGAGATTGAACCAATGGCTGCTTCTTGCAAACGCGTCCTGCGTGGTTATGCAACCAACACCCTGCCATAAATAGTAATCAACTCCATGTACCCACGATTTTAGAAACGCTGGAGAGTAAGATGCATAGGTCGGATACGAATTCAAGGCTGAAATTCCAGGATCAGGTCGTAGTGGCTTACGAGCTGAATGTAGATCAAATCAAGCCCCTGCACATATGCACTCCCCCTCATTGAATATGTCTCAGTGTTTGCCAATCATCCAACCTGCTTCTAGCCAGGCGGGTTCTAGCCAGCCTGCTTTTAGCCAGCCTGCTTCTGGTCAGTCTCTGTCCGGCCAACGAGCAACGCGAATGCTGTGCCGCGTAATCCACTATCCCCTCAATGATATTCCTTTTCTTCAGCTTTCAAGCCATTTTGTTTCATCAGACGAGAACTAATAGATGACGGTCATCATTGACCAATTGTTGAATCATTTTTGGTTGTTTGAGTTTTTCTAATTCATGGTCCTGTAGCAAGTCACGCGACCTTTTGCTTTTTTTTTAACGACCAGACGTCGATGTCTAGGAAGCCAAATAACCTTTCTGATTCTTATTGTATTTATAGTTAAATACTTATGCCGCGCGCTTATTGACAATTCAATACGCTAGCGGACGTTAGTTTCTGCATACCGAAGGTTATACTTCTTAGTAATTTATTATTAGATACAAAATAAAAAGAGTGCTACCCTATACTATTAATAATATTTAAAGTACCTTTTTTAAAAAATTTTAATATATAATAATTTTATTTTTCCTAAATTGGCAAGTATTAACTAAGACCGGGCAAACTTAAGCTATATATAAAAAGATTCCCTACAGGCTAATAGTACTAAATAGATAGCCTATAAAAAGTAGCTCCTATACCACTTAATTATAGCCCTCATAGTGGTTTAATAGACATTATATAACATAAACGCTAGTATCAATTAGTAACATTCCCCATTCTGGTCCTAGACTGTAAGCTAATTAGTGTCCTAAGAGAATGGCAAGCAGATAGACAGATATCTATAATGAGATAGGTAGGTACCCTCTTCCAGATGTGTATTTTTGGTATGATTTCATTGTCATGGAGTCCAAAGCCTGTTCGTGATAAGATAGGGAATAACGGGGATAAACGCTTTAGAATCTGGCGACGTCGGCATGAACGAGAACCAGGTTCATGCGGGAATGCGGCTCGCTTACTTGCAATTACAAATGCCTTACACCCTTGATTTCTAGATACAAGATCAGAAAGTTTCGCACATGATTGCGGGTCTTTGACAAGAGTTTCGCCAATAGGATGGATGCCATTTCCGACCGTGTGCCCAACTAGGAAACAAGCCGAACTCAATCTTCATGCACTTCGGACAGAGGTTCCTGGAACCCTTGAAGAGTAACATCGTCAAACTTTGCATGCTCAAGGGGCCACGAGTCCCTGTCTGACTATCTTTCGATCGATCAATACAAGGAATTGCCAGCGCATTTAAGACTGTCCAATGCTCAGTCCCAACAACGCTGATCAGATGCGGTGATGCCAAACAACAGTTGGGCTCGGTGGAGACAGCCGTATTTCCAGCCTTACAATCGTTGAAGAATTAGCGTGTTGGGGAGGACTAGTAGAAATTGAATTTCCGCAGCCGCAATATGGCGGCCGTTGCATGGTTTAATTAAAGCATTGACCCGTTGAGACGTTACACTAACGTGGCGTGTTTCGTTTCCCTCCAAGGGCGAATCTGCTGATAAGTGGAGTTGCAATATTTTAATCCCCAGATCGAATGTTTAAACTTAGATAAATTCATGACAGGATACTTAATATAAATTACATAAGAACTCTATACCTCTTTTACAAAACAGTTACAGATTAATTGCAACCTCTTGGCATACTGGAGGACGGTTCGCGACCCTATAGTGACAGAAACCTATACCAGGGTCTTAATCACGCATCCCACAATTACGTGTAGACTACGGCCTCTTTGCAGTATCGATCCTAGCTCCGCCTGATTTCGAATCCGCTTTTCGGCAAACTAGCGTTTTGGAATACGTGTTCACCGCTTGATAATCATCTATACCAACGGCTACTAAAACATCCATGCCTAGGGTTAGCCATGTGACAGTACTGATATTTATTGCAAAGATTCCCGCTATAAATACTAAACAGTGTTACATCCATCTCAGCTCGACCCAGAAATTCTATCTGTATACTCTGTAATTATTATTAACATTAATCAAAATGGCCGTCGAATCTATCAAAAAGCTCGGCTTCACCGAGTTCTACAACGTCATCGACGGAAAGCTCGAAACCACAAAGGAGGTCGCCCAGAACACCAACCCCTCTACTCTTGAAAAGAACCACCCAGTACCAGTTGCGACCCCAGAAGATGTCGACAGAGCTGTTGAAGCTGCCAAGAAGGCATCTGAAGTCTGGGCTGAGGTCCCATACAAGGAGCGACAGAACCTAGTGGCCAAATATGCCGACGGTATTGATGCTATCAAGGATGACCTTGCTGTCCTGCTGGTCAAGGAGCAAGGAAAATCTGTAAGTCTGGTATCTATACGATTACAAAGACTTTATTCTAACCAGGAGGGAAGATCCAATTGGCCCATTACGAGATCATGTTGGCTGTTCAGTTCCTTAAGGGATATGCGGAGCTGCCTGATCCTCAGCAGGTTATTGAGGACAAGCCAGGCCGTAAAGTTGTCACAAAATACGTTCCTCTCGGTGCGTCCTTTCACAACTAATCTAGTATCTCAAACTAACCAGCGATAGGTGTCGCGGTCGGTATCGTCCCTTGGAACTGTAAGTCAACTTTCCTCGAATTCTTTTTATCCAAAGCTAACAAATTCAGTCCCTGTTTTCTTAGGTAAATCCACCTTGTCTCGTTTCGATACGTAGTATTAACCTTCCGGACAGCCACTGCCAAGATCGGCCCCGCTCTGATTGCCGGTAACGCTTTTATTCTCAAGCCATCGTAAGTTTTATGATATTTCTATCAAGACAAGCATATTGACCCGCCGGAACAGACCTTTTACTCCCTACTGTGGACTCAAGCTCGCTGAGCTGGCCTCCCAGTATTTCCCCCCAGGTGTCGTTCAAGCACTCAGCGGTAACGATAGCCTCGGACCCTGGCTCACAGCTCATCCCGGCGTGGACAAGGTCAGCTTTACTGGATCTACGGCAACTGGAAAGAAGGTCTTGCAGAGCGCTGCACCAACCCTTAAGCGCGTCACCCTCGAATTGTGAGTTACCTCTTAATATCCAGTGATCAATGACTAACGTAGACAGGGGTGGTAACGATCCCGCCATTATCTGCGATGATGTCGATGTTAAGGAGATTGCTCCCAAGGTCAGTTTTTTAAAGTGGAACTTGAAGATATGTACTTACTCATCTATTTAGATTGCCTTTGGAGCACTCATGAACTCTGGTCAGGTAAGTTGCGAAAAGTCCTCTAAATTGATTTTGGCTTACAAAGATAATAGCTCTGCATGGCCATTAAGCGAATTTACGCTCACGAGTCGATCTACGACGACTTGGTAAAGGAGCTAACCGCCGCGGTTAACAGCTTTACTGTCGGCGATGGTCTGGATAGCAACACAGCTCTGGGTCCAGTCCAGAACCACCTTCAGTTCGATAGAGTGAAAAACCTACTCGCAGATATCGAGTCCAACGGTTACAAGCTCGCAACTGGTTCAACCAGTGCATCAACTGCCGGCAAGGGATACTTTATCACCCCTACCATTGTAGAGAACCCCCCTGATGATTCAAGAATCGTGGTTGAGGAGCCATTCGGTACAGTCACCCTCTCATCCTAACTATATGGCGCTAACGTTTTGCAGGCCCTGTCTTCCCCGTGTTGAAGTGGACGGATGAAGAGGACGTCCTTCGACGTGCCAACGATAACCCTATGGGTCTTAGTGCCTCTGTCTGGACTAAGGATATGGATAGGGCGGAGAGAATGTCTACCAAGATCAAGGCAGGTACTGTTTGGATTAACGCACACCACGAGCTTAACCCCAATGTTGCTTTCGGTGGTGCTAAGCAGAGTGGTCTTGGTGCTGAGCATGGTATCGAGGGTATTAAGGCGTACTGCACCACTAAGTCGCTGTACTTCAACGCGGCTTAGATTTGAGATAGAAGTTTGATAACATTGTCGTTTCTCGTTCAAGATCCATAGCGTGGGAAAAATACATTCAAGTTCATTCTTTGGCATCATTCTAGCCCCATCTTATGGCAACCAACTGTTATCAAACATTTCCAGTTGCATACTTATCTAATCAGGTGCATGGGACTAAAGTATACAGTAGAATAAGAAACCAATCAGAGAAATTGTTTAATTACACTCTATCTAAATATCCTTCTAAAATCCAGGGCCGCAAGTTCTTCAGATCTGCGCCACTTCATACTCAAGGATAATATAGATCCAGCATTCTTCGCCATCCATACTCAAGAATCGTCTGCACCATTTCCTCAGCAACATGTTCATCCTACTTGGATCATTCAGTTCGTCGTTGGCCGTACTTCGCCAGCCTAGCAACGACAGCATAGTCTAAGCCCCGAGCGTAGAAGAAGACGAGTTGTTTCTTAATAGTTTCAATGTATCTCGTGGCGTAATTCATCAGTCGCCTTGGTGGAGATGTGCATCAATGCAACATGGATAAAAATATATTAAATAGAAGCTGTCGGAAGTTCCTAGGACCCCCCGACATTTTGTCGATAGTTGAAGTTCCGTATGTCATCATCATAATAATAACTATCTCATCTCGTGTCTCTGCTCGGCTGCCGGGAGTTCAGTGGGGTTTTGAGTACTCGGCAATTCGTAAACTGGTAGTGGTGCCGGTGACGTGGAACTTATGGTAGTTCCATCAGTTGTCGGCTTGTAAGCCGCATACTGGTTATGGTCTCCCATAGGTGCGCTGTGGTTGCCCATCGCTTCATCAGGCTTAGTATGAAGACCATTGTTGCGTCTCTTGCGTCGCCAGAGAAAGAATCCCAGCAGTGCAATCGCAAGAACACCGAGTACGGCTCCTATTGCGATACCTGCGATCGCACCGCCTGAAAGACCACTGGAACCTGAATCAGAAGTCGAGGCGGAGTCTGTGGCTGCTTCGCCGGACGAACCTGTTGTCGTCCCTGCGCCACGTGTTGACTCGGGAGGGGGCTTGATATTGGTTAGCTATCGAGTTTGATATCTGTGCTGGAGTCCAACTTACGTTTGTGAAAACAGTGCTGTAGGCATCATCGTTGACGTTTCTGACACTGGTCATCAGCCAACGCTGACGTTTTTGGTATCCGTCGAGATTTGGGCTCATAAACACGGCGGAACCAGGGATCACATCGAGGTGATATTTGGTGCCATTCGCGACATTTGTGAATAAATACGTTTCGGTTTTATTCGTTCCCCACAGAGATATATCCCATTGTTGCGAATCGGTCCCATCACTGTCGGCTAGACAGGCGCGTGTGCGTCGGTTCTCGACCGATTCGAAATCTCGATAACACACGGCGAACTGTTTCCGTGTCGTCGTTTCGGAGCAGCGAAGCGAGTATCGGCCCGGTATTTTGTCTATAGGTTGCTGAGAGGTTTGTTAGATGTCTTGAACGCCATATCGCGTCTCTGTCTGTGGGACGTACAAACTGCCATAATGTCTTTTTGTCTTTAACGGAGTAGACGCGAAAACCACCATCCCCACTGTCCTCCTTGTATGTTTGCAGCATACCCGTGAAATTTCCATCGTAATCGTCGACCCATTCTTCGGTTAGATGGTACCAAACGTTGGGGTCGATGTCGGTGGCCTTTTTTAGATCCTTAAAGTCAGACATGACGACGGCCTTTGAGTTTTGTTTTGTGATCTTCAAGTTTCAGTAGCCCGATGGAAGATTGAAGAGAGAAGCTCGCAAAGAGCTAAGAAATTGTGGGAAACAAAAGGGGGGCGCGGCTGCTTTTGCTTATTATTTTTATGGTCCGACGTTAAGATCGACACATGCTTCGCCCCCAATGCTTACATCCCAGGATCTGTATGGTTTTTCAAGGCAATGATCTACAGGCATTCAATAAGATCAAGTTAAAACCACGCAGTTTGAAAAGAAAGAACGTCTTGCTTAAAGAGCCTGCCAATTCAAAGACATATGTTGCTGTCTAAAAGATAAGTTAAGATCTGTCTACATGATAATGAAGCATAAAATTAAAGTGCACAGCCGCATGAATCGCATAAAAATAAGCTAACCGCAATGATACTCGCTGAGTCAGATGAGATCATAGGGCCGAGAATAAATCAGGGAATAGTCCAATCAGTTCAATAGGGCTAGGCTACTGCGCCAATTAATAAAACTAAGCAATTGCCAATCAGACGATGCGTTTCAGGTACAATAGTGTCTTAACTGTTGCTTCTTGGTTAATTAGATCTCCTTGAGTGCGTAGGTAAGCATCTTTTAGCGCAATAGGTATTGGAATACTTTTGTGGGCTAGCAGGCTAGGATGTTTAAAAGACCGCTTGTGCTCCAAATTAGATCACAAGTTGACTATCTGTTTTATAGAGGCATCTATGGCTTTAATTATTTAATATAAAATAAGAGCGCCCTACAAATGAATACTCGTTAGATTGCCGAGTGAGTGATAATCCTTGCGAGGCAGACACAGCACATGGCGAATGAGGATTCAAACTTTTAATCCTTGTCTGGTTGCTGAATTCAAGACTATCCTGCCACTTTCATAGGTGGAAAATTAATCAGGATGCCAATCCCTGGATGAAGCTGAAAGAACTGCACACCACATTTTCTGTTCAAGACGAGCGATAATGGACTGATTATTACTATTTAATCTTGCCAAGCCCATCTGTTGGTTCTTGTAAACATGGTCTGACACACTCAAAATGAGGGCCTATTTACGGTTCAACATCGTTGTTCTTTTTGTCGTGTATCTGACCACAGTCGCTGCCAGGCGTGGCGGAGGCTCCTGGGGAGGTTCTGGTGGAGGTTCCAGCGATGGAGGGTCAAGTGGCGGGGGCGGATATGGAGGAGGCAGTGGAGGTGGCACAGCCGAAAACCCTCCCCCCGGATTTAATCCATGGTCGTACGGGAATAACGGTATCGATGATGAGAGCGACACTGGCTGGAAATGTGACCCGAAGACTTGTGGATGTCAGCAGTTGACTGAACGAGAAATTGTTTACGGCATCCCAGGACTCTACTACAATGGCACCCTGACAGTGCAGCATCGCATCACGAATAGTTCATCCTGGCTAGATAAGGGCCCTGGAGCCTGTGGCATGGCTGACGATAAGCCCAACACGTACAAATACCCAGCTCTCTTCTTGGTTGCCCCAACAGGAAACAAGACAGATACAAACCCGTTCCATTGGAGACTATTCGGGTTCCAATCAGCCGACCAGACTCTGGGGGCCAGTGGGTCCTACATTGACATTTACCAACGATGGGTACACCTTAGATCGAGCGATTTTGTCGTGTCTGGAACGCCATACGGTGGCACCTATTTTTATGATACCTCCATTGGACGCTATACACTTTCAGATGCCACAGATCGTCATAGGAACACTACCGCCTACTGGTCGACTAAAATCACGAATTCCGATATCGAGAACCTCTCTGCCCGTGCCGTCTACAAGACAAAACCACCGCGGCTTGACTTAGATCCGGATACTAATAGGATTGAGCCCGCCTCGAGCCAGTATATAACCTTTAGTGATGTGTGTGCTTGGAACTCGGAAATTTCATCCCAGGAGTATAAAACACTTCAACGCAGTAATATTTCCAGCAATGACCATATCAACACGACGACGCCTACAATTTGGCTAGAGCCTGGTACCGTGGCTGAAATGAAAGGAATCGGCGCCTCAAAGATGACTTTCACTCTTCAATCAAGTCTCGATGCTGTAAGGCCCTGGATGAATCTACGACAGGCCAATTGCGGAGACGGTGCTAAAGAAGGCACTCAAGATTATGCGATTGACGATCCATTCGAACTCGGGTACTTCTACTACCTGACGAATGAAGACGAGTTGAATGATTGGAGACTCGACATGTCCTTTAGTCTTTCTTTTGAAGGCAACCTTGTGCGCGAAAATAGTACACGCATAAATGGAACCGACAAAGATGGTCTGGTGTTCGAGGCGACATATGAGACTCCTCCGCCGGATTATACACTGCCTTCGGAATCTGATGGATCGTCTCGCGGCTCGAATAGTGAGTCGGGTACAGCAAGGTTATTGCTGCAGAGTTCGAGTACTTTTGTCACAATCGTCAGTAGTTTTATGGTGTTGTTGCTCTTGTCGGTTGGTTTGATGTGAGAAGGTACTGTGCTTATACAGGTACTCAGCCGGATAAAATAATACCCGTCAGTTGACATCGTCTGGTTGATTTACAAGTTGCATGATACCAACCAGCGTGGAAGAAATGTTGAAAAAACCACATTCCATCTATTTTTCAGCTCGCGAGTCTTGATGTAACTATAATGAAGCTACTGAGTCAGTCGACGCTAGTAACGTGATTTTTAGGTTTGTCGGAAGCAGGGTACGATTTCAGTTTAGCTTGCGATACGAACCATCCCGATTATTCCGGCCTCGAAAATTTTAACAGTGGTAACTCCACGCTTGTTTTAAAAGCATCCAATCATGCACAGTGATCTTATTAGTTTACCTATCATTTGATTGATAAAAGGTCTAACCACCGTACTGGTATTAGGGTGGCTCTGATGACGTGGTACATCTCGCCAACGCACATACATGTAATGACAGATAAAACGTTGAGGTTTTGAAGTAGCATGATGTGACGGAAACTTCTGCGGTACTTGAAGCCTGGAGCCCCTCCATCATCGCAAGCAACTACCGAATCAGGGACATTACTGTGGCTTGATGTATGCTCGGAAGATCTGCAGAACCTCGGTATGTCTCCGCTCACTGATCATGAAAGCTGAGATTAGCAACACATGTGAGGGCTAACATCCAGACAAACAGTTGTGAAACTAGATGATACTATATACTGATTTGGAAGCATGTCACACGAATAATTATATAAGACCCATACCCATCTTGCTCAGTGAAGCAACATTATCAGACTCTTTTAACTTCAGGGACCATAGTCAAGCGAAATGACCTCCCAATCTGCAACCACTATATGCGAGCCTAGCTCCTCGAGCATCGAGTCAAGCTACGCCAGAAAACCAATCTCAAGGGTCAATCCAAAGGACTCTATGAAGTCAACCTGGCGAAATGCCGATCGAAGTACTTGGACAAAATCGCACTGGTTCTTCGAATTTCTAGGCATTCACCACATATCCTTGGACAAGCCGGTGCCTGTACATCAGAAAGGAGACAAAGTGCCATACACACCTGAGTGGCAGTTACATCGTTGGGTTCTTGCACATTCACTCATTCCGATCGCTATACATCACCTCTATGTCATATGTACTGGTCAAAACCTTACGCCGATGCAAGCCTTCGTCTTCTATAGTCTTGCTTTCAAGTTCGCCGCCGTTCACGAACTCCACGCTTTGCGCAAAGTCGGACATCAGGTGGGATTTTTGGACGGCGATGTACATGCAAGAGATGGAGTACCCGACACTGGAGTAACAAAAGTCATGAAGAGTCTCGTCGCCACCTCGAGCTTCCGCCCAATCTTTACGGTATTCCTCAGCTACCGTACCGCTCAATCGCCTTCGAGTACGAATTGGTTCTGGCTACCATTGGAGATTGGCTTATATGGTATCATACTGGACTTTTGGTTCTACTGGTACCATCGACTCATGCATGAGATTGGTGGTCTATGGAAATATCACCGCACCCATCACTTGACCAAGCACCCGAACCCACTCCTGACACTCTACGCCGACTTCGAACAGGAGGTCTTCGATATCGCCGTCATCCCGCTTTTGACCTACTTCTCTCTGAAGATGATGGGATTTCCAATGGGTTTCTATGAGTGGTGGATATGCCACCAGTATGTTATGTTTACCGAGCTGTCTGGTCATAGTGGCCTCCGCATCTGCTCTTCACCTCCTAGCACACTCACCTGGTTATTGCGCATGTTTGATGCTGAGCTTTTGATTGAAGATCATGATCTTCACCACCGCAAGGGTTGGAAGTCAAGCGGTAACTACGGAAAACAAACTCGGCTGTGGGATAAGATTTTTGGAACTTGCATTGATCGGATTGAGTTGCAGAATGAGAATTTGGACTGGAACACGCCTGTCGATCTTCCATTGTTTTAACAGAGGATTCTGCTATAAAATATAGTTATGTTTTATTCAAGAATTGAAGAAAGGTTTTTCAAAGCATTTGTAACTGTAGGACATTGAGACATCGATACTTGGTCAGTTTTGTGTGTTGTTTGAACCAAGATGTGATGTACATAGCTGGACAGCCCTTCAGAAAATACAACCCTAGATCAAAAGCGTCCGAGGATAAGCAGTTTAACGTAAATATTACCTTAACAAAACTAGTTCTTCCGGGCAAAAGAAACAAACAACTTGGGTTAGAATATGCGCGTCAGTGGATTCCGTCTCCGCTACTTGTTTGGCCAATAACGCACCAACGGAAATATTTTAAAGTAGATAGTATGGATCTATAGTGACTAACTGGTACTGAAGGTAACACATCGTCTTTATGTACTAAGGCAGCCATCGCTGAAACATCCAAAATTCCACGTTCATTGCCTCATTTACCAACCACCCTCGAAGTGTTATTGTTTGTGGGGAACAATAACTTCCACAATCACCCAGACAAAGATCTGCAATACGAAACGATTGCATTGTCCCCTCCAAATACCCAAGTTAAACTCGAGCTGACGCACGTTTACGGATTCAAATGCGTAAATTCTTACATTGGTTAAATCAGACTCCACTACACCATCTAGCTTTCCACTTCACTCCACTTTTAATATTGCTACTGTTCCAATTATATTCATAGCGATGTCGGTTTTCCAGGGAGCATGCTACTAAAAGAGGCTTGATGTTTTTTTGACAAACGGTTTTAAGAATTGCTCTCACGTCTATATATAGGTAGACCTTTTCCCTCTCCTGTAAAGACTGATTTCGTAGCAGACCATCTAAGAATTACTTGAACTCCATCATGGTGCAAGAGAAAGGCCTCCTTTACCCTGATGACAAGGATATTGAATGTCTGAAACATGGTATGCTACCTATCATTTTCGCATGACCTGATACTAACTTTACATCCTAGACCCATTCATCCGAGACCACCATAAAATTGAGCTCGACGACTCCCCGTCGAGCCAGAAAACCCTAAACACATCGACAAATACTGCTACATATTGGGAGAGGAAACGTTTGACAGGCCTAATTTTCCATGCTCTGCTACGTATACTACAATGCATCTTTGCAGTAGTAGTCGCGATTCTATACGGGCTTGACCTTCAACAAGCAGCACGGCACAATGCAAGGGCGCACCCTTCCTGGGTTTACGCCGAAGTTGTGGCCGGGCTGTCTATGTTAGGTTGTGTCATGCAGTGGATCTTCATGACGGCTGTATGGTACTGGTGTTTCTTGGATGCCCTGATGTTTGTTTTATGGCTGGCGCAGTTTGGGGTATTTGCTTCGCTATATCTAGGCGTTGATATTGAAGACATATCAGCGCCAACTTCACTCGACAGGATGCAAGCCGCGGTCTGGGTCAATCTCGTAAGTGTTGTTTTGTGGTTCGTGGCAACACTCTATGGTGCTATAGGGTGTTGTGCACGTCTCAAGAGATCGCGAAAAAGGGAAAGGCACATTAGGTCAGGATGACATATTGGCAAGTCGTGCGGTAGACCTTGAGTAAGTGGCAGTCAGACAAAGTCCGACACTACTCGAAATCATCACACACGGGCTATAGATCTCGATTCCGCCGGCCTTTATGGATGTGCTGTTCTGCGTCTTGCGACCGGTTTATTTGATTGGACATCATCAGGACACTGTGCTCTATGTTGTCGCTTGGTAAGAAACAATGGTAGATGGACATGTTATTCGGGCAAATATTGATAACGAATACAATACCACAATCAATACACTACACTGTATGCGATGAATTGCGTTAGCCACTATCCCGGTTTTGAAGTCGGTGAGTAGAAATATGCTGATCAACCACCCGTTTAAATCCGGAAGTTCCTTTGAGTCTGCGCCATGCATTACTCTTTAGCTGAAAGCCAAGTATGGCTGCGTACTGCATGGTCATCTTTGATGTGGGGAAATCAATAAATGACGGAAACGTGCATTTGTTGAGAGTGCATTGGAGAATATCATATCATGTCGGCCAAGGACTGTATGTACATAACTGGGAACACTTAATTCCGACTGGACCAGAGACCAATCATGTTCAAAGGTCTGAAGATGGCGCGGCAGAACATCAAAGTTCATTAGTGATCTGCACAGCTGAGGCCCGCTGCAGCTGGAAATGTCAGTGCGTAGTTTCCGCGTCTGCCCGCCTCCCCGTCTCTTCAAGACTCACATTGATACTGTATCCTCACATTTCACATATTCTTGAAATTCAGCCACATTCTTTCGTTTCTCTGGCTTACCAGGTCATTGCTACTAACGAGTAATAGTTTCAAGATTGATTTCATCACCTAAGAATATTGCGAAACATGCATTGGCGATCATACCTTTCTTAGAACTACATGTCTTGAAGCCAGCTGAATAACCTTGGAAACTACCACCATATGTTATCGTGACCTCATCGGCTTTGGTTGATCTTTTGTCTTATGTCCGAGATGGAAATCATCTACTAGAAGTCTGTACCGTCCACTAGTTCAAGATGTATATAAGGTCATTATCCACCTCCCAAAGTTGATCTATTGCAAACCAAGTCACATCAATCTTTCTTCCATACCTCATTATTCAACTTTATCAAGCCATAACACCACAAACACAATATGTTGGGACATTTCAAGCGCGTAGTCACAGCCTTCCTGGCTTTGACAATCACTGTCCAGCCTTCCGTTGCATCATTCGGTGCCCATCCCGACACAGCCCAAGTCCTCGGACAGGATGTCCTTGAAAAATCACAATCCTCAGACTCCATCAAGTACGGACTTTGCTACAAGATCAAGAACAAGGATGGAGAAGACCTTGGTCATCTGCCAGCCTTTCCGAACTGGAACTACCTAGGTTTCGGGTCCAACGTCAAGGCTGCCCATTTCAAGGTCTGCCAGAATCTTGGACGTTGCAAAGACCCAAACAGAGGCAATCAGGAACTCTACACTGGTGCTCGGTTCTGGCTCTTTGATGTTGAAGGAAACACTTATTCACCACGTGGAGAATTTGTTGCGGCCAATTCTCCTCCTTTTGGCGCCAACAGGAACATGTATCCTGGTGGTCTTGGGTACCGATACTACGTCAACTTTTGGGTTGACAATGACTGTACGGACTCGGAGAATCATGCATCGCGCCGCTGCAACGTCAAATTGCACATTGACAATCTAAGAGACGACAAGGGCTTGGCCATCCAAGGAGACGCATTGAAGACTACCACAAAGGACGATTCTATCATTGTTTCTTTCCAGCAGGTCGATTGTCCAGACACCAAAATTCTGCAGGAACAAAACTATGATCTCTGAGACTTTTTAGTTCTCAAGTGGGCTTTGTTATGGTGGAAAATCACAACGCGGCGGCCAATAATGGAGGCCAGATTGGGAGTGGTGGCTGCGAACACAACTACAGTCTCGGTTTAGAGGGCAATAGCATTCGGAGGACACGGCTTTAGTCAAAGTTGAAGCGGTGATGTGGGTTGATGTAAATTGGAATGCTAGGTAGTATCGGTTATATATATGAGAAGACATTTTCTATTACGAACGAAGTCCTAAAAGCCTTCTGGCTGTTATATAAGTTCCGGTCAGCTAGCAACAAAGTTTGAAGGGAGAAGAGACTAAACGTGGATGGAGGATAGCATTAATTCGACATTTCTCATTCGGAAGTTCAACTATCTGAGCACATCTATTTTCTCAAAGATAAAAACAAATACTACTGTATCAGGCAGATTCATTTGCGCGGAGAACCCAAGCTAGGTATATAAAAGTTATGTATTTGAATACCAGACTATATAGGTAGCCCTTGCAGCCCACGTGACGACTTTTCTCTACACATTGACTCCACCCTTATAGAAAACCCACTTCTGAACCCCGGTCAGCAGAGGAACAAGGACCGTGATATTCCCCGCATAGCAAATACCTCTCAGAACCATCGACATGAGCGATCCGCTTAGCATTGCTGCAAGCGTGATAGCGCTTCTTCAGCTTGCAGCAACAGCTACGCAGTATCTCAAGGATGTCAAGCATGCATCAGCTGATCGACTACGATTACGAGATGAGCTGAGAAGCACAACATGTCTTCTTGAGATGCTGAAAGACCGGATCGAAGACGACGACGAAACATCCGAAGCTGACCAGCCTCTAAAGCCTGCTTCTATCAGGGCTCTCTCTGAACCTGATGGCCCTCTCAACCTGTTTGAACAGGTCCTCCGGGATATAGTTACTAAACTTGAACCTCAAGCTAGCCTACGTCGTTTGGCGAAGCCTTTTACCTGGCCCTTTGATAAAAAAGATATTGCAGAGATGCTGGCATGTTTGGAACGTCTAAAAAGCCACTTTAATCTCGTTATGCAGAATGACCTACAGTACAGTTTTGCATACTCTAAGTTAGGAGACTTTACCTGACAAAAGAATTTAGTGAGCTGGCGAAACTGTCGAATATTAAATTGGACGATCTGAATAACAAAGCAGATGTGTTCGAGGCTAAAGCACGAGATGAAGAATCATTGAAGGTCATCGCCTGGATTAGCACCATCTCGTTTCGTGCGAAGCATGAAGACATCTTGGATAGAACTGAGCCCGGGACAGGAACTTGGTTCCTCGAGCATAGCACGTTTCAGGGTTGGAACAGAGGAGATATTGACAAATTGTGGTGTCCCGGAATCCGTGCGTCACTTTTCTCCAATGTCTCATGGGTATACTAATCTTGTGAACTAGCCGGAGCGGGGAAAACGAGTCTTGTGTGAGTTGCCCTTCGATGTTCGGATAATAAATAATTAACCTAAATTTTCATAGATCCTTGATTATAAATCGCTTGGAGCAGGAAGAGACAGCTGGCACTGTCTGCTTATACGTATATTGTGACTACAACCGACGGATCGAGTATAAAGCTTCTGAATTACTAGCAAGTCTCCTCCAACAGATTCTCCATCAATCCCCAAATACGTCACTGCCAGCAGAAGTTTCATTACTCTACAGTCAACATCAGCGATATGGCACACGCCCCACTCACACACAGACTACTGAGCTTCTGAAAACACTTGCTGCAAAGCTGGACAGAGTCTTTATAGTAATTGATGCTCTAGATGAGCTCGGCGAGTCTGAAGAGGAGGCCCTCCAGTTCATGGAAACCATATGTTCACTAGGCCCACACGTCAAGATACTTTGTACATCGCGATTCTCAACCATATTCGAGGAATATTTCAGTCGTTCTGTCAGGCTGCAGATATCAGCGCAGAATGACGACATTGCAAAGTTTCTCAAAGCCCAAATCACTCAGAAATATCGGCTGTCGAGACATGTCCGGGCGGACCCAAAGTTGAAAGACGAGATTATTGAGACCATCATAAAAGAGTCACAGGGCATGTATGTCACGAGTCCGAGCTCCTTTTCTGCTTTCTCCTCGCTGAACAAAAAAGGTTTCTACTTCCCAAACTTCACCTCGAGTCGCTTTCGCACAAGATCAACCGCAAAGAAGTACGATCGTCTCTCAAGACCCTTCCCGCGTCGCTAAACGCGACGTACTCGGATGCCCTGGACCGGATATACAGACAGGCCCCAGAGGCAGTCGACCTAGCGGACGCGGTGCTGTTTTGGATCGTGTGCGCAAAGCGATCCTTGACAATCCTCGAACTGCAACAGATATATGCAACCCAGGACCTGCCAGAGGATACAGGACTTGAAGAAGACGATCTGCCTGACGCTGACATCCTCACCAGTGTCTGCGGTGGTCTCGTCATGATTGATAATGATTCCCAGACTGTTCGGCTGGTACACTATACGGCTCAACAGTACTTTGAGCAATTCCATAGTGAGAAGCTTATAGCGGCGAGGTGTAGCATCACAAACATTAGCATCAAGTTTTTAAGCTTGCCAGACTTCTCGACTGGTATTTGTACAACGGACAAGGACATGGCTCAACGTCTGCATGAATATCCTTTCCTCGATTACGCTGCCAAGTATTGGGGAGCTGAAATCAATCAAATTAACGACGATGAATTCTTTCCGGTCCTTGATAAACTCATTTCCAACGCTGCTGCGCTGGGAGCCACTAGTCAAGCTTTTGCTCTTCACAGCAGCCGACACGCGAACTGGAGTCAAGAGTTCCCGCGAAATATACCAGCCCTTGTACTGGCCGCCAGTTTTGATTTACCCAAAGTACTCAAAAGAATGGTAGAGAGTGGTCATGAGCTAGAGAGCAAGGGAACCGATGAAGAGACTGCATTGATTCGTGCTGCAAGCTTCGGTCACAAGGAGAATGTCCGTATACTTCTCGACCTTGGTGCTGACAAGGATGCGCGGGATCATATGAACGAAACAGCGCTACAGAGAGCTGCTGGGAACGGCGAGGCGGGAGTAGTTGAAGTTCTTTTGAGCAAAGGTGCTGATGTCAATGTCCATACCTCCAGTGATTGGACTGCTCTTATGTCTGCTGTTTCCAGTGGAGATATTCAGGTTGTCAAGTTGCTAGTGGACGCAGGAGCAAACCTCATGGCGGAGACTGTTTGGAGAGATTCTGCCCTTAGTATTGCGACCCGTAACGGCCAAGAATCCATTGCCATACTTCTAGCGGACAGGGGGGCAGTTCTTCCTCGTGGCCCAGCCGGTCGTCGAGCCTCCACGGTGGCTTCCCGCAGAGGTTTCGCAGAACTCGTTCGACGACTCACAGCTGATTACGAGGCCGTTGCTCGACAACCACTGCAGCGTCAAAGTTCAAGGATTATGCGCGGGCTGTCTCAAGTCCAAGAAGTCGCCGAGCCAATAGAGGAGCAAACAGCAGCTGAGGGAGAGGGGCTAGACGAAGGTGACTTCTCTGCGGTAACAGAAGGTCTGGAGTACAGTATTGGATTTTCAAGACGTTACCGTATAGTGGAGAAGCTAGGCAAAGGTCATTATGCAGAAGTGTTCTCTTGTACCAACCGAGTGACGGGTATGCTGTATGCTGTCAAAGTGTTCAAGATGGACAATTGGAAAAATGATATATCCAAGACGGGCGGGGTTCTCGTGGAGTCAGAAGCACTCAGGAGTGTCTCACATGATAATATTATACGCCACATTGATATCTTTGCAGAATACACCGAAGACAAGATCTACATGGTTTTGGAACTTGTCCCAGGTAGAGAACTGTTCTACTTTATCGTGGAGAAACAGTTTCTATCAGAAGATGAGACACGCAAGATCTTTTTCCAGATCTTTTCTGCACTCGAGTTCTTGGTGAGTTATAAATTGAGTCTGGTGCAATCTTGAGACTAACGTAAGCTAGCATGGCTCTGGGTGGGTGCATCGAGATATCAAACCTGAAAACATCCTTCTTTCTGACAGAGAGACTCTCCGCATAAAACTGGCTGACTTGGGCCTGGCTAAGAAGATCGGAAGTGAGCCTGGAGATACAGAACTTACGACCACTCTTTGTGGCACACCTAGCTGTGAGAAAAACCTGTCGCTTCTAATTAACCACTACTAAAACATTTCCAGATGTGGCTCCTGAAGTTCTTGCCGACAACGAAAGTAGAAAATACGATTTTGCTGTCGATATCTGGTCGGCCGGTGTTGTCTTATATATTTGTCTTTGCGGCTTTCCTCCGTTCTCAGAGGAACTTTACTCAACGGATTTTCCTTTCACCCTCTCACAGCAAATCAGAAGTGGGAGGTTCGACTATCCGTCGCCTTATTGGGATCCTGTCGGCGATCCAGCTATTGACCTGATTGACGACATGCTTGTTGTTGATCCCGCAAAGCGGTTCAACGTCAAACAGTGTCTAGAACACCCATGGACAGTTAGTGACTCTTGTGTTTCAGTCTTGCCGGATGCGATTAGGTCTGCAAGTCCAGAGGCTATATAAAAGCAAGTTAAAAGGAATAGTATGAGGAATTGTTAGAACTTACAGTCCTTATTTAGATTGCAATGTATACAATACATTAACTTTTAATCCAAGCACAGCCTACATTGAACTGAAATGACCGATGTTATGTTAATTTTATTTATTTCAAGGTATTAAACAGCTTAAATCTGGGCAGCAACTGTGAAACAGTGTCTTAGGCTTTGCGCTTTGCGTTATTGCCTGTGAGTCATTCATAGACCCAACCACCATAGAAAGTATAGTTCTTAGGTAACGGCAAATCCCGTCAACCTCAAGTTATTCCTTGTCCATACTTCAGGTACTGCTGGAAACCACCTGGGTGATAGACCGAAACGGGAACAAGACATGTATGAAGCCCAGCTGCGATGCACTGACTCGAACTTTTGAATGAGTGTTTCAAGACCCTTGCAATTTCTGGACATGGAATCCTGAAACTCTGTTTGCAATTGCCGCATTGACAATGGAGGTGTCGATCCAAACGACCTCGGCTACAATCCTTGTCGGTGGGTTGATCGCAATCTTATCGAATATCTTATCTTTCTGCCACACTATGGCAAATCTTATCATTAAGCTTATTCCCTAACTTACCCTCTAGCAAGTTAGTACTTGAAGCTAAATGCAATTTATAAAGGTGGCATTTATATAGATAATTTATATATGGGTTATATTTTGAAACTCCTGCTAACGTGAAGTATTCTCCTGTGCGCAGTTGTGATCGTTTTCCTATTGTGCTAAGTAGGTTTCTCAAAACAGTAACTCTGTTACATTCCCGATGTCACCATTGAACCACCCCTTTCAAACAAACATCTCTTCAACACAATTGATATTAAAATTAGCATTAAAGCTAACAAATAAAACAATTAATACCAATTATTTTTATTTATCTTCTAGTCCTATCAATAAGCTCTTTATGGTATCTGCCCCTCAGTCAAGTTCGGTGTGATTCATTTGTATGTAATTAACTACAGGGTACGTCACGTGAGAGTCATTCCACAATGCGATGTTGTCAACACCATATCAACAATGGTATAGTTCATAGGTCTTCTACTATTGCTTGTCGCATTCGCTAATAGAATCGTGAGGTTTCTTTGTATGCCGTGTGCTCAGCCTTCTTCACCTCAAACCCCCTGAAACACCACTTGCCGCGGGGTTCATGACCCCTAGAACGCTATTCCCACTATGCGATTGGCTCCTCAGGATTGAAACGAACAGCTTCTACAGCACGGCTATCTCGGATCTTGGCGAACATGACAGGCGCTCGCACGATTTCTTCAAAAGATAATACAGAGCTGGTAAGAGTTTCACGTGTCCCCGCTGTGAGACAACTGTGATGCCAGTTGTCGATCATGATCCGAGTGGCGGAGCTCTTTAGTGATCAATGCGTTTTACGTTTTAAGCTAGATTGGCTTTCTGTGAGTGGCCAATAGTCGGGTAAGCGAACAACAGCCGTTTTGACGTTTCGTTTAAGAGAGGCTGTGCTGGTGGGTTTCGCCGGCAGATGAGCATTCCGGGTCTTGGCTGCGAAGGCCAAAGCGTAATTGAGGTTGTGTTGTGATATGTTTCTTAGACTTTGAGTCCAAGCACATGTCAAATGTCTGTGGGCGATATGTTTCTGAAGCTCCAAAATAGCCATTTTGAACCTCTTGGGCGTCTCGGGTTGTGTCGCGACTTTGCTTGGCTTCAACACCTTAGGAAAATGTCAGTGGTGATATGTCTATCGAGAGAAAAACGTTTGATCGAATTCTCTATATAAGGACCTTGATTGTCCCTCCATCATCAATTCTAATCATCACCAACAAACACAACAATCACAACAACCACTCTTCTCTCCTACTCACCTTCTTCTCCTGCCGGTCAGGTCTTTTAATAACAACTACTTCTTACTCCTCCGCCTCTTCCTCTTCCTCTTTAATCCTAACAATCTCACCTTTTCACCTCACCTCAACTCACAATAATCACAATGGCCACCGTCAAGAACATCGTCTTCTCTCTTTTCCTCGCTGCTGACTTCGCAGTTGCTCACAGTGTCATCACCAACGCTGTTGGCGACGCTGGCGGCTCTGGCATGGCTCTCGGTGTTGACACCTCCACTCCTCGTGATGGCACCAACCGCCGCCCCTTCCAGACCGATGCTACTCGCTTCCGTGGCAACGCCGCTGACACTGTTGGCGAGACTCTCGCTGGTGGTGACAACAATGTTGAGCAGGGCACCCTTGATATCATGGAGGAGACTGGTGACCAACTTCCTCAAGTCAACCCTGGTGGTAGCCTTGAGATGACTGTCCACCAAGTCAACTCTGATGGCGCTGGCCCTTACACTTGCATGATCAACTCTGACGGTACTGGTACCTCTTGGGACAACATTCCTGTCACTACCAATGTTGCGGGCAACGAGCGTGGCCGTAACCGTGATGGTGAGATGGGCGATTTCCCTCTCGTGGCATCAATCCCTGCTGGACAGACTTGCACTGGTACAGTTGCTGGCGAGGACAATGTCTGTCTTGTGCGATGCCAAAACCCAGCTCGTGCTGGTCCCTTTGGAGGTGTCATCCCCGTTCAGATGGCTCAGACAAACGGTACTGGTGATGCCACTGGTGATGCCACTACTGGCAACGGCACCACTGGCAACAACAAGACTGGTAACAACGCCGGTAACGCCGGTAACACCGCCGGTAACACCGCTGGTAACACCGCTGGAAACAACGCTGGAAACAACGCTGGAAACAACGCTGGCAACAACGCCGACGACGAAGACGCTACTGAAGATGAGGATGAGACCGAGGCTGTCACCGGTAACAACCGCAACAACCGCAACAACCGCCGCGCTACCCGCTTCTTCGCATAAGAAGTCAATACCAAACGATACCCCGAAGCGATGAACATGCAGCTGGAGTTTGCCATGGTAGAATGATTTCAGGATATGTGAAGGATAATCAGAGATTGGAGGAAACAGCTTAGCATTTTGGCTGACTGTTAAGGAAGAGCAAGGACAGGAACAGGGAAATTGTTAATAATGGAGAAGGAGAGTAGGAGTGAACTTAATCTAGCTAGTATATGTGACTAAAAAGACTTTATTAGCAAATTGTATGTTCCAAAAGTGATCTCAATGCTTGCCTTTCTTCAAAGGGATGGATGGACTCATAGTTGGATCATTATAACCAACAAGGGATTGAGAATTAAAATACAGTTCAAATGGTAAAAATAAGGCTTTCATGATTCCGACAAAGAAAAGATAATGTAATGTGCTACAATGACCAAATAGCCATGAATTGTTCATTCTCCATATCATCTGTGCAATAACCATTCCCATCAACTACCTTAATTCTCCTTCCACTTCCAGAATAGAAAAGTGTTTTTTCCTTGAGCCCCCGCTTGTCAACAGCCATTTCTCTTGCTCTGTCAGATCTGTCAAGAACCTCACCTGAAGTTGCAAGACTTGATAATGTTCTGAACCAACTTGTCCTTATCACGGAACTGTTGCGAAAAGGCCATCATATCATTCGCGCTCAACGCCCTCCTCGCGTCGGCAGCATTCTTGAAGGCCTTGGCAGGCGCCATACCTCCTCTTAAACCAGCGGCACCAATAAGCATACCCAATATGGCAAAGGGAGCGGATGCTGGGTTATCGACAACCTCGACGATGCTGATGGCTATGTTGCCTGCCTCACCCACAATGAGCGCAGCAGTTGCAATACGTGCAGCTCCTCCAAGTGCTGTTGCGGCCCAACCGGCAAAAGGAATGACGGCAAAGACGATAGTCAAGATGTTGATAATCAAGTTTCGTGTGTGTGTTTCCTTCATATCCTCACCAATCTCCTTCATCTCCTTGATGCTCTTAGAAGCATCCTGCATCATGAAGACGGGCATGCTGAACGAAGTGACGATGTCGGCTGGGTCGGCGTCCGAGTTGCCGAGTCTCATGTTGGCAAATGTACCGATAGCAACCGTGATCAACTCGTCGGTGGAGGGAATAGCCTCATCAATAACCTCTTTAGGGTTGCTAACCTTGATCTTGCTCTTGTCCCGGATGCGCTTCAACCAATTGTTGCGCATCTCGTAGTTGTTACCATGTTGACAACCAGGTGGCGAGCAAATATTGTTCTGGAAACAGACGCAAGGGTCCATCTGCGCGTCCTGCTCGACCCATTCAACCCAGTCCTTCTCGATACCTGCCTCGGCGAGAAGAGCATCGTAAAAGCCCTTTTCGTCTCGCATGGTATACCATACAACACGAGGCCCAGCACCTGGTCCTGGAGCGACAGGTGGCCACGTCTCATCACAACGACCCTTGTCGCTGCCTCTGTTGCTCTTCCACTCACAGTCCATATACTTGAGACCCTTGCCACGACCTGGCGCTAAGAACTCTTCGATTCTGTCGTCGATGGAATCCTTAACCCAGTCGGCGTACCAGCCGAAAGAGTCATCGAAGTTCTTGGATACATCCTTGTACTCATCGACAGCCGCAATGAGGTCTTTGATCAGGATGTTCATCAAGGCCAAAGAACGGCAGTTTCCATTGATACCGTCAATGTTCTCAGCCAGCTTCTCCAAATTGTCTGGCCAGTTCTTCGAGTCGCAGGTGAGATCGTCAGCCTTGAAATCGGACCAACCGCCGTTTGATGTCCCGTCTTTCTTGCTAGGTCCTTCAAAGTAACCCGCAAGATCAATGGCCCAGTCGGTGGTTCCACCAAAGTTGAGCGTCTTGACCCACGCAACACGCTCCTCCTTGGTCTTGTCGCTCATGTATGCGACCCAGTCCGTCATACCATTACCCAGTGTGCCGTAGGTCATGATATCGGAGTGTGTCTTGGTGTCGTGCCATCGCTTGGCCTCAACGCCCTCAACGCCTTCACCCGCCATCTGCCAGATCTCGTCCAGCTCGGCATTCGAAACTGCAGAGGGTAATGTTAGTAATGAACCACCGGTACGATGGGAGGGAAGCACTTACTGTAGCCACCTGTATCGGTACATTGGCCAGGTTCAGCCTCAGACTCTGAGTAAGATCCAGTGAAAAGACAGTGAGGTCCTGTGCAACTCTTATCTGCCATGCGGAAACTTCGACCATAGCTGGCGATACCGACGATGACCTTTTCAGCTGGAACGCCAGCCTTGGTGATCATGCTGAGTGAGTTGCGGGTCTCAGTACGGTTGACGTGGGATCGGAGACAGTTGCCATTATCACAGCCGGGGCTGGCAAACTTGTTACCGTAGTCCCACTGTCCATGCAAATCGTAGGTCATAAAGACAAAGTAGTCAAGTATCTTGGCCATGTCCTCAACAGGGAAAGGCTTCAAGTACCAGAAAGAACCGGGCAAGGCAATGGACAGCGACTTGCTTGATGGCAACAGGTTTCGAAGCACAGTGAGGAAACGTGTGTAATAGATACCATCGTTCTTATCGCCAGCGGGAATACCTTGATCAGTGGCACCAGGATACTCCCAGTCAATATCAACACCATCGAAGCTCTTGTGTTTCTCCAAGAACTTGACAACATTTGCAGAGAATTTGGAACGGTATTCGGGCTTGACCACATCGCGATAACGTTGGAATGTCGCGGCATCGGTTGACTCAGCCCAGCCACCAAAAGACAAAATCTTCTTGAAAGGAGCATCCATCTTATCAAAGATATCAAATTGCTTCTTGACATTCTCTGGGATGTTCACATCGTAATCGGCAGTAATACCAGCAAAGGCAAAGTGAACATGAGTCAGCTCCTTGAAGTTCTCGGCAATCTCGGAAGCATCCATGTGCATGCATGGACGGCCGGGGTTGTAAGCCTGGAAGTAACCGATGCGCTTGAACTCCTTGGGTGGTGACTTGTTGTTCACAATGTCAGTACCGCAGTTGGAGATGCATCCGTTGGTGTTGAGCTTAAAAGCTCCTGGTGCCTTGGTGTCGGCAGGGGACTCGGTACAGAACTCAGTGGTAGTACCACAGTATCCCCATCCGCTACAGCAAGACTTGAGAGGACACTGGTTGAGCTTGGCAAGATCCCATCCGTCAAACGATCCTGAAGGCTTTTGGGTGCCGGGCTTTTGTGGTCCACAGGTAATGCCTTCATGAGTAGCCGGCATAGGAGTGTTGCCCTTGCTCAGACAAATAATCTGGCCGAGCTGCAGCCTTCCACATCCTGCCCAACCCCAACTGGCCTTGTTGAATCCTGCGATATCGTCTTCATTAAGGCCGAATGGAGCTCCCACATCGTAGCAAGTGTCATTGGGGCCGATTGTATGGGTTTTGCAGGTGCCATCCGACTCGGGCTGTGGTTTGTTGTCAGGCAATGTTCCAGAACTGCAGCAGACTACCTGGCCAGCTTTGAGGGTGTCACAGAAGTTCTGCTTCCCCGGGTTGAATTTGATAAAGTCACTGCCTCGGACACCACACCTAACACTGAGCTTGGTGCAGTCATCGTCCTGAAGGACCTTGGTAGTCTTGCACTCGGCGCGGGCTTCGAGATCGCTTGATAAACCCGTCTGAGCGACCGAGGTTCCATTGGATACGCCCATGAAGAGATCACCACCAGGGATGTTGACATTAATATCTGCATCCTTGGGTCTGGTGAGGGGCATGGCTGCACAGTAACCACTGGCCCATGTTTTGACGTTCTTTCGTACAAGTTCAAAGTCATCGAGCTTGTCCACAGCAAAGACGCCAAAGGTGTATGGGTTCATAGGGTTGATGTCGCAGGCTTGCATGATCTGAGTGCCTTGGCTGGCGGCCTTTTCAAAACGCTCAAGTATGGTAGTGGCAGCGACAGATCCCATGTCGGCGCTAACATAGAGACCGACAATAGCAGAGCCTGCTTTGGAAAAGAGGACAGTCTTGCCACACGAGGTCTTGACGTGCTGCTTGAGTCCCTGAACGGCAGCAGTGACATCTGCACTGGCGTTCAGAACTCCAGGCATGCCAGAAGTAACAATGACAGGAACGGGAAAAAGAGGAGCAGGATTACACTGGCCGCTGGAGGCCTTTTCATCCTTACTGTCCTTTTCTGCCCGCTTCGCATGTCTTCGATGTGCTCGCAAGTGTGCCGCCGCTTTGGAAGGGTTGGAAGTGCCAGTACCACCGAGAGCACAGACACGAATGGTCTCAACAGTCTCGGTGTGCACATTCAAATCGAAAAGCAGAGGGGCTTCACACCCTTCTAGGTCTTGAGGACTATGTATGTGTGTCCATTTGGTAGCGTTCGACCCAGCAACAGAGCAAAGTCGAGGGCAGCCATCGACCAAAGGCGTTGCCCACTCCTCGGTAGTCTGCTTCACGCCATAAGGCGCGAGGGGAGTGGTACCGAGATCAAGCTCATGTTCTGTTGAGTTTTGGACTTTGGACACATCAATCGGGCCTAAACGAGTGCTGTTCCCGCGACTGCTCGCAGCGGAACCAAGGCCGGCTAAGATGCCAATAAAAGGAATGAAGGTGTGTACCCACATGGTGTAGTAGAGAAGGCAAACACCATGAAAGAGTGAAACACTAAGAATAATGAATGAAGGAATGAATGAAAAGCGAGTGTGTCGGTTGATGAACAGTAGTAAAAGAGGGCGAGCAGGTTGTAATTAATACGGAAACAACGGCTTGCTGACATGTGCTCTGCTGTACTAACCGCCGGAAGAGTGCTGAGAAACAAGGGAAGTCTGCAATCCATCAGTGGCAAGAGTGATTTTGTCTCACTATTCTCTCAAATTGCAGAAGAAAGCGCACGGCATGTCGGAGCAACACCGTGCAGCCGAGACCGACCATCGTGTGATCCGTAGTCCCACCGAGGCAGGGCATCGTGAAATCCTTCTAGCGCTGACATTGACTCCACGACGACTAATTCTGGTGTCTTGTTGGGTTTCTTGGCTATCTAA
This sequence comes from Fusarium kyushuense, assembly GCA_034753255.1. Taxonomy (NCBI): domain Eukaryota; kingdom Fungi; phylum Ascomycota; class Sordariomycetes; order Hypocreales; family Nectriaceae; genus Fusarium; species Fusarium kyushuense. The sequence continues at coordinate 8,945,004 of CM068238.1, read as the reverse complement.
CTCGAAAAGGACGACTTCCGGACCGGTTACCGGAGAATAAAGTTCTAGATTACACACTCGCCAGGCGCGGGAGCTTATGGAAGCTAGGGTTTAATGTGTGTGGAGCATCGGACATGGGATATAAGCAGGGGTGTGGGACAAGGTCATGGATCACCAAAGCCAGGGTAGGACACAGGCGGCGCAGCCGCTGTGACCCCTGGAATCACACTGCAGCCAAGTCCAGCTGATTATCTGACGAGACTTCGCATCCTAGAAAGTAACATGTACCACATAGCACCATGCATGAGAAGCAAGGGTAGATGGAATGGACCTTTGCAATAGTGAAATGACATCCTGTTCTACCTGCTAGTCAGACTGCATCAAGCCAAGACGATAATCAACCGGTGTATACTAGACTTGATCCTTTGACGGAGATTGCTCAGTCTTTAGCCTGAGCAAAAAGACATCTGACTGTACTTTAGAAATGTGGATATACCAGACAACGATACCATGCCTGTTAGCGAGTTGTGCTGTTAGCTAAAACATCTTGGCACTGGTCTTTACTCCAAGACATATGGCTGAGCCTCGCTTTTTTCTTAAAACCCCCATGGCTACGAGCGCCTGAGCTCACCGTCCCTCTCCTTCCTTGCTCCCCAGTCACTCATTATTGTCTCATTCGTTTGATTACACTCATTCTTATACACACGTTCTTTTTCTTACCTTGAGGGACACCTCATTGACATACAGACAGCATGCGTTGCCATGCTGTGCCCCTCAACTGGGCTTTCATAGGATGGCTGTTCCTGGGTCTTCTTCAGCTGGCCAGTTGTGCTGCCGTTGATAACAAGCTATCACACGCCCGTGAGAGAATCTGGCTCTGGGAGATGTATGACCTTTTCACGTGAGTAGTTCCGCATTGTACAAACATATGAAGTGTACTGAGGCATCATTTATCCAGCGACATTGAAGGTCCAGACAAGCAAGACGTCATCTTCAAACAGCACAAGACTGCCAAATGGATCACCCAGAGGCACTTCTCATTGGTCAATACCGTAGACGGCAAATTGACATATGCCGAGTTCATGGCAGATCTGGAGAAGAAGCTTAATCCTATCGACGTCGACAAGTCTCTCGTGGCTCCCAACGGTGAAGGTGTTGGCAAGCCTACGACTGCTCAGGCTGTCGATGCCCTCAAGACCAAAGGCTGGGCCCAGCCTATGGATGTTGATCAGGTCACGAGTGGTCGAAGCAAAAACTACATGGAGCTCGTTGGTCGCGTAGACAAGAAGTTCCAAGACTACTTCACCAAGCTTGGTAGTGATGACAAATGGAAGCGAAGGCTGATCGAGACAAACATGCGTACAGAAACGCTTTCAAAGGAGATTGTTCAGCTCCGCAAGCAAGAGGCTGATGAATGGCTGCTCAAGCAAATGACCAGAGAGGTAGACCCAAAAGGTACTGCAGACAAGGACAAGAAATATGGTCTTGGTATAAATCGCAACGACCTGGTTGTGGAAAAAGTCACTTCTACTGTTCCTGGCGCGACTACCTACGAGAGAGTGGACTTGATAGAATCTTTTCTGAAGAACCCTGATAAGCTCAACACACAGATGAAAGCTGCAGGTATCAACGACGGCATCCAGGGGCTCGTTAAGTGGGCTGATAACTTGGGAAACAAGGAGTTTGCGAATTTTGGTCCTGGGTACAGCGACCAAAATGAGTCCCATCACATGGCTAAGACGGTGTGGACCGATGCGCATAAGAATGCTAGCAACAGACTGGGCGGCATTAAACCTCCGTCTTGCTCAAGATAGATGGATGTTTAGTTTGGATATTGTTTAGGGGCAGAGGCTTGCATCTTTCTTGGTTGATTGATAATGTACTTAGTTGCTGCTGATACTAGTGAGATTGAAAACTGATGGAGGATTGCTGTAAAGTTGATGAACATATTAATTTACAATTGATTGTTGTTGGGTCTAACATTTGTTGCAACCATCATGAGATGACTCACTACCGTACATATTAGCAGTGGTTGGTAGTATAGCCCCTGTCCTTGGCTGCGGGGGCTTCCATAGCTATTGTCTGCTTAAAATTAAACCCTGCCCACTGGAAGAATATTTAATCCCTCTACTCCGTAATGACTCAATAAATCAGCCAACCTCCCTCACAAGTTTAGAATCTCAACCTCGACACCATCATTCAGCGAAAAAAAAAAATGAAAGAATTTCCCAATACAGATCAGGAAAAAGCCATTCGCGGCGAAGCAGTCCCAAGGCTCCTCGATCACCGCGATAGCCGAGCAGCGCTTGTTCGGGGCATTCGTCTGCACTATGACTTTGCTATGAGTGAGCCCGTTACCCGCCTCAGCTCCTCTATGCCTCTAGTCGCACGAGCCCGCAACGCTCGCCGCATCATGAGCAATGACATTCCAGAACGGATGGCGCCGCAAGAGCATCCATACTGTATATGGTATCCCGATTTTGCGACCGAGGAAACCTACCGCTCACTAGCCTCCAAGTTCCCTGACATGAAGTACCAAGTTGGTCGCGCCTGTGCTGCAGCAGGTTACTATGATCTTTTTCACGAACTTGGCCTTCTACCAGAAGTGTCTATGGCTGAAGAGGCGCGAGAGAGCGAAGCAGATGGTTCGAAACTTATCTATGAAGAGATTATGGGTTTCAAATATCGCTATGCCATCATGGACGATTGCGAACGTTCCATTGAGCTTCATAATTACAAGTGTCCAGCGTATTTGAACGGTGATACTGAAGTGCGATGGCGTTTGGCAGCTCGACAAGGCATCGAAAACAGCAACAAACAAGACCTACTTCCATGCATCGAAGAGGACATGCATATTTGTCTCGAGGATCAGGAACTGGAGGATCGTTACATCATATTGACTGAAGACGAGGCAAAACTGCTCTACACTCCTCTGCCTGAGGATCTGCCGACGGTGAAAAAGACGCTGTTGATACAGATGGCCGCCCACGAAGGCAACATCGATCGTTATGCTCGGCTTGCCAACTATGGAAGAACCTTGAGTGTACTAGATAATGAATGTGTCATCCGTGGTATCTTGCACCACACTATGTTTGCTCGCTGGTGGGCGGACCAGATCAAGGCCAACACTATCTACGCTAGGTCTGCCCCATACACTTGGGACATCCAGCGAGCAATCATGGCACGCCGCATCATGATCAACGATATCACTGTCTTTGAGAATGGCTGGCCGACGGGTACCCCTATTCCGTACATGATCTGGTGGCCCTTGAAGCCACAAGAGGAATATCTTCACAAGCTTATCCAGGATGTCCCGGAAATGAAGACTGTAATGAAGAGAGAACTCGCGGCAGCGGCGATTGCCTGCGATTACCTAGGTATCTACAAAATTCTTGACCCAGAACCGAGCTGGCATCTATGGGAAGTTGCTTCCAAGTTCTCAACCAATCCGTTCTACAAAGAGGATCAGGAGAGGCGTGGTAGGGAAAAGGGTGTCGATGTGGAGGATGGTAGATTTGAGGACTATCTACAACAGGAATTGTACCTGGCGAGACAACTTACAGTGATTGATTACAATGAGGAAAGGCTTCGAGATGGTGTTGAGAAGCACTATGAATTCAATAACTTGGGGAATTGGATGCCTGATACAGGCCTGTCAGAAATCAGGGTCTGGCCAGGTGTAGGAAAGATATCACCCGAATAAATGTGTTTTTTTGTTGTTCGTTATTTAATCCTGATATATCAACTAAATATCTTTCAGTGTCGACTCGTATCATCTTTACCTTGGTGTCGCTGGTTTTAATTTTTTTTCTTTTTTTTTTTTCAAATTGTTCAGTGACAAATCTTACACAGTTAGTAGATATACTGGTTTGAGCTGACAATAGGGTAATTGTATTCTCACCACTACTTCCTAGATTTCTTATTTACAGATAACATCGCATTGCGCTATGTCGTCTATGCGATGGACCAATGAACTCATTTCAATTATCATAATTGAATTGAATTATAGTGATACGGAACTTGTCGATTTATTTGTCATCTGTTACTACCCAAAATGAACAATCGTACAAACACATGTATCTCTACTATCAGGCACACCCAACTAGGCAACCTTCTCATCTCCCCCGTTCTTTTACCAACTCGGCTTCTCCACTGGTGAGAAATTTGAGATATTTCTGTAGTCTGACATGATCTAATCTGATTATCCGGGTAAGTGAGTTTCTTGATGAGTGGCGATAAAAACGGATGTTATCGACACGAGTTGTGATTGCAGCCGAGGCGACTCCGAGCCTCGGCTTGGCCTGCATACTGCAAACAAGACTCCAGTTCTTGTTGAATTGCCCTATCATGTTCACAGTTCCGTAATAATAAGGTAATAAATAAAGTTGGGTCATAAGGCTGGGCGTAAGCCATACCCATGGCAAAGTGGATCGACGAGGTACATCTCGCCACAAGTTCATAGGCTAAACAAGTTCGAACAGGGTATAACAATCCCTCCGACTCCGTCTTGATATTTTGCCCTAGGAAAATACTCTTGTAAGCGACGGGTCCTTCCCTTTAAACGCGCCTCAATAAAGCATTAGGTCTTACTGGACCCACGTTCCTGGATGTAATCTGATAATGCAGACAAGGTTGAGATCATCAGTGACTTGCTTCGCCCTTGCATGTGCTTGCCCCTCCCTGTAAGGTACGGCACGGCACTACCCTTGGCGTCAGTAGTCAGGGGGGCTAGCCTCGGCCCGTCGGGCTGATTGTTAGCCCATCAAAACCGCGCGCGCTAGAATTCACAGCCTTTAAGCTTCTTTTTTTAGTGGCCCGATCTTGATGGGAATCACTCCGTAGCCTTGTGACCTTGCTGAACACTCAAGACAAGGGTACCGTTCTCTCTACTGTTGGACTTTTCAAATGCTACTGGACTAATGAAGTTTTATTTATTCATGATTATCCCGTATATTGCGGTTAGTGCAAGAACAAAGGCACTTCATAGTGATACCAACTCTCATGTTACAATGTCGTTCTAGTCGACATATCTCCTTTCCGCTGTGGCAAAATCACCAGAGAAATTGCGGAATATGACATACACTGCCCCTGATATCTGCACCAGAGTAACTCTATTCTCGTGGAACTATAATTCGAAGGATCTTGATCCTTCACAATGGATGAAATTATCCTTGAACTCAAGGTTACATTTATCAGTTCATCCTAGAACGGATGTTTCCTCTTGCATCCATCCATTTATCCCTGTAGAAAAATTCTGTCACTGCCAAGTCCGAGGCCTAGACTCACTGTTCCGTAGCATTGACCGCAGCATGTCCTGCCAAGCGTAATCAGCACCACGCGATGCAGGGGTTGTTTTTCCTGCAGGAACGGATCGCGGCATATTACCATATGCAAAGGAAAGGGATTTTTTGAGTGATATGTTAGTTGAAGGATTCGGGTCGACCCACGGCACTGATGTTTCTCCAGGTGAGCTGAACACGATTGTCAAAAAAGAGGCTCTTGGCCCGTGAATGCTACCATGCATGTCAGATTTCTGACTCAAGACGACAGACGGGATGGCTTCGCTTGAATCTAATTAGCTATACTTTGCTATTACATTGGCGTGTTCTCTTCAAGTGGACACAGCCTTGTTCGGACTATACCGGTACTACCTGTAAATAGCAAGTCCAGAACTTTGGATCATCTCACGAGCTGACGCTGGGCAGCATCAACGCCAGGAAGACCCCACACGCCAAGAGGACTCTCTCTAAGTTGATCCAACACGTGTTTCTCTACCTTGACCTACCTCCAGGTGTAATGTCGTCCAGAAGATTTACCTCAAATAGAACCTCAACTGCAGCTCTGTGATCGTTCTCTTCTCACCTCTGCCACGGCATCCAACCTCAGTCCTTCGTTGATTCTTGTCCTCACTTTCGTTAACATCATGCATGCCAAGTTCCTCGCCGTTCTCCTGGGTAGTGCTCAGCTAGCCCAGACTGCTGCCACTCCCAAGGGACCTGTTCGACGAGATGGTGTCTCTCCTGCACTACCTCACGATGAGAAGACCACAGAGTTCTGTACCTGGTGGCACGACTATATCGAGGCAACCTCTTGCGAGGATATCCTCGTTGGCAATGCGATTACCAGCGCGCAACTCAAGAGATGGGTAGGTTTGTTGAATGACTTTTCTTATGTTTTCTTGGCTAATCATCTTCGTCTCTAGAACCCTTCTCTTGGAGATAACTGCAAGGGCATGACAGTGGGTAAATCTTACTGTGTCGAGGCCATGTTCGAACCAGAGCCAGTCGAGCCTGAAGAACCTGAACCCTCAAAGCCATCTCCCACCAAGCCATCTAACGGTAAGACTCTTGTTTGAGATTCAATTTTCCATTACATGTATCCATACTAATTCGTGGCTTGTAGGTATTGAGACACCTGCCAGTATTCAGCCCGGCATGGTCAGCAACTGCAACAAGTTCCACATGGTCAAGTCTGGCGCAAGCTGTACTGATATCGCGGCTCAATACGGCATCACTCTGACCCAATTCACAACCTGGAACAGTGGCATTGGAGCTGCTTGCAACTCCATGTGGGCTGATGCCTATGCTTGTGTATCCATCATTGGTTTCCAACCCGGCACTCCTACCGAACCTTCTCCTGGTAACGGTATTGAGACACCCTCGCCCGTCCAAGCCAACATGGTCAAGGACTGTAACAAGTTCGCTCTAGTTGGCTCTACCACTACATGTGCCTCTCTCCAAGACTACTACAAGATCACTATGGCCGAAATCTTCAAGTGGAACCCCGCTGTTGGTTCTGGTTGCACTGGCTTGTGGGCTCAGTACTATGTCTGTGTCTCTGTCGTTGGCTGGAAGCCTCCCACCAATGTTCCCGCTCCCTCTCCTACCAAACCTGCCAACGGCATCTCCACACCCTCGCCCATTCGAGAGCCTATCCACGCCAACTGTAACAAGTTCGCCCTCGTCGGATCTACCACTACCTGCGCCTCTCTCCAGGACTACTACAAGATCACCATGGCTCAGATTGCTGCGTGGAACCCCCCTGTTGGCACTGACTGTAAGGGGCTGTGGGCTGGATATAATGTCTGTGTCGGTATTGTCGGTCAGCAGACTCCTACCAACCCTCCCGCCAGCGGATCGACCCCCTCACCTATCCAGTCCGGCATGGTTAAGGGCTGCAAGAAGTTTCACCTCGTGAATAAGTCTACTACTTGTGCTGCTCTCCAGAACACTTACAAGGTTACCATGGCCCAGCTTCATAAGTGGAACCCTGCCATTGGATCCGGCTGCAATGCTTTGTGGGCAGAGTATTATGTGTGCGTTTCCGCTTAAGCTTTCATTTGCAACATGTTGGCCAATTCGGAGCTGTAATTAGCTAGGAATCTGGAACATAAGTGTAGAAACTACAGCAAGTTTAAGTTGAACTAGAGATTTAATTCACATAATTATAGCTTCTTCTTCTTTATTTTAGCTAACGCATGCTATTTCCTCCATGCATTTATTCGTTTTTTTATTTGAGTTTATGCATCTTGTAAAACGTTGTGCTAGTGTTATGCAAAGTCATTTGACTCTACTTTAGTAAGCAAGTGCTCGAACCTCTGTTAATCTTTGTGCTGTATGATTGGTTGTTGGATGGCGGACGTCCGCTGCTTTCTGATTGGAGCGGCCTCCGACAGAACTATTAGACAGAATGACGTAGTAGAAACCAAACTTGTCTACCTGACTTGGGTTCTGCTGAACCCCTAGTGGATGGATTTTCAGGACAGCGGGGTTTAGATTTATGTGGCTGGCCGTGTCTCCACTACCTGTCCAGTTAGTCCCAAACTGGGAAGCCCATAACTTTAATATGGATAATTTTCAACTCACCTAATCTCCACTGATCGTTACTGAACCAATGGCATAGCGATGCGGAAAAAGTGAGTGAAAAGCTTCAGAGAACTGACGTCATCTGTATTCTTGGGCTGTTTGCAATGACGAAGCCGTGATCTTTCGGCTTTACAGCTTTTCCAACGGTTTTGACATGCTCCTCAGTGGGGTTCAGGGTCTTTTGTGCCAAGATGGGGTTGGATCAAGACCCCTAAGAACCAGGGTCTCTCCACTGTCTATTCCCGTTCCGATAAGAGCAGACCTGGCACTATATAGAGTAATTCGATCCCCAAACGAAGATCCCATTCCCAAGATCGGTTATTCCTCCATCATCGACATTTCAGATTCTCAATTTCGTCCCCAACGTCTCAACACCACAGACACAGCCACAATTAAAGACTGATCCCCGAATTACCATGCAGTCGCAGGTTCCGGGTAGTTTTGTCTGTAAACACAGCTGTCGATTGGAGAGTCGGGAAGCTGGCTTTGGTCTATCTCATAATTCTCCCTATTCGTTGCCCACCCACAGCTTCAAGACCTCACCTGTCAGTAAATTCCCAAAGCAGTGCTTGTAGCCATGAATCTAACGAGGATCATCCAGGATCGATACGATATCCAAGATCTCCAAGCGATGGGTCAACCACTCTACGAAGTTGCATTGTTCCAAACACCATTAATACCAACCTCCCTCGCCGAGCCCCCCTCGAAAACCACAAGCAATGATACCCACGTGTCACCGACTCATGAGGCCAGCGTCGGAACATACCTTGCATCTCCGGTGTTACCAGCGCATAACAATAAATCCATGAGTGGTTCAAAGGCTAAACTACATCAGGTAAAGCCTCTGACGGTGTTTCAATAATCTTTGCTGACCTAGTATCACAGAAGATGCCCTTGCCCAATGGACCCCGCCAATGCTGGGTTTGCAGTACGACAGAGACACCGAAATGGCGGACAGGGCCTTTCGGACCTAGCTCATTATGCAATTTTTGCGGCCTAATGTATGCTAAAAGAATGGATAGACTAAATAAAGCACATCAGAGTGGATAAGCATGCGCGCACGAGCTGGAACATACGTTTCACTATTTGTTTTTTCTGTTCTCTATACTAATGGATAAAGGATGAGGTATAAATGAGGTGGCAGATTAAAGACACGAGTAATGAACACAGCGGGTATTAGCGGCACAATATTATTTTAGAATTAATTTAATGCATAAACATGTCAGGTATTTTAGACTTATCTTCAAGGTAAATTCTCATTTCTCGTGTATTTCTCGTGTATTCATAATAGCATTAGTACACACATCTTTCTCAAACACGGCCGCAACGCCCAAAACTCCTCATGAGTGTACTGATTCTAAAATGCCCTTTTCTCTAAGTATCCCCCCTAATGCTTCAAGCTTAACTGGCTTGAGAAGAAACAGATTGATGCCGCTTCCGTATGCCTCCCTCTGCGCTTCTTCCGAAGCGAGACCGGATATTGCAAATACGGGAACACCATTCTGAATTCCCTCCTCCTTTTCAAATGCCCTGATCTGCCGTGCCGCTTCAAACCCGTTCATCACCGGCATTGAGATATCCAGTAGAATGCACATAAATCCTGCCGGTGACTGCGTATACTTTTCCACCGCTTCCTTCCCATTGACAGCTGTATCGTATTTCGTCTTCAACTTTTTCATGTAGGTAGCGAGTATCTTGAGATTGATGTGGTTATCTTCAACAAGGAGGATTTTAGGAGCCTCATTGCCTGTAATGCTGGGGTTTTGTGCAGCTATTGGAGACCCTTTCGACTCTCCTGCTCCATTGACCTCGGCAGATGGCGATGCTGACGCTGGTTGCGTTATGGAACCGTTCTTATCGTTGGGGCTCGTATGCAAAGAAGCGGAATGACTCGAATGACGACCAAAGATCCGAGGTCGACTCGTGCTTGCATCGCCGGAAGGAGAAAACGGAGGACCAGGGTTATCTACCCAACGGCTGTAGGCGAGAGATATGGTCTTGGCTAGTTTTCTTGGACCGACCCTGCATGGAATTCTCATTAGTTTCGGATGCCGTATTGTATCAGTAGATCAACTCACGGCTGTGACACAAACTCGAAAATACCTCTCCATCCGACCTCGTAACACTCCCTTCCTTTTTCATGGGCAACCAGAGCGTTCGGGCAGATGACAACGTTTGGTATGAGAGCCAGCGACTCGGTGAATTCGGACGTGGGAGGCAGCGCATCCTGCGTCCAGAGCATAATATCTGGCTTCTTAGACTCATCATCTTGAGCGAGCAGCTCGAGTTTGAGCCAGTCTTTGCAAATATCCTCCAAGTTCTTGCGAAAATCTCCCGAGACAGGCGTAGCAGTAGAGCCGAACATGAGCCGTATGCGGAAGCCCGCTAGGTCCCGGACTTGGTCGCTAAATTCGGCCTGAGCGTCCGAGAAAACCCTGCCTTCAGACAATTTGGGCCTCTCAAGTGGAAGCAACACAGTGACGGTCGTCCCGACTCCGACTTTGCTGTCAATCAAGATTTGTCCTTTGAATTGCGATACGATTTGTTTGACAAGGCTTAGACCAATGCCAGTCCCTGGCGACAGATCGTCTTCTTGACTAAACGGCTTGAAAATTGTCCTCTGGAGAAAGTCCTCGCTGATGCCCTTGCCTGTGTCTCTTACCGTGAAGCAAACAACTTGCTCGGGCCTGCGACGTCTTACAGAAGCGACTTTGTGTGTGAGAGTGACGTTGATGATACCCTCAGACGTGTACTTCAACGCGTTGCCAACAATGTTCATGACGATGCGACGCACTGCTCCCACATGGAACCGGTATAGCCAATCGCATTGGGAGTCCAAGGATAAAATCAAAGTGACTGGCCCGAAAGTAAAGGTGGACTCGGCTTTCCTCGAGATGTTGGGCGAGAGTTGGTCCATGGCGTCGTGGTAGTCGGCTGCAGAGTTGGCTACATCGTCTGCGTAGTTTGAAGTGCGGCGTGCCCTTACCTTTTGTTGCGTTTGCCGGGAAACATACTGCTTGATGGACTGGTGTTGGAAATTGAATCCTGCGAAAACGCTTTCAACCACATCCTCCACAAGATGGTCGACAGAGTAGTCTATTATTAGATTTTTCTTTCCATAACTCTGCGACGCTGACGCCTTGGAATGGAATGCATGGCTACCAATAGACTTTTTGCCTCCATTGGCGAAACTGTTGACTCTCGAATAATCAAGAAGATGGTCTATTGTATCCAGTAGCGTTCGTGAGCACGTCTCAATAGTATGCGCAATGTTGGTCTGGAAAACATTGAGTTTCGTGTCGGCCATTAGCTCCGTACCCAGTAGCACTCCGTGAAGTGGAGAACGTAATTCGTGGGAAAGAGATCCGAGAGCGTCCGACTTGACTTTGGCATCTCGAGAAGCCTCGAGTCGCATAATTTCAGTTGCAGCAAGCATCCCGAAAGCTCTCAGAAAACTCAATTCACCTTGGACGGTAAACGAGCGAAAGGGAGCATTAGTGTAGATCAACCCACTCGCGCGCCATCGTTCTTGTCTAGGGTCCCAGACGGGGAAGAAGGCCACACTGCGCGCCTTTGGAAATGCAGCTGAAATAATTTCACCTTCGCGCTGGCGCGACACAAACTTTCGTGGGGCTTTGTTAAGCGGTACAAACCGTGTTTGTGTTTTTTGACCTGTTCGTCGGTCTGGATGCTCGGAGAGCGAGGGCAGGGAAATATCCTCAGAGGACGACGAGTCGGACGTTTGAAGCTCACCATGATCATTGAAAGTAAAGACCTTACCCTGGGGGTATTGCTTCAGCATTTTCATCATAAACTTTTCACTGAGCGCCACCGAGACCGTGCGACCTTCAGTGCGGTCAATGCTGGAGGTGCCGGAGGTGGAGAATCCCTTGACGTCGCAGATGACATCTTCCTGAGTGTCATCACTGCTTGTTGACGATGATTGTCCTGCAGATTGGCCATTCGCTGGGGTCTTGGCCTTGTTCGCTCGATAGCTCGCCATGGTTGCGTCTAAAAAGATGCAGCCCTCGACTTCGACCGATTCTCTGATAATGTTGGCAGCCCTTGAAAAAACGTTGTCAAGAGTTTGATTCTCCGACATTGTATCCTTTGTACGACTAGCATTAGCGCGAGCCCGAAGGCTTTGCTTTGGCGAATTGTTGTTGGAAAATTGAGTCGTGTCGGTCGCGTCGTCCATGTCTTGCTGCAACGACTGCTGCTTCGAATTAAGGCTCCCTTCGAGCGATGTAAAATTATCGAGGAAATCTCTAGTGTTTGCTCCGAGACGCCAGCCAGTAAGGGTCGAACCGCCTTCTAAAAAGGAACCCAGGCCTCTACTCATACGCGCGTTTCTTCGATTGACGATCTTGACGCTCTCGGTCTCGAGGTGGTCGGCAATGGTACAGGAAATGTCACGCAAGCGATCGGCGTTGGCGTCGGTCCATTGGCGCTGCCATGTATTGACAACGCTGTACACGCCGATGTTTATTCCTCGTTTGGTTCGGATCGGAACAGCGGCGTAAAAGTTGGAATGCAGAGATTCTAGTACGGGGAGGGTGCGCGATTGGAATCTGTCGTCATCTGTCCAATTTGACACGACCGTGACGGGGAGGACATTGGCGTCCCCATCTTTGGGGTCATCGGTAAAGTGGTTCAAGAGGGTGTAGTTGCACGCATCTTGGGCTCGGCGAAGAGCTGTCCCGCACAGTCGAAATGGCTCATTGTGTTCATGATTGGGAGCCGCTGGGCGTAAATACGTGCCAGATGTAGCTTCCGATATGAAATATCGATACTCAGAGTCGAAGAGTGACACAAAGGCTCGCTCTGCGCCGACTTGGTAGATGCCAAGCTGTGTCAGGGCAGTCAAAATGACATTGGCGGATGAGAGTCGGTCGGTTGCTGGGGCTGACGACTGTCGAGATTGTTGAATGCTTGCGGGATTTTGGAATGGAAGCCAGTGTCTACACTTTTCTATTGGTATTTCTTCAAAGGCGAATAGAGGAATTGACAAGAACAACAAAGGACACAATTCTCACCTTAGCGCTTCCCTCTCACGAATTGTCTCTGAAACAATCTTGTGAGGCGTAACATGCCTGGGCTTTGAGTGGGTGGTCATGCCGAATCCGATGTTTTGACAAACATAACGGAATTACGGCAAAAAATGTAAAAAGAGGAGTGGAAGCCTGTGAGGTGCCCTGTGACGGAGATAAAGAGTCAACACTAAGGCGTTGCGGTCCATTAACCCCAGAGGAAGATCACACATGATAGGACTTGGGTCTAGACCGTGGAACAGCGCCACGCCGAGAAAATTTGCCCGTGCGGATGCTAATACTAGAGACTGACGGTTGGTCCCGTAACCAGGATCGAGATTATTTTACTGGATTGAGATTTCCACGTCCAATACATGAGCTGCATCATTTAATAAGTAGAAATAATTTCCGATGACTTGTTTCTGATCTTTAGAGGAGGGATCGTCAGGTGTATTCGTCAAAATTTGTCAGTATTCGCCACTGGTGGTGCCCTGATTTCAACACGCTAACGTGTCCACTCCGACTGGGTGTATCGTATCTTTGCATGAGATCAATTGAGGAGAGCGCTAGGCTAATTTAAGCCACTTTCTGTCTGCTTATCGTAAAGATCTCCCAGATTGTGGATGCATCCCGTCGCGATTGACCAGTAACCGTTGTTATTTACTTGATTACAAGGGTAACGAGCTCGAACGTCGGTACTGATCAGCAGTATTTCGCCACAGCGGAAAGAAAGCGATTGGAGAAGTACAAGCTATTCCAACAAGACACCCTTAGAATACATTTACCAAGTTAGCCAATTGTGGCTAGTGCACTTCTGTCAACGTGTATCATCCTTGCGACCTGGATCTTGTTTGGTTTAATAAGTTATCCCCATCCGCACCGTTCTCAGACAATACTCCCCTTGATTATTTTAGTTGAAAAGTATGCACTTGTGCCGTGATTGGAAGGCAGACCAGGGTAGCCTGTGACATGCATTGAATCTAGGCCTAGACTCTTATCAATCGCACATGCATTAAAACCCCCACAGCATTTTTGATTCGTTTGTAACTCCCTCTAAATACTGCGTCATGGCAACTGCGATTCGACAGATCACTTGCTAAAACAAGAATATCTAGGTGTGCTTGGAGTTCCAAATGTGGCAGAAATTCGATATTGTGGGAATAATCGGAATGGAAAAATCGAGGAACCCCATATCATCGAAAAGGCATTTTAAGCAATCTCGATCATGGCTCCAGATCTTTCGGAGAAAGCGAAACTTGGCGGATGATCAACACCTGGAGGAACCTGGCTTTTTCCCAAACTAGTCTAGCTCAAAGGTCCCTGGAAGTCGAGACTGGTCTGAGGTGGCAAAAGCACGACACACAGGAGAACCAACCGACACAACTTGAGAGAGTGGGCTGAAAGACGATACGACAGATACATCGTCAAGAATTTATATAACCATTAATACACATCAGATCATGTTTGTTACTCTCCCTCAATATCATAGTGCCCCTCATGCATAACCAAGGGTTACGGCCATCGCAGCCGGCTACATCAGCAAAGGATTCAAAACCGTCACCAAACCCCTCGCGGTCAGGCTCAGCTTCAGGCAGCCGAACTCGCCAGTCATTCCAAGTCCCGGCTTGCAATGTTTGCCGAAAGCGTAAGAAAAAGGCATTATATCATAAATATCACGAATTCTTTGCGGCCATTATCGTACTAATGTGAATCTGGTGCTATAGTGCGATCGAGGCCGACCAACATGCTCCAATTGTGCAGAACGAGGGCTGCAGTGCGAGTATGTCCGTGAAAAACGCCCGGCAGCGAGTCCTCTCCAATTTGAAAGGCTTACTCGGGCCGCGAAGGAACCTGGCGTCCTTGCGGAGCTCTTCAAGACGTTGCCTTATCACGATGCGTTGGAACTGCTACATATGCTTCGCGAAATGCCCGTCGATGCCACATCTCAAGAGCCAACAGAAACTTCAGGGTCGCCATCACCGTCGCCATTGGCCTCCTCGTTCACAACATCACCGCCGTCACTATGGTCTCATTTCCCGTTGCCTTCTCAGCACAGTATTGTTGGAAGCCTCCTCCCTCCTGCGTCTTGTTCATTAGACCTGGAGCTCATGGTCCGCCATCCCATTGCTTACCCTATTTTACTACCCCTCACAACTGCGTCGCTGCCCCTTGATTACCTACTCGTTCCGCGGACATTGGAAATGTTGGGCCCACCTCTAGAACAATTACGACCCGAGTCTTCCCGTCACCCATCGTCGCCAGATATCAACAAGACTCAGGATTCTTCTGCTTCAACAGAATTTTACAAAAGGCTATCGCATCTGACAGAGCCTCTCATCGATCTTCTCAAACAAGTCGATATATCTTTGTGGACATCTTTACCGATCCCCAATCACGTCGCAGTCGAGGCGATTGCACTATATCTCAATAACGACTATCCTGTTCTTCCCTTATTCGATGCCGGCTTGTTTCTCCGAGACCTTGTTCAAAACCAACCCTACTTCTGCTCTTCATTCCTCGTCACAGCTCTTTTAGCGTGGGCATGTGTAAGTAAACATCCATCTCTCATTCAAGACAAGATTGGACAAATGGCTGACACACAACCGGGACAGCAAGCCTACACTCCCATATATCCGGAGGCTGCCCATTACTCATCTGCCTTTTTTGCCGACGCCCAAGCCCAGTGGAGCAAATATGGCGATCGTGAATCAATCACCTTGTGCAATGTGTCTGCCTTGCAACTGCTATGCATGACTGCTGTCAGTCATGGAAAGGACGACATTGCTCTCGAATATCTTCAAGAAGGACTTAAGGTCGCGCAAGCAATGGGCCTTCTCAATTTAGCACCTGGGACAGAGGCAGGGGACTCGTGGTTTAGCGGCTATACTGAATGGATGAGGGCCGCATCGTATACAGCATGGGGTGCATTCAATTGGATCTCGTATGTCATATCTACCTTTAGTAGCAATGAGCTGATTAACGACACAGTGTTTTCTCACTCCATTACCACAAATCAGTGATTGAGTTTCCACCAGGAATTCCTATGCCGGGAGATTTGGATGTCGCAACTGCTAGTACAGATAGCGACCAAGCTTTGCCGTCTTCTAGTGTTGAGGTCTTAAGTGCCAGTTCAAGCTTGTGGACTATTTTCCTAGCTGTGGCCAAGTCTTATTATGGTAAAGACAGATATATGTCGCTAGGCCGGGACAATGCTCTCATATTTGCAGAGGATGTCTATCAGCAGCTTCTGGTTTGGGCGGACAAGTTGCCCATCAGCTTAGTTCGACGTCCGGGTAGTACCCATGCTACCTTCATGCTTCAGTAAGATCTTCGCTACTGATCATTTGGAGGGAGAGTCTGAACTAATTGGTTGCAGCATTTATTATCATGCCATCATCGCCGATCTTTTCCGTCCTTTTCTCTACTTACCAACCCCATCTCCCTCAACATTGCGTACCTTTGAAGGCCAGGCTCCCTCCGCGATTATATACCATGCCTCAATCCGTCAAATGAAACGCCTTCTACTTTCATATCGGCTCGAGTTCAACTTGCAAGCAGCATCGTTTCTTTGGCATACATGCATCATGTACGTCGCCAATGCAACTGTTCGTGATACAGAGTGCAACCCGGATGAGAGACTTTTCTTCCTACAGCTCTGTCTAGCTGGTCTAGAAGAAATGTTTCTGTCTTTTAGAGTTTTTGGCTGTATCAAGAAAGCTGTACTTGTTATGGCGTTCTATCAAGGGGTCTTGGACCAAAACGAATTGCATCGCAATAGTCGGGTTCTTGATGTAATAAATCAGCGATATATAGCTGACGATAGCGACCAAGGGGTGGATGAGATGATAGCCGGTTGGATTGTTGATTTGGACCTGGAGATATCAGACCCTGAATCTGCAAAGGGCAGTAGTCTTGCCGAGCAGTTCGACTTATTATATAACTTATACTAATATAGCTTATAAGAGCAAAAGTAATAGAAGAATTTATAATCTACAAAGACAATTATAGTTTTACATCGAAGATATATTGTTACTTATTACAAGATACTATTTCACTGCTCACTCTGTAGTTAGTACTAAATATAGAAGGAAACTTACTAAATTAGTACAAGGGGATTCTCAATTGTACTTTATTCAGTGGAGATTAGCCCTACTGTAATGAGTCAAGCGTGATCAATATTATTCAACGCCACATCAATAGCGTCCCCCTATTTCAACTTGTTACAATTCAGCAACTAATATAATAACTTTTAAAAGCTAGCAATGCCCGCTCCAACTGTTCTCAACTATTTGTTTACTTTCCAACTCACTCTTGTTTTCACCGATCTATTACCTTATTTATAAAATGTTTTCCAAAATATTGGTCACAGCTTTCATGGCTGGCTACTTCATATCCAGCTCCAATGCCAGCCCTTGCAAAGCCAGCTCAGTGACTACCGAAGTTTCCATTGAGACAGCGACTTCTACCGAGGCGCCCACCTCCACGATCTTTCCAGCAACCATCGAAACCACACTCACCGTGTCGGAAGCTGAAAGCAACACTGCCACTTCCACTGTATTGGACGAAGCCACCTCGACGATGTTTACGGATATCGCTTCTACCACAACTCAATCTCCTCCTCAAGCAACTATTCCTCTCATTGATTGCTCGACAGACCAGGATTGTGTCGCGGCGTTGGGAGCCGCCGCCTTGGGAATATACGCCTGTATCGACCTCCTTTGTGAACAAACTGCCACTGCTAAACCATAGTAACGGTTTGGCAGCTGTGGGATTATTTGACTGCGTGGAAATCAAGGGACTCGTCGAACAATTATTCCCCATCCTTACTGGCAACCATCGGTCGCATATTAGTTGTAACACAATCAGAACACGGGTCCTGGTCTTAATCCTTGCGTTATGTTCATACGTCATATTCTGGGGCATATTACAGATAGGTATATTTCATGTATTTGTTCTCTCTTGGTTGTACTCGTATCTATATATATGTATTTATATTATGTTTTCATTCATATTAAAAGTCTTTTAGAAGCTCAATATAGAGAACTTATAGACTAACTAAAGGCATTTCAACTCGTAACGTTTAACAAGTTAAAAACTATCTTAGTGCCCTAGGCCTAAGACACTTTCCCTTGCTTCTAGGGATCGCCATTGCATCGCCAGTATCTGGTCTTGCCATCGAACCTGACTACACCAGTGCGAAGCCACTCGCTTCAGTATATACCGAGGTGTGCGCTAGGTTCTTGGAAAAAGAACAGGGAGTTTCGGCTATGCCACTCTTTTTTCTTATTGGGGCAGGACTTTCGTTAAGAGACAAGACGCAACAATACGAAATGCCATCTTGGGTATATAATTTTACCGAAGTATCCAAGGGCATTCCTGAGAACCCTCGTTTATTCAGAAAGCACGACAAAGTGCTTGAAGATGACCCATGTGGATGGTATGAGTTAGGGTGCGATGCCGCTATCCGCGGATACAGTTTGTTCGCGTCTGCGGGTTTCATCACTACCGTCGTCGACACACCTCCGGCTTTGAACTCAACGTCGACTGCTCGGAAGCGCCTTCTTTTGTCAGTGTTTAAAACGGTGTGCCAGCCTACCTGGAGCACAGAACATCGCCATCTGCTATTGAATCTTGTCCGAGCCCCTGGAGTGGACAACTTGGATCTACACGAGTGGGACGCACCACAGATTACTCGGTTGACCAGGGTATTCCAGTACATCTTGCTCTTTAAACAGATGCTGGACGAAAAGGTACCTGAACAACGAATAATTTCGATAACGGAACAAGCTGTGTCAGCTGCCCATGAAATCCTCAACCAACTATTCGAAGACATCTTCAAACACCCGATACAGCTATCAAGGCAAAACATAAACAGGGAGAAGGATCCAATGGAGGACAATCTACAGTTCATGTCTCGTGTGAGAGATTGGAAATTTTTCGAAGCAGATCCAACACATGAGCAGATAAGGGAAGATGTCTTGACTCTCCTCAAGTCAGAGCTCAGAATTTGCCTAACAAAAAGTCATGAGTTTGCCATCCTTCGGCGTGTAGCAGAAATAGGAGATTGTGTGGTTCTTCTAAAAGGGCACTGCAGATTGTCCCTGGTTCGTAAAGTCGCCAACCACTTTGTGTATATCGGGGATTGCTGGCTTTCCAGAACTGCAGAACATTTCGTGGAGATGGCTCGCTCGGGCAAGATGGAAATGAAACTGATAGAAATAAGATAAAAAGTCCTTTGGTTGCAGATAGTCTTTTGATCAACATCAATTGGCTTTGAATACCTAGTGATCGATTGAAATGCTTTTATAGAAACGAAATACTTTGCAAATAGCTATAATAACTATTCGTATGATCTGAAAGTACCATTTCTAAATATATTAGTCACTTTGATCAGCAGCCCTCAAACAAAAACTATCATATAACTGAGACTGCATGGTTGATTAATCGACTTACTATTTTGGGTAGGTTTGAAGTTTCCAGATAAACAAATGAGGCTAGATCGCCGACTGAGGGCCGATTTTTAAAAGAGTGGCCGACATGTCGCCGCCCCATGACGATCGTCAAAGAACGCGGGGTATTCGGTAGGAGCCGTAGCGCATAAACATAAAATAACCTCTTGTATTCCGTAAGGCTCTTGATAACCTGGAAGTTGGTATATAGCTGTGGCCAGATTTATCTGAGACGGCCTGGTATGGAATTACTGAGGCTGGCGTTGTAAATGCAGTTTGATGTGGCTTGGCTCTAGTCAATCCCGGCTTGTCTAATATTATTGTCGAGTCCTTGCTTGCATACTCTGATGAACGTGATCACGGGTTATGCAGATCATACTGGGGTAGCGGAATGTCTCCGAAACCCCAGGTTTAGGCGGAGTCTCCGCCTGATGTTCAGGTCCGACAACCCCGAAACAGTCACAGCCGATGGGTTTATGCAAGCTGTTCTTGGCATTTGTCCTTGAAAAACATACATTCGGGCCGTGACCGATCAATGTAACCCTATTTTGCTAACTATCATGATCATTTAGCTTACTTACAAAACAACACACCATCAAACTTGTCAAGATGCACCGTTTTCTTACTAGAGGGCTGCAAAGAAGCGCCGAATACTAACTAATACATATCATGACTCGAGGCTAAAGGGCCATACTTGACATCAATTGACAGGGCTGGAAGTAACATAATAGGTGGAACAACCCTACGCTAAGAAACCAATATTCCGCCTAATGGCCGAGGGCGATGGCGATGATTGATATAGCTTCAGAAACAAGGAATGAATCTTATCATCATGCAAAAGGTTCGGAACGAGAGAAGATGGTAAAGATCTTCCTCGCCATCGTTGAGAGGCTTATAAGAGGGACAGGGCAAAGCAGGTATAAGAAGCACCAATGTCCTCGATAAATTCAACGGTTCCGACAACTCCTGACAAACAAGTTCAATCAAGATCACAGAATTCACAAGCTTTCATCATGTTCACCCTTCAAGCTCTCCAACTTGTCTCCATGTGCACATTAGTATATGGACACGGCTACCTAAGTAAGCCCATGAGCCGAACCGGTCTCAACGCCGAGGTAACTAGCACTATGATCATCTATAACTTAGCTAACAAGACAAAGGCTGGTCCAGATACATGTCCCGAGTGTACCATCTTAGAGCCTGTGACTGCCTGGCCAGACCTCGACGCCGCAAAGGTCGGACGAACAGGTCCTTGCGGCTACAACGCCCGAGTCAGCGTTGACTACAACCAGCCTGGTGCCAACTGGGGCAAAGAGCCCATCGCCACCTACAAACCTGGTCAAGTTGTTGACGTGCAGTGGTGTGTCGACAACAATGGTGACCACGGCGGCATGTACGCCTACCGTATCTGTCAAGATCAGGACATCGTCGACAAGTTCCTCGAGCCGAGCTACATCCCCACCGAAGCTGAGAAGCAAGCTGCTGAAGACTGCTTTGAAGAAGGTCTCCTTCCCTGCACCGACGTTGACGGCCAGGAGTGCGGTTTTAGTCCTGACTGTTCGACTGATCAGCCGTGCCATCGCAACGACTG
This sequence comes from Fusarium kyushuense, assembly GCA_034753255.1. Taxonomy (NCBI): domain Eukaryota; kingdom Fungi; phylum Ascomycota; class Sordariomycetes; order Hypocreales; family Nectriaceae; genus Fusarium; species Fusarium kyushuense. Next base: position 8,924,090 of record CM068238.1, on the reverse strand, counting down.
GTTCACCTGCAAGTCATTCCAAGGAGACTCGGATGGTAAGGGATGTCGTGGTGTTGACAATGCACCAATCGACTCGTGCTATACGTCCATTGCAGGTGGTTACACCGTCTCTGGCAAGATCAAAATCCCAGAATACGTCTCGAACCATACCCTTCTGTCGTTCAAGTGGAACTCGTTCCAGACTCCTCAGGTTTACTTGACTTGTGCTGATATCGCGATCTCATCTTGAATGAAATTGCATTACGAAGTTTGCTAGAGTATTCTAGTGATTGGATATAAGCAAAAGGTTATTACAATACAACTGATCGAATGACTGATGGAATAGTTCATTTGTAAATGGCTGGTATTTTCAATTTGCAGTCTTTCCTTTCCTGTCTAAAAATGGGAACATCTAGTTTAGCATATTCATACATCAGTTGATACTAAATCTGTTGAAGTATCGCTGAAAACTACATCATAGGCACATGATGATATGAAACGAGACAAATGATACTGATTATTCGCCGATCGTTACAGTTTTTAATCTCTGTATCTTCAATTCTGTGCAAATGTTGCATGATGTCACTGTCTCCCGAGAGCTATAGACTTGGCGTCTAATCTTCAGATTTAGGAAAGGTAACGCAAATACTAATACTGTTTACAGTTCAAGTTTGTAAACAAGGAAATGAACTTGGTGTATAGGGTAGCTGATTTTAGAATTTATACATATCTATTACCTGGTGGTCGTGTTTCCTGGGTGCAACAATTTCTCTAGGATACTGCTTAATGATAGAATGTAGGATTTGTAGAATTAATCCGTGTCATCTACATGATGGTTAATTAATCCGTAGATGAGCCTCGGTAATAAGGTTCTCTATGGCCTAGCCTATGAGAACAAATTTTACCCAACTGGGCTAAAGTAAGGCTCAATCTCTCGGTTCACGTCATGTGACACGTACTTTGTAATGCGATTCACTTCACCCACATAATCCTTGTCAGAGAGATCAAAGAATTGCTCAATGTTCTTCTTATCATCCTTGTAGGTGAGACTTGTTAATTACTTTTTGCAAATTACAGAATCTTTATGCTTTCCAGGAGGATAAACAACAGGAAGCCGGGACACCCCCACACACAGAATCCTATTATTTTGCTTCTTTGAGTGGCTATTGAGTTACCCAACTCGCATACCGTGGCGATCTGTAGGATGATCACTTGTGCCGTGACTGCATAGGGGTGGGCTCGACGTAGTAGTGCAGAGAGGGACAGCTCGGAAGCGTTCCTTATGGCCCGGAGATCTGAGCGCGCAGAGATGCTTGGACCAACTTGCACTAATACTATCACACCACATCACGTACCTGTGCGCATTATGGATACATCACTGGATTGCGGCGGATATCGCGCTAGGTCAATTTTAAAGTCTAATTTCCACTTTTAAGAATTTAGCATTCACAGGGCTGATCACGATTGAGATAAAGAACAAGCTAAAAGATAAAGTTCATGCCTAACGGGAATATTAACATGTTGAGAATCCAATATACAGTTACCTCATATAGATACAATAACCATAGAAAGGACACATAGCGCACGAATAACCAGGACTTAAAGGATACCCATTGAGAAGCCTACGAGCCACTTGTTCTCAGCATCGGTTCAATAAGATCGAAGGGAGGACGGCAATGCTAGATACTGGCATCTTTGTGCAAAGTTGTAAAGTCTTCAATAAGGTGGTGGGATAAAATATATTATCAATTAGATCTAAACTAAATATATGGGGCATGAATGCTAAATATTTGAGAGTGTATATTCCCATTATAATGGGGATACACTCTTCGCTATTGCTATAAATAATATAGCAAGGGCTATAACTTATCGGTGTGATCTCTATGTTCGCTCGAAGCTAATCGCAGCTGACACTTTAAGGAGAAGTAATAAACTCTTCAATAACCTGGTTGAACAGGGTAGGGTTATCCCAGAACATAAAGTGGCTTCCCTTTTCCTCAGCTGTAAAGGTACGGCTCTTGGCACCTGGGATCTGAGTCGCAGCCCAAGCGATACCAGTAGCGTTAACAATGCTAATGTCGCCCGAGATGACGAGTGTAGGGATGTTGATATGCGGCAGGACATCGCGCCAGTCGAGGAAGGCGTGGGAGATGAGTAATTTTGCAGCATGCTTATCACTCATCTTCTGATTCTGTGCAAGAACCCACTTGTAGTCTTCCTCAGAAAGATCGGGAGAAAACATGGACTTGACGAAAGGAGGGGTTTCGAGTGAGATATTGGCAGAGAAAGTATAGACTTGCTCTGGAGCAAAGAGGGCAGCAGACCATGTTTCAGCTTGCTCGTCTGTCCATGTGGGATCACGAACGAGAACTGAAGGCTGGTCAACTATGGCGAAATGGTCGACTCGCTTACGCTCATCGGGATATTGATCCCAGAACGCCCAAGTAACGGATGAACCCATAGAATGGGCAACAATGCTGACGTTGCGGAGGTCAAGAGTAGTCAAGACGTCGTGGAGGTCGGAACCAAAACGAGTAACTCGGTATCCATGGTCAGGCTTCTCGGACTCACCATGACCGCGCATATCATATGCAGTGACACGGTAGCCGGATTCGGAGAAGTACTTGACTTGCTTTTTCCACTCGGCTGCCGCCTGTCGCCATCCTGGGACAAACAGCAGGTTCTGGCCGTCCTTGGGACCGGCCTGAGCATAAGAAAGCTTGACGCCATCCTGGGTCTCGACGTGGCCAAGCTCAACGGGGAAATCCATGATTTGGGTATTGACTTTGATGTTGATAACTGATGCCTGAAGGACTTGGACGAATGCAGTAAGAAGGAATAGACCCTTCATCGTTTGAGTTTCGGGTGTAAGACTGCTTGTTTCCGGTGGCGATGTGTAATGTGACAGAGTGATGGAAGGGTTGCAACACGAAAATAGATAAAGATACGAGAAATGCGCACAGATAGCAGGCTTGGGAGCAGGAACTTAATGAACGAAGGGTGGCATTTATGATCGATTTCGTACATGAGCCAACACCCTCGTGAATAAGCTGAGAAAGATATGCAGTGAACTAATTTCGTGTGTTGGCAACCGAAAGTCTATTCACGCAGCTTGGACCCTCAACCTGTCAATATCGTCTGATCCGGAATCCTTCGACTGAGTCCAAAGTTCAATAGTTCGCCCCAATCTTTCCATCCCGCTTGATGCATCCTCCAATGACAGTCGGGTTCATGTCTGGCATTATGCCGTCAAAGGTGGCATTGAGAGACTAGACAGTGGGGAAGACAAGGGTTCGGTTATGGGGAGAATATCCCACTTCAAGACTGATGTGATGAACCCTTCATGCAGCCTGGAGTGAGGCTTCTATGGGCAGGGACATGGGCGGTGAAGAAATTGTCGTATGTGACCCCGGTCGTCTGTCCGGCTAAGTTATCAGCCGGTCACAATGTAGACCCAACGATTACTGGTCGAACCAAACTTTGATCTTCACTTGTGGATTCCAGTCCTACGGTACCATGCATGGGACAGCGTCTTGTGCAGAAGCTGAAACAGGGATTACGGCAGTTGGTCACATCGTTTGTGATTATCTCCATAGTACTCTAAAGTAGGCATAGTCTGCTAAATGAATTAGCCCCAACGGCTACTGGTCAATGCAAGCCTTGACCTTGATTGATGGAATCTCGTTCATTAGTGTGTAATAGCAAGTGAACATGAGGAATCAGCACCATCGCAACACTTTTTGCTATTTCCAACAGTCAAACTCCATTCGAAGGGCCTTGGAATCAAGAACTTAATAGTAAACAGGGTATTTGCTTGTTATTCAGAATATTGCCATTGTATCCGTACTAATCTTACAATGCTCCAACAAAAAAAGAAATCTGCAAGCAATTAGTGCTTGGAATCGCCCGTGACCCCTGCAAGATGCACTTGGCTCGAGTTCGACAACGACCCCATCTCAATAGAATTGACTTCAATCTCGGTTTGCTTCCTAATCCCGGTCGGTACATCCGGCTGGACCTCATTCGACGATTCAATTTGACTCCATTGAGACCGTTGGCGTGATCGTCCAAAGAGCTTTCCCTCCATTCTCGTTGACTGCTTTGACTGGGAATTCGAGTCCTGAGTGCTGCGTACGAAGGCGTTTTGGAAGGACTTCCATGGTATGAATCGAATGATGGGACGAAGCGAGGGCAGACAGACGCTGATGACGCCGCAACAATTTTCGATCGAGGTCCACAAGACGGCGTTGACGTGAGCGAAATTGACGGTAAAGGTTACAAAGTTTACTGTGAGGATCAATTTGAGGCGAACGATGGAGGTGATAACGACACTAATGCTAGAATTAGCAGGTGTTGACGACATATAGATAGATAGCTGGAGGTAACTTACAAACCACCGAGGATGAAAAACACAATAACGAAAATCTTTTGGGCGGTTGTAATCTTGAGTTTCAACACTTGCGGAATTGGTAGAACGACCAGAACGAAATCGGCGATAATATTCGGAACCGAAGTGCCAAAGAAAAAGCCGTTCAAGTCAACGCATTGGAGATTAGGGTCGAGTTTGGCGACAGGATCCCAACTAGCCTGTACTGGGATACATTGAAGAACCGAAACGAGAAACTGGGAAATTATCAGTGATCAAGTATGGGCTACATTCAAAGCAATGGGCACCAACCGAGGCGACAAACAACAAAGAAATGTAAACGCCAATGCCATAGATGGATAATCGCATATAATTTGACTGTCCGAAAATTCTATAGTAGAACATCAAAATGGAAGATTTGAGGAAGAGTTGATTGCAATAGTAGATCAACTCGGCGGTGTATGCTGCTATGGCGGTCTTGGTCTCGAGAGCGGTCGTGATGGGCTCGGTGCCCTCGATGAGACCAACGCTAGGGAGGACTACTAGCATACATACGCAAAAGGCTCCTGTCATGAACTGTAAAGACGATACCGAATCAGTCGACAAATCTCGTTGGAAAATAACACACGGACACACTTACCAAGCCAGCCAGAGCGAACCAGTCATCCCACCAAAAGGGGTTTTTTGCTAGGACACGACTAGTAAACCGCAGAGCGACAGACAAGACAGCCAAAGGAAAGCATATCGAAGTCACTAGGATCGTTCTGTTGCGATAGCCTATGGTCATTAGGTCGATCTCCGACACATCGCGTGAAATATCCATTTTGACTCAGCGCGATCAATTTGTCAAGCTTGAATTGAATTGGGGCTAACAAAACTTAACTATTAAATAGGGACCAGCATTTTTTTTATTACATTTGCAAACACGAAAAAGGAGGAGACATGATGTCTCTTTGGGCTGAAGCATAAATGTGGCGCTCTTGGATCTCACAAAAACCATTTAGCTATTGGACCAACAACAAAAACGCGACTCATGGAGTGGCAGGCGTCCTTGAAGATAAGAAACTTGTCACCGGGGGGGACTTGACCGTTTCCGTGCCGTGCCCGATACTTGAATTTCTATGCCGGAATCGACGTAGCGGCTTTATTTGCTTTGTTACAATGGCACAATCCCCTGGTCACGTTAGGCTCTGGACCAATCCTCATGTCCGCATAACCCTGTTAGTATACACTTAAAGTTCAGCTAGTACCCACGAAGTCTCAGTTTCATCTACAGACCAACGGCGAACTAGTCGCGCTTGTGAATTCCTAAAAGAGATAGTGCTGATGACGTTTGGTTACATTCGACGGTTTCGCTTGTGGAGTATAATAACCTCTTTAACATACAGCATAATCCTCTGATGTAAGGCTGACGGAGTAACCTTATTCTTATATAACACAAAGGCGCTGTATAAATGCATCCTCAGTATCCCACTTTTTTGTGTTTTTTGTTTTATAACTAAGCCAACTCTAGTTTTACTGCCGAAATCCAAGGTTACATTCGACACTATAAATACCAAGAAATTAAAAGTGGCCTTTTCCAAGTATCCATTTCCCACATTTCAACTGCCGACCAAGTCATATCATTAAAGGTTTATATTTACTGGTAGTACGGATAATATCCGATGCAATACCCACAAGGCCCCTCAGTCGGCTGTGTATGACCAAGGCGAGAATAAAGACATTGGAGAGGAATCAGCTTGACAGTATTGTTTATTTTCCTCTAGTCCCATGCATCGTTCGACATAAGTGGAACTATTATTGCTAACTGAGACATTGCATTATATTATTCTTACAGTACTAAAAGCTCAGCTGATATAATAACACTGACGACGACAGTCCAGACCAGCATCAACCTCGGCTTCAAAAACGCAAAGCCTGTACTCTCAGCGTCATCTGTGCAAGCGCTAGTCATTTCAATCCCTAGCTCCTCAGTGATCGTTTCGGTTTGCCGCGGCAGCGTCCAAGTCAGACTTCTTGAAGACAAGAGGTAGGGCACCAACAGTAGTAAGAATTGCAGAATCACTATTTCTACTGGTGGCTTCGGATTCTGTTGCATCCACAGACCGTGTCAAGAGGGTTGCATTGCTGGATTAAACCCAAGACGGCAGACCAGGCTCAGCCTTGTAGTTGTATCACAAATCACTTCCTATAGTCAAAATGCACGGCCCCTGCTTTATCCTGCTGTTGGAAGACCCTCAATCTAAATCAGGGTTCTTGAGAACTTACGTTGTCCCGCAAAATGCTATTGTTTAGTGAGGCCTAAAATATCATTCCAAGGGTCGATCAATTGAACCAAGCGTCGCTGGTCTGTCTGAGATGTAGAATAACAAGTAGAATATTCGTCGTAGTCTTTTATTCTATTTTTTACATAGACTGGGAATGACAGCGTACATAGGACTTGGCTGTAGCTTTTCAATTGTGCCTGCCATTTGGACAAACAATGCCGAGGGTGATGGACTAAAAACGTTGCAGTAGTAGCGCTTAGACGGATACCTGTAGGAATACTGTCAATCTAGTGACATAAGCACTTGATCCATTGAATGCAGTGCCAATCTGTGCGGTATAGGGTATGGTGTACTCCAGTTAACGAAGTGGACTCGCTCAGTATTCACTGTCGCGCATGACGAAGTTGTTATAGCGGTATTGATTAACGGTCCAAGGTTGCAGAGAACATACCCCAGATATACCATTGAGGTCGTAGCGTTAAGATATCTGAGAGTTCGGCTAGGACCTCGCTAGCAATCTTAAATAATATAGCAAACAAAAGAACATTCAACAATCCTTCGGAGACTGGAAAAAACGAGGTTGTTAAGATGGTCAGAATAACTGATAAGTATTGAGTAGCAGAACAGTCATTCTCTTTGGATACCTCGGTGTAAGGATGTCGGCAGATCATATTAGGAAGTGACCTTTCCCCTGGTATCTCGACCCCTGTGTTCCCGGGCGCATTAAACCCCTTGCAGTATCTGCATGCTTGTCATCCTTAGGGGAAAGTTCTATAGAAAATCCACCACCACTATTGAGCAGGGGTTGTCAATAGACCAAGCCTTTCTATACAGCAAGACATTTTCACGTGATTTACAAAAGCTGATTGCCAAGATGTTAATATCAGGAGATGAGGGAACCAGTAACTGACCTGATTAATCATCCTGGCTTTGTCCCCTGTCTACATAGAAATACAGTAAATCAGATACAGCAATATAAGGAGTTAGCCTTTTTCTTCTGAAAGCCTATAAAGCCTTTCCATCAACCACTAGTGTGATAAGCAACTATTTAAGAATCGACGAAGAAACCCAAAGGAATCCAACAAAAATAAATTAAGAACCAGCCTGAGGCTATTTGGTGTTTGTAGATTTAGGACGTAAGCTTCGTTGATAAACGTATTTCAAAATTTTATAACTCTAACCTTTTCTGTTTCTTTTGATACGATTAAAATTTCCAGGATGAGTCTGCTAAATCCTTCCATAATACCCAATGCCTTACATATATCTTAAACAGGTTTATAAAATATCGTAAAAGCGCACACAAGGTCATCAACTGGTTTCTAGAGCTCAATGCCCATACCCTCTTCTATGAGATACAGGTCAGACCCATTCTCCAGTCTCTGCAACAAATTCTCAAAGTCGGCCCAGTCGCATCCAATCTCATCAGGTAGTATGGGTATGTTGAACGGCTGTCCTGCAAACGGGTCTAGAATTCCTTCGTCCATATTCAATTCGACCGGATTGAGAATGGAAGAATCGGATGGGTCTAGAGATTGAGAAAAGATCATGTTGTTTGGTTGCTTTGTCAAGACTTTTCCATCTTGTTGGGCAAAGTATGCTGATGAGGTAGCATTTGAGTTATTTTGATCAGCCTCGATTGATGTCGTCATGGGTTTCATTGCCTCTTGAACCACACGAATAAGTCCATTAAGAACAGTTGACAAGCGGTCTGCTTCAGCCAGGCCAACGCAGTAGCAGCGAATCAAGTCAGCGGCTGTGATAAGAAGCTTGTACAGTTAGAACCCATCGACAACACAACTGGTATGTGGCAACTTACGCTCTGATCAATTTTTGAGATACGAGATTGTGGTTGCTTCAGTATATGCACTGCCAAAACGTAAAGAGCATGAAGAAGTGGGAAGTAGGAAGGGGCGAATAAGTGAGACATTGTGTCATCATTGTCAGCAAGAAGGTGGATGATCTTCCTGGCTGAGTTGGCGACCATAGATTGACCGTTGCGGATTGTATATTCCCAGGGTGTTCCCTTGGCGATGACCTCGACGGCTTTGTGGATGGCATCCTTACTTATTAGAAGAGAGTTTCGGTTGAGCATGAGGATACTATCAGATATCAGATTTATCCTGGATACATCGTTGACAGTGTACATACGCGTTGTGGTAATGAAGTGAGATGAAAGAAGAGAGGGCAGGGTCTTCTGGAAGTCGCATGAAATCCGAGGTAGGTCTACAGATGAGTTAGCTACCTGATATACTGCAATGGGAAAAAAAAACAGATCCTACCGAAGACCAGCGGGAAGACTGTTTACCCAGTCCGATAACATCAGAAACGATTCGCCAGTCGCATTGACCTTGTCCTTGATAGCTGCTTCAAGAGTCTTGCGGTTTGCTCGATCTTCTAGCAGTCTTGCCTTTGCACACCGGTGACTCATCTTACTAAAGGCTTTGGCCATAGACAAAACAAAGTGCTGCGGTTGTGGGTTAGTTGTTTTCAAAGCCTCTAGATCCAAGTCATCGTATGTTTCATCAGATATGCTAGAAACATAACCAAGCTGGAACGAGAATAGCTTCTCATAGCTATATAGAGCCCACCATGCCGGATTCCAGGCGTCTATAGCAGAAGAATGAGTGTTCTTTCGTCGGTCACGACCGGGTCTATCGAGACCAAGGGAGTGAGCGATCGACAGACAAATGCCGAATGTCGTCCAAGACGCAGTGATTTCATCATTGAGTCGAAGGCAGATTGAGAATAGAAAAAGAACTTCTATCGTTTCAAAGGAAACGTTGCCGATGAGATGGCCTAGAGCATCACGAGCAAGTGAAAGAGCTTCTGTCATGTAAGCTTGGCGCTCAGCCGATTGGAGGATACATCCACCCGCCGCCAATAATAGGCAAGTTTTTAGTTCACCATGGGGAGATGATGCGTTTCCGAGTATTGGATGTGCTTTTGAAGCTTCGCTCCTTGCCTGATCCAATCTGATGACCGGATAAAACGCGTGAATCTCGCGCTGATACGCGTCGAAAAGCGCGTCAAAGTCCCAACCTGGTGGTGTTTGGGTTATAGCTTGCCGAGACAGGAACCCGCTCGATCCCGATGCTCGCTGTAGGGTAGGAGGAGGATATGTGCCGAAGCGATAAGGAACATTGAGCCGAAAGCACGAAAGGTCCAGCCACTCAGTCAAGACCTGAAAAGATGTGGTCCCCGTACTTTGTTTAAGTATCGGCAATGGATTAACAATGGTATCCGTATGAGAAGAACCTCTGCTGACTGATTGTCTTGGACTCTGTGACCTTACACGAATAGGTGCAGTCGCCACAGAGATGGTACCTGTCGGCCGCTGTTCTTTCGCTATTGAGGGCCTTCTCTTGGGTACATTTTCAGCGACAGAATGTATCCCGTGCTCCGATGGACTGCCAGACCCAACCGATGATCCATCGATGGATTTACCTGCCTCGCGTCGCTTGATCAGTTTACCAGGCCTGCGTCTGTCTTCGGTAACGCAAGTGATTCCTGCTGAAATGCATGCCTGGCAGGAAGGTTGTTGCTCGTCGCAGCGTGTCTTGCGATTCCGGCAGTAATTGCAGGCGAAATTGAGTCGGCGACGTTTACTCGATTCCTTGGGCCGGGGATCGGGACTATCCTCGGTATCCATTGGAGAAGGCATCGGAGACTGAATTGCGGGGAAATAGGGATATGCGATATAGAAATGCCGGTAGACGAAAATGGAATTCTGGGGACAAGGATCAGGTCTTGGTCAAGAGTCTGGGGTTGATTAGCTTGCAGTGTGGTTGTTTGGAGCAAGACCAAGATACCGAGCCGATCGGAGGGTTCAAGCGTATTTTATTCTCTCTAACTATACTTCTCTCTCTTCCCCGCGTTCTTTTCCCTCGGACAGTCGGCTCCACCCCCGCAAGTTGATACATGGTCTAGACTATCCTAGCCTCGATCGTAGACTCACCAATCGGAGTCGCGCTTTTACATGTCCAGACTTGGCTTGATCGAACCTAGTTGGTAAAGATTGGCTTCAAACTCGCCAATCTTTTCGCTGAGTCTTGACTCCGACCCGACAACGGACAAGGATGTTGCGCGCAGCTCATGATATATAGCTGTCCTTGTCACCGTAACGGTAGATTTCATATCAACTGGCAAGGGCAACATGGCCGAGCATCGATCTTCTTTCAATATGAAGCCTGATGTTGATGCCGTGGAGAATGTTGTGCAAGATCCTCACCACGAATCGCACGATGCCTCTGGTACTGTCAATCTATACCAGGATGGCACCGTTGTTTTGATTCCGACACCCAGTCCTAATCCCAAAGGTACGATTCAACAAATCATTTCATCGTCTATTTTACTGATCCAATCATTGTCAGATCCTCTAAACTTGCCTGTCTGGCGCAAGTATATGATCATCCTCATCGTCGGATTCTACTCTGGCATCTCAGTTCTCGGTACATCCGGTCTTGGTGCTGTTACTCCAGAACTACACCAAATATACCACAATGACGACCCGAAACGCATCACTGATCTGCTCACCTACCCAACCCTCTTCATGGGCATAGGCAATCTCTTCTCCATGCCGTTAGCCAATGCCGTCGGTCGTCGCCCCATCTTCCTTTTCTCAGTCCTACTCTTGACAGTATCTGGAATTTGGTGCGCGTGCTCAACCTCTCTGTCAAGCCACATTGCCGGTCGGAACATTTTCAGTCTGGCTGCAGGACAGAGTGAAGCCCTGGCACCCTTGATTGTGCAGGAAGTTCATTTTCTCCATCAGCATGGTGTGAAACTGTCATACTTTGTTGGCGTGCAGAACACTCTAACTGCTGCCCTTTTTACCGCGACTACATACATTGTGCCCGACATTGGATTGCCTTGGTGGTATGGTATCATGACCATCATTAATGGATGCACCATGATAATGTCATTTTTCTTCTTGGCTGAAACGCGCTTCGATCGCCCCGAAGATGCTTCTGGTAAGTGGCCGATGGATCTTGTCGTACTTTATACTAACGTCAGGACAGAGGGAGCTGTTCATCTGAGACTGGACAAGAACGGAGATGTCGCTCAAGAAGGTACCAATGAAGTCTTGTTCCAGGTCACCACTCGTCAAGGTGTTGTTCTCCAGCCGGAAAAGTTCGGCGAGAGAACCTTCCGCGATGATATCCGTCTTTTCCACGGTAAATTCGACTGGATGAGCGCTCTCCACTTCTACAAGGATGTCAGCCAGTCTCTCATTCTACCACCCATTCTTTGGATCTTTATTCTCAATGGTGCTTTCTTGGGCCTCTACATCTACCAAGCATCCACATTCGCTCAGATCCTTGTTATGCCACCTTATGGTTTCAGTCCAGAACTTCTTGGATGGGTTCAGCTTGTCCAGATTGTCGACTGTCTTATTGCTGTGCCTATTCTTGGCTACGGTTCGGATCTGATCTGCAAGCTCATGAGTCGACGGAATGGCGGTGTCTTTGAGGTAAGTTTAGCGATCTTGTCTACCGATACCGAGTCAAATTAACACTGTAAAGCCCGAGTATCGTCTTCTCACTCTCATCATCCCAGCTGCTGCGGCCATCATCTCAGCCATCTTCTACGGCCGCGCAGCATCCAACCCCAACGACTACCACTGGATCGCCATCGTGGCATGCTACCATCTTGGCTTCTTTGCCTTCCTCGGAGCAAACTTGGTTGGTATTACCTTCGTCATGGACAGTTACCCCAACAAGTCGGGACCTCTGCTCCTCGTTGTGTGCGCTGGTAGAGGCTTTGTCTCGTTTGGCTTGAGCTATGCCACTGTCCCATCTATCGAGTCTCTGGGTTATGATGGCGCTATGAACATTCTGGCTATCATTTGTGGTGTTTTGAGTGGTCTGGGGATAGTTATGTATTTCATCGGTAAGCGTGTTCGTGAATGGGCGCGAAGGACTATCTGGCCCAAAGCTCACGACGAATGACCTTTTAGATCAGTATTATCCCTCGGAAGTATCTTGTTGTCGGCCCATTCAAAGACGTGATGAATACAAATATGTTTTGCCATTATAGTTGGACGGCTGTTATGTGACCAAGTTCCACCATCAAATCTCAGAAGTGTCGTCTGATTTATCTGGATATAAAAGGACATGGATAACATTTAAAATAAAGAAAAAGCTTGACATTCAGCGCATACCTTTATAGTCACGTATAAAAATATCACCATTCCATTACATACTAGACTAATACGCACTACACCATCTTCCACGAAGGGGCAAATTGGTACGTTCCTCCATCTCCAGTCGTTCCTTGTTTTTTGACAAGTCATGGTACTTCTGCCGGAGCTTCTTTTCTAAGACAAGCCAATCTGGTTCAGCTGGTTCCGCTGGTACCGCATGTTCTGCATCCAGATGTTTAGGATCATGAAGAGGCTGGTTCGCCACACCATTGCTCGTATCATCTTCAGTAGTGTCATTCACAACTTTCTCCACAGTTGTTTCCTCCCAATCATCAACAAACCGAACAGTGATGCCAGGCCTTTCACCATAGAGGATGTCATGGTCGTTGACCCAGTGGAAAAGATCACTACCGGTGTTGAGATGGGCACCGAACCCATTAAACTCAATGATTTGCGCTTTCCAACCAGATGTCTGGCTGTTCGGTGGTGTGACAAAGACATCCATGGTGCAGGTATCGAATGGTAAATGAGACTTGACATTGTCCCACACAGCAGTTATGGCTTGCACAAAACCGTCAGAATAACGCTCACGCCAGCCCATCTTTTCCCACCAGACATCTTGGCTTATAGCAGTGACACGCCCTTTGCAGCAGAAAACCCGAATTTCTCGAGCCAATTCGATGTCAGGGGACCACTTCTGGACGATGATAGCTTCTCCTGGGTCAGATGCCCATATATGCTCAGATAGGGATAGCAAACGGCCGACTGAGCGGCCGCTCGTTAAGAGGCGACGTAAAATATGATCAGCATCTGCTGACAAAGGGTCTGGTTTCGTGGTTGGAACATTAACAGCAAAGCTGTCTTTTGTCGATGTTGCACTAAGACGAACAAATATCTTCTCATTCGGAGGCAGATTGCTAGCCTCCAAGATAGCTTGTATGTATTTCACAGAAGCTTGCCCATCTGAAGATCGTATTGCCTCATCGACCCCTGACTGAAGAAGGGTCTTGATAGTCGATAGAAGGTGGGCCATGAGCTCGTGCGAAATTGGAACGATCTGAAGGACTTCGGTGGCCATGTATGGAGCCAACGCAGGTGTGTACCAAATGTGATACATATATCGATTGTTAGCCTCTGCATAGAGGGAGTCGAATTCTGCAGTGCCGGCGAGAACTTCATTTCCCCAAGGATGGAGATCATGGTGATTGTGGGAGTTTGCCAATGCAGAGTGACGGAATGGATCATGAGCAGGTGGCAGGGCTGTTGTATATGAATGAGCACCAATGAACTCGACTTTGACAGGCGCTGTGGTAGCCATGATGAATAGTCACCAACGAGGCACAAAGAATGGAGGGATGTGGGTAAATCTCTGTCGAGTTTTGATAAACTGTCCTTTGACACGGTCTAAGATTAGATATAAATAGTTATTTGACAGAGTGAGCCTCGTCGCCTTTCTTACGCTCATGCTTTTCATCTTGGGCTCATACAATGCTAGTCACTTGATCACGCTATTTGCCCTGGTCAATTGCCGAGCCTGATTTGACTCCATGACCACCATTTTCTCTGTGGGGACATGTGCAGGACACAACTGGGGATGAACAACGTCTAAATCAACGTGACATGTATGCAGGAAATCGGCACTGTGGTATTGTACTACGAGGAGTTTCATAAAAAGCCAGGTGGCTGTATTGCACTCACAGCTTGATGGGTTGTCAGCGAAATTGTGATTTCGGTGAAGAGTTGCAGCAAGTAGACAAGGACCAAGTGCGGGGAAAGATAAAGGTCACAACATTATCCAGTAGCTTTTTTGGGATAGCCAATTGTATTCAGTTACCTTGCATATGCAGTGTGCCTAATGCACGCGGTCAAATCGGATGCTGCTGACGGCGGTTTCTAAGCCCGGCGCTGGCCCTTCACAAACACCCGCCTGCAGATCCCATTCCAAGGCAATTACCTTGCCCACATCATTACGCAGAAAGGATAATAGAACAAGAGGTAGCTTCATATACAGTTCCATGCCTTTGCGCGTTGCATCATCCCTAGAATCTGGAAGGAATGTCCAGACGTCGTAGTGATAGTGTCGTAGTTTAGCTGACTGTCTCTTAATGCCGTTGACCGTGAAGCCGAGAAGTTCGGAGTTTTCACCGCTTCCGCGATCCTCGGTACCTAGTTCATACACATCAATGACCAGCATCAAGCCTTGGTTTCTAAAGACACCAATGTACTCGGATGGTGGTCGCACGGGTGTGTTCTGAACTCGCCCAAGAACCCATTCCTCTACCAGCGAAGGCCAGATACGGCTTGCCATTTGGGACGCTCTTTGGGCGTAATCCTCCAATGCAACGCGTGGTTTCATGTCAAAGAGTTCTTGGCAGAGGGTTTGTGCTATCAGATCAGACGGGTCTCCACGAGTCGGCGAAGAGTTGGCAAACACGATGATCGCGCTCTTTGTCTCCGGGAATGTGTAGAACGAGGTTAAGAATCCCTGAAACTCTCCCCAATGAGCCAAAGTCAACATAGGTCGGCTATACTGGCCAATGACTGGTGGGTCTTGAAGAAGTGCAAAGTTGGGACCGATGGAAGAAAGCCATTTGGAAGGCAGCGTATGCCGAAACCATCCAAAGCCGTAGGAATTCTCACCGAGACTATTCTCAAGGGTCATGGGGCGATGAGAACATCGTGTAAACTCTATTCCCGGAAGTTTGGGCGATTTCATACCGCGCTTCGCTTCTTCTTCTGCCTCCATAACCTCCTTTGCCCATTTGAGCATGTCATTCACCGTGCTGCGAACAAACCCAGCAGCGCCTTGAATATCTCCGTCTTCGAGTTTGGGGTCGCCAAGGTCAACGGGAGTTCCATTCTCGAGAAGAGTATAGCCCTTTGCAACATTGTTGTCAACGTATTCTGCTTTACTGGTGCAGGTCCTGTCCATGCCCAGGGGGACAAATATGTTTTCCTTGAATGCTTGACCTGTGCTGGTTCCCGTTACCTTGGCGATGAGTTCCCCAATCACCCCGTACATGCAATTGTTGTACAACCATTTGTAACGGAAGTCGTATGCAATAGGAAGATGTGACGCGATCTTTACTTGATCCTTTCCGCGGTTGTAGTATTCGTCATGGAAGCCCATGACTGCATGATCCACTGGAGCGAGGCCCGTTGAATGGGAACACAAGTCTTGTATGGTGGCTCGCTTGCTGACCTCAGGATCAGCGAGCGTCTTGAAGTCTGGGAGATAGGATGAGACTTGTCGGTTCCAGTCAATCTTTCCCTGGCTTTCGAGCACTGCGCATGTGGCTGAGGCAAATGCCTTGGAACAGGATGCAATCAAGTAGATGGTGTCAGCATCAGGCACCAGCCCGTTTTCTACATCAGCTAGTCCTTCAGCGTGTCTGAATATGACCTCTCCATGGTGTAAAACGCCACAGGATATAGAAGGTGTCCCAAACAATAAGCGAATGCGATTGATGCAGTCCTTGGTAGACTCAAGGCTGAGACTTGGGTGAGTTCTTGTATCAGAATAAGAAAGCAACAGATGTACTTACTCGCACGCGACAGGTTGGGCTCCAACTAGTGTCATGATAAATGTGTCGTTTCAATTTTGATTGCTAGTAGAAATCAAGATAGATGTAGTAAACAGATTTGGTCCAAAGTTTTAATGGCAGTTTTGATCTGAGACGAAGAGAAGGAATTTATATTCTTAATTGACGCCTAGAAAAACTCTGTCGTAAATTCACCCGGTGAGCTCTGGGAAGTGTGTCTCGGGATGTTACGAGTGCGCCTTGAACTCTCGTTGTGACCCTCAAAACAGAGGACGAAGTATGTTTGGAAGAGGCGACTTAGGCTGTAAAGCGAGACATTTCACCTCCACTCACAATGAGCGCCAAGGTTCAGGCAGACTTGAGGTACCAAGTGAATATGTAAGAAGCAAGTTTGGGGAATGCTCGGCGACTTTGGAACATGTACAGGGTCGTATGATACCTGCAGCACTCGCATCCCTGCAGTACACAATACGTACGGAGTACAGAGTACAGCCAGTCGCAGCACAGCCTCCACGAAATGAGAAAACACAGCAGCTGTCCAATTATGTCATGACACGTCCGCCTCGAAGCCTTTGAGCTTCGCAATCAAGTTAGTGTTTGTCTCAGAGCATCGAACATTGACGCCTTCTTTACTTATAGATCCGATGGTCGTTTGAAACCAATGAAAAAAAAAAAAAAAAAAAAAAAAAATAGATTGACACATGTCGTGATGAGTGACTCGTTGTATTATGTAGCGTTTCTGAGGCTGAAAATGGTCTACCTGATTAACTAGGCCAAAAACAATTGTCTAGCATTGTAGCATTAGGTTATTATTTCTTCATTTGGTCATGGACCACAATGATGCCGCCAGTTGCACGACAACGCAAACATCTATTTAGCATCAACCAAATAAACTTATCGATACATAGTTCCTCATGATCCTTTACAATGTCGACAAATCCGTGGAACGATGCAGTGGAACATTTTCGAAACCAGCTCAGTGCAGATGATCGGGAAACCCTTCGCTTGATAGAAACAAACGCTCAACGACACGGCGCAGTAGAGATTCTAGGTCGCAAGCGCTCAGTATTTGGGGACGACAGAAACGTCAGCACCCTTAGCTATGTCATAGACCTGGTGCGTCCCATCGCCACAGTCGCCGATGCGATCGCGCCAGTTGCTTGTGTACCCTCTAGTTCAATATGGGGGGCCTTTGGTCTCATCATTGAAGTGTGACTATATGCCCGTATATTTCTAGGTACAGAACTGATCGATGTGAATATTCAGATGACACAGAGCAAAAAAGACATCATAGAAGCTATCCTCAACACTTATGAGGCCCTTTTCGCTGCAGCCCCCAGAATGGAGGGCTACCTCAAAGATGATAATTTGATGCAGAGCAAAAATCTCCAATACACGATTCAACAAGTCTTTGCGGCGTTTCTCGACATCACGTTGCAATGTATCAAATTATTTGGGAGGAATGAATCTTCAACCCTTAGTCAGTGACAAAACTCACATCGAAGGGTTCTGGCTCACTAACAGTTGACCGGACAGGTATCATACAAAAGTTGCGATGGATGCGATACCGAAAAACCCTCGGCCGGTCCTTACACATGATTGAAGAGCTCACCGAAAAAGTTGACGCAGAAGCAAGCAAGGCTATACAAGCCAAATTTGTGCAAGTCATGGAACGAAAAGGTGAATCCAACGACGATACACGGCGGCCCCTTGGGAGACGATACATGATCCCTTATGTCAAGAACCCCGGTTTCTCCGGCAGAACGAAGTACTTGAAGCAGATACACAACCTTGTGGGACTAAAGGCAGTTCAAGACAGTGGAGAACAGCAGTCACTTGTACTATACGGCCTTGCTGGTATCGGAAAGACTCAAGTTGCTTTGCAGTATGTTCATACTTATCAAGGAGAGCACGACGCCTGCTTTTGGATTACCTGCGACAATCGTGTAAAGATATCCAAAGATATTGCAGAGATGGCACGACGACTAGGATTGAGCGATGACGATCGTGACCACAACATGGTTCTTGTGAATGAGTGGTTGGCCAACACTGGTGAGTTCCGGAATCCAAACTCAAGACTATATTCCCAAGTCTAACTACGTTTAGATCAATCCTGGCTACTTGTTCTTGATAATGTCGAGTCTCTCAATGATGTTCAGGGAATCTGGCCTTCATGCAACAAAGGTTCAATCCTTGTCACTACGCAGGACTCGGGAACAAAGCTTCGCGAGGATGTCAAGCATTCCATCGATATCCTTTCCATGGAACATGATGACGGAGTCCATATGGTGCAGTCGATATTTCAGAAACACGGTAGATCAGTATCAGGCCGCGCTGCGGAACGGATATTGAGAGAGACTGGCAGCTTACCATTCTCGATACGCCAGCTTTGCTTTTACATGTGCGTCAATGAACTTGATCCAGATACTTTTCTGGACAGGTATAGCCATGGCCGCAGCAATGTTGACGCTTGGGACGAAGGGATGCTTCCATCCTACCAACGCACTTTGTCAAACTTTTTGGATCTGACCTTCAAGAAGCTTTCCAAACAGGATATCGCGTTGGTATCACAGTTTGCTTTCTTGGATCCAGATACGGTCCAATCAAAGCTTCTCTGCAATCCATCTGATTACGACGAGTAAGATTCTGAATCCAAAGAGAATCAAGGCGTTGCCCCCTCACTAACCACTTTTCAGTCTACATGTATCAATGCGGAACTTGCTTCGCTATTCTCTTGTGTCGACAATAGCGGAAAGCGACCCAATAACATACAACACCCACCGAGAGGTAAAGAGATATCTTCTGAGCCATATGAGTGATGTTCAGTTGGGTGAAGCTATTGACTCACTGACAATCAGGTTGAGGGCCGAATTCCCTCGCCAGACGCCCTGGGAAGATGAAGTCAACAACAAAAAATGGATTCACTCCGATTTGATTCCGCATATTGTGGCGATAAACAAGGAGTTTGATAAAGCTTGCAAACTGTCGAAAGTCCCAGATATCCTAGCTCAGAATCTTCTCGACGGAGCCTTTGACCTCTGGCTAAAGGGCCTTTTCGAAGAGGGGAGAGAGCTAATAGAGTCAGCGATGACACTCTCAACGCGTCACAATTTTGATGATCTACTTACTACCGAAATAATTTCCTTTAAAGGGACTCTTGAAGCAGATCTCGGCAATATCGATGAAGCTTACTCTTGTTTCGATAAAGCTCTGACAATTCAGCGGAACAGGCGCCACGATGGCACGTTCATTGATGAGATTTACCTCGCAAACTCGTACAACAATTTGGCGGGGATATGCGACGCCAAAGGAAACTACGACGATGCAAATATCAACAATGAAGTGGCCATTTTCATTAAGGAAAAATGGAGAGATACACAGAGAAGGAAAGGCCGCTCGTTATCCCACTTACTTTGCCTCTCGTACCAGAATCAAGCTACTACACTGGCTCACCAAGGCCTGTACGACATAGCTGCAGCTATGTTTGAGAAGGCGCTTCAAGAGGGTCGAGACGAAGTGTCGGCTGCCCGCCAGGGCCTGACATACCACAACTACGGATGCATGAGACTGGAGCAAGGTCGTGTTGAAGAGGCCTGTTCACTTCTCAAGTCGGCTTGCTTGAAGCGAGACGAAAGTCTTGATAGTCACCCTGACACAGCATTATCCCAGCATATGCTGGCAATTTGCTATCAAAGGCGCACTGAAGGTACAAGAACGGAGAATCTAAAACTGGCCAGGTACAGTATGTCAATATTCTTTGCTTGGAGCGGAAGCTAAGTACTGATAGGGAGCTTTTATCCGATGCCGTTGGTATACTTGAAGCCAGGGCCGGTGATTTAAACAAGCGTCGTCTCGCCAGGACACTTTACAAACTATCCTGCATCCTCGACGAGATGGGCGATTCAGAAAAGGCCAACACGCTATCCAGAGCCGAAATGTTATATTGTGACGTCAATCCTGGCAAGCTGCCTAATGGGGAAAGGTCGTACGATGATTTAGTACCCTACATATAAGAGCGGAGTTGGAGGGTAGGGTGATATGCCCATCGCGCGTGAGAATGTGGGGTGGTTGCAGCAGTTGCTCTTTTATTTCCCGACCTTTTATAAGCATCATTTTTCTCTCGAGCGTCCGGGGTCTCAGGCAGTATCTGCTTTGTATCACTTGACTACATTTTCGAAGTTGCGATGACCACAAGCTATTCCACAACTGGCACTTTGGGGTATCTCGAACGCCTGGATCTCTATAAAACAGAGAAGCCATACGTCTCCACCATCGTGCCATGGAATACGCCCGGTGCTAGGTCTAGCAACCTCAGTATCATTAATCACGATTGCAAGATCCATGACATGAGAGCTTCCAAGGAAGAATTCTCAACCGACATTCAGGGATTCGAACTCAGAGACTTCCCTACCACTTTGACGGATGATGAACTCTGTAATCAGGCCTCGCTTCCCGTGCAATATTTCCCCGAAGCTGAAGAGTTCCTAAAGAGGCGATATGGGGCGGATCTGGTATTTATTTTTGATGCAACTGTGAGTCCTAAACAGATGTCCCCACGAGTAATTGCTGAGATTAGCAGATTCGACACAATACCCGCAGAGAGTACGATTCGAGCGCAGTTCTTGGTAGCAAACAGATCATGGGAGCCTCTACGGATGTTCATGTTGGTATGTTGCCCCCTACAGATGGCGATTTCGCATGCTCATTCACCATCAGATCAGACTCCGGCATCAGTTTACCGTCGCCTTCAGCGTCAGTTTCCGGATGAATACCAACAATTGAAGCTCAAACGTGTGCAGGTCGTTAAGTATAAGCACTCCCACCTTTCCTTATCTGTATCAAGCTCATCGCTGACAAATATGCAGTATCTGGCGTACGATGGTTGAGCCGCTTCGTGACCGACCCTTGACGCTCTGTGACTGGCGAACAACCTCCCCTGAAGACTTCGTGGCCTGTGACCTTCCTGCCCCAGGGTATAATGGGGAAGTCTTTCAGGTTTATCACAACCCAGCCCACGAGTGGTGGTTCGCGAGCGATATGTGTAGGACCGAGGTGATGATTATCAAGATGTACGACTCGGACTCTCAAAAGCCCGGATCACGCATCGCAATGTGTAAGTAACGAATATCGTATTACTACCTAACACGAAACAGAACCTCGCTGACAGTAAATCAGGCACACCTCATTCTTCCTTCCAATGGAAAGAAGCACCAGGAGTCAATTGCCCAAGAAAGAGTATGGAAATACGTGCTATTATTATATCCTAAGCCCGTCTGTAAAATTAATCGACTTCACTTCAAGAGAGAACAAACAGTAGTTCGTAAAGATTGTCCATATTCTCAAATTCAATTCTAAGTAACACACATCAATTCCATGCCTGATGTATTATGAGCAAAACTTGTTTTCTAAAGCAAGTCGAGTACTCACGTTTAACCAGCCTTGTTGGCAGGGACAGGGCTTTGGGGGCGGTTGGGGTTATTCTTCATGGTCTCTTCATATTCGACTCGTCGCGCCTCCTGGATTTCCTTGAGCTCCTCAGAAGCTTCAGCTTCTTGACGAGCTGTAATCTCTGCATCAATCCAGGCTTTCCATGGCTGACTGAGGTTGTTGGAGCCCTGAAAGTCATTGAAATACTTTGTATCAGACATATTGAAGAAGAACGATAGATGGCGGGTATTGTTTTGTCGTTAGACAGCAAGATTGGCGCTGGGATGTGAAATTTCAATTCAATCACCAAACTGGGAATAATCGGTAGGCTTTTAACTTGGTAACACTATCCGAGTCTGGACCTCTTCTCGCCTCCTTGGAATAAACAGTGTCGTTACACCGCGATATAGACACCCTCATGGGATGAATTTCCAATAACAGGATAGATTGTTTTATTCCGCCCAGCACATTGGATCTAGGTTAGGACCAGATCAGCCTGGAAACATGTGTGGTGACATCGCTTAAAACTTTACAAGGCAAATTTACTTTTAGATGTTCTGATACAAGGCTCTACATAAGTATCTTTGGTAGGACTTCGCTTACCCCGCTCTGACAAAAGAATAATAAGACCGAGAAATCATGTTGTACAACATCGGTCAGAATGAGGCCTCCTATGGACGGGTCTGTAAACCAATAAAAGAGGCCTTGTTAAGCCTCATATTAATAGTTAAATATCACAAGTAGTTACACAACATAGCCTCCTGACATTTCCACTGAGTTGGCAAGTGCCTAAAACCTAACAGAGTCAAGTGCATGGGATCGGAGGGCGCTACTTTAGCCTCTGTATTCTCATCCTCTGTACACTGTGCACTTTCCTCTTGGCATCTCGTTCAACGGAAGCATTGACTGGAAGAAATTGCAAGCCACACTACAAGGTTGCGCTGCTGTCATGGGGTGTCACCAACAGACAGAAAGGAGCGGTCAAACACCAAGAGAAAAGACTTGGGAGAAACATGAAAGAAACGAGAAACGCCTGCACCAAGTACCGACAAAAGATTGCCGTGTGAATTGGCCGCAGTTTCTTTCAGAATTTTTTACACTTTTCTTTGAGACACCAAGATCGGATGTTCAGTGCTTCATACTAAGATTTAATGCGCCTCACCTGCATAACGAACTTTATTTTCCAGAAGCCAGATATCAGAGCACAACTTCTTAATCTTTAAGGTCCTATATTGACATAAAGAAAAACACCCAAAAGAGAAACGCAACACCTCTTCTCATCTTATCCCTACAAAAGCTGCCATTTCAACGTTACCAAAGCAAAATGGAAGCACGAATCAAAAGCCGTGTTCCCATCATGGAGAAGATCCTTGCCATCACTGACCAGCCCGGAGTTTCAGTCGGCGTCGTGTATCGTGGACAAGTCATCTTCAATCAGGGTCTTGGCTACCGCGACATCAGCACAAAAGCCAAGGCAGACCAAGACTCCCTCTACTGCATCGCCTCACTTACCAAAGCATTTGTCAGTGTTGCTCTCAACATTCTCATCAATGAGAACAAGCTCACCTGGTCCGATAAGGCTTCCAAATTTGTCCCTGGTCTTAGCAACCAAGAAGACCCTGACTTGGTAAACCGATTGAGTCTGGCTGACCTGGTAAGCCACCGAAGCGGGCTACACAGCCTCGACCAGCTCATTCAGGGTCTTGATGGCCGCATCCTTGTTGGGAAAGACATGGTTGTCCCGCTCATGAAAGAACTGCCTATCCAGTCGGATATCCGAACAGCCTTCTCTTATACAAATTTGCCATTTTCCATAGCTGGCAAAATCATCGAAGACGTTGGTGGTTGCGGAAGATGGGACGAATTCCTCAAGGCGAAAGTCACTGGTCCGCTTGGGATGAAGAGCACCACAGCCGACTGGGACAGCTTCACGTCTGATTCAAATCTTGCTCAGCCCTACACCTGCCTTGGGAATCAAGTATTACATCCTGTCTCACAGCCTGAGCTTTCAGCTGGCACACTACATGGTTGCGCAGGTGGGATCAGGAGCTCCGTCACCGACATGCTCATGTGGTGTCAAGCAGTCATTTCAGCCACCAACAAAAAGAAAAGTGATAGTGGCGATCAGGGTTGCAGCGGACCAAACAACATCATGTCATATGTCTCACCTTGCTTCGAAAGTGCTGCCATTATCGACCCCGCATCCGCAGCTGCCGGAAATTATTGCCTGGGCTGGATCAAACAGATGACTCCTGCAACCCTTGGAATGATTTCACCTAACCGCCGCTTCTTTTCCCCTGTACTGGGCAAACATTCACCTTCTAAACTTGTCTATCATCATAATGGCGATGTCCTAGGGTATCAGGCCTCATTATGTGTCTTTCCGGAGGAAGAAGCCGCCATTGTAGCTTTCAGCAACGCCACTGGCATGAGTGACTGCACTGACTGGATCATCCAGGATCTTGCCCAGGAGATGTTCAGCTTTGAACCCAAGAATGATTACGTGTCTTTAGCAAATCAGGCTGCTGTGATGTGCACCAATTGGTACCACGACGCCTGCGTTGTTCCTCTAAGAGAGCACCAAGTCAAGGGTACAGGTCGACCACCTCCGAAAGACTTCGCTGGAGAGTACAACCGTTCCAAGTATGATAGTGCCCTGAATCTGGTCATTTACGAGGAGGGGGACAAAGAGGTAGTTATGGTAATCAATGGTTATGTAAATCAATCCCATCGCCTTCATCATTACCACTATGATACGTGGTGTCTCCTCCCAGAAGACCGGGACGATGCCATAAAGAGAGGTTACTTTACAACCTTTGAAAGTTGGGAGGAGTACCTGGTTGACTTTGGTCGTCGATCAGATGGAATGGTAGCATGGTTTGTTTGGAAGCTGGGTGGTGTGCCTGTTAAATTTGAGCGCAAGACGTAGTTGTGCGGGATCAGATGACCTAAGATGTACCCAGAAAGGATTTGAGGTGTTCAAAATTACACTCTCTTGAAACGGCACGTGCATTGCGGCTCTGCTGCTGGTTCCCTCCCCATTTCAATAGTTAGTGATAAATCGAATCCAAGTATTGTTCTTTCTGTCATGTATCGCAAAGCGCAGATTTCTCTAAACTCCCAATGGAACAAGACGATGCCAGCACTACCATCTGCCAAATTACTGGCAATGGCGATATCTATGGAATGGGGGTTCGTCTGGGAATCTACTTCCAATGGGCCACTTCGATTATCGTCGAAAACGTTTATCAGGCCGAGATACCGTCCACACGAGCTGCGGGTAACTGCTATCAGATCGCCATGCTAGCTGGCCTAATACGCATCAGCCAATACCCCTCAGATGAAGCACTAGCCCTTGAAGGCTACATTGTCCTCGTCTTTTGTTTTGTTGGTATCTGGGCCTCTTCAATCGGTTTGCAGGACCTTGTTCAGAAGCGGACCCAACCCAACGAGGTGTCTCGGCCAGCGGCAGTACAACTAAATCATGTGCTTGGACTTGGTCCACTCATCAGCACTACCCTCAGTACTGTCACCTGTGCGTATGGAACTTGGTTTCTATTCACAGGCATCAAGCAAATGGCGAGACAAGAAAACATCTGCAACGAAACGATATTCTTCTTCTCCAAGGTTGAATTATTCGGATGGGTTCTGATCATCTTCAAAGTCTTTTTTATTTTGGGTCTCTTAGGTTCAGCGTGCTTACTCACTTGTCAAGTCTATGACATAGCCCAAAACTTCGGCATGCTACTAGATGAGTGGAAGCAGGCTCCAGTGGGCGATACTGCAAACCAGGTCGCGGCCATCTCAAGCCCGGTTACCGTGGGGGCCATCAAGTCGGTTGGAAGCATTTTAGCTATGGGCATTTTTATTTTGTCCATCGAGCTTATACTGAAGTGGAACAATATCACAGGCGTGTATAACTGTGACAACTTTAGCCAGGTGTTTGCCTTGGTTGTTGGTGGGTCAGTGTTGATTAGGATACTGATGAAATTGGCTAAGAGATTGATTGTCAAGGACATTGAATTGGACATGAGCTGGTACTAGTCATATACTGGCCTAGGAACGTCTAAGCATCGTACCAACCAAGGACTTGTAGAAATTCTAACACGGCTACACTTTCCAAATTGACCTCAACCTCTAGAGCAGCGACGTTTTCTTCCATATGACTTTGAGATGTCGTGCCGCTCAAAATACATAATTGCAGACCAATCACCTCTGCACTATGTACCAGAGCTCTGATCAATGCCTGATGTTGTGTCATGCCTTGCTGTACCAAGTCTTTCACCAGTTTACAGCCAAATAAACCTTTGTTGCGAGGCAAGAAGACACCGAATACCTGATACACGATCCCTTTTTGCCGACAAAACTGAACAACGTCCACATCGTAGCCTACATCTCGATGCCGAAATGAGTTTTGTACAATTGCGGGCTTCTTGGTCGTTCTCAACCAGACATCACGAAGCGTGGTTGCATCAACGTTGCATAGGCCAAGATAGCGGACCCCACCGCGACGATTGACATCCTCGAGCGTTCTCCAAACTTCAAGTGTATCGGAAATAGACTCCAGCGGGCCATGCAAAAGATAAGCATCGATATAATCGACTTGCAAGTCCCTCGTGCTTTGGGCAAGAGACTTCAAAACCCGAAGGGAATGTGAATCCGTAACATGATAAGGCCAAGAGGTCTGATCTATCGGTTGACCATATGGTGATGTATACTTTGTCTGGATAAATAGAGAGTCGCGCTTCGTGATGAGTTGCGATAAAGCACTTTGAAGAGCATTTCCATCTTGGTACTCGTTATGGAACTTCCGAGTTGCGGCTGTATCGATAGCCTGAAATCCAGATCGTAGCGCTTGCAAAATGTCTGGCTGTGGGTGAGGGGAAGAGTGGGTGCTGGTTCCGTAGATAAGAGATGGCACTCTTGGGCCGTCTTGCCCGGTTGATTGCGATGCATCTGACATTGTATTGTAGAAAGGAATTGGATAGCTCTCTCTGAGACTGGTTTAAGAAAGTTAAGTGTACAAAGGAACAAATCGCACAAGTATTTAACAATGGGAGATTTATGAAGAGAGAGAGAGGGGGGGGGCTAATGTTTATAAAGTGATAAACCTTTCGGCTGTATTTCATGCAACCAGTCGGAGCTTGTCACCTGAAGTGGCAGATGATTCCCTGCATCGCTAGGTAGGCCAAAATTCATTCTCGCATTTATCCCAGCAAGGCACCACTACTATTACTAAGATGTCAATGTGACAAAACAAAAACCACCCATACTCCAACGGGTCATTATCTAGGCTCTTCTGGCCTCGTAAAATTGAAAACTACATCTATAGGGAAACGTAAAAAGAGGCTGGACAATGATGACGGATACATTCATTACAGGCATATAATCTAGACCTTTATGTCACTCAAATGTCTACTCCTAAGTGAAGTATAATCAGCGAGGAATCACTACGACCTGACTCTTTTTTCCCACATCATCAGAGTTCTCTCTTGTATGGAGTCTTGAAGCGAACCGGACAAATGCCCAGTATCTCAAAATCGAGGGGTGGCTGAGTGGTAAGATCCTTAATTATGCAGGACTACACCTTCAGAAGCCTGCACGATAAAGTGATGTTTATATACCTAAGAGAATAGTTAATAACCGTAGATATGATTTTAAACTACTCGTTAAATCCGGTTCTTTCTCTTCTTTGTTACTGGTTCCTGCACAGTTGCAGAACCTATTAATTGCTAATGGTATTACGTGTGCTGTTGCACATAAATATGTTAAATCACCTATGCTTGACGTTCAACTCCAGTCACTTCGTTCAATCACTGGTTGAAATTAGTAAGCTATATACATTCTTGAGAAAAGAGAAGAAGAAAAAAGACCAATTCAACCGTCATACCATAAATCTATCTAATTCTCATGCGGTAATGTATGGGATACCCGTCAACTCAAATCCCCTGGCCGTCAGCTTTGGTGCCTCCCTAGGCTTGTTGGTGTTGTACGGACAAGGCTTTCCATCTCGCATAACAGGAATACCGCCAACATGCATGGCATTAGGCCAATGGGTCGTGCTCTGGAGGTTCTCAAAAGCGACCTTCTTTCTGATCAAGTCCTCTTGTGTAGCATCTGCAGCAGGCATATAGCAGGTATAAGTGCAGAAACGAGGTGTGTTGCCCTCAGGACTGACGTTGTAGTGAGGAGTGCGACTATCCCAGACAAGAAGATCACCGGGCTCTGCGTTGATCTTGATCCATTCGCAGCCCTTGTTCTTGAGCCACTCCATACCCTCGGCAGTAAAGCCATACCACTCCTTCGTCCAAGCCCAGATCCTGTTCTCTTCGTTCTTGAAGTCCTCGTGGAACTCTTCACTAAGCAAGTGCGCACCCTTGCAAACGATAAGACCACCGTCTTTGTCTCCGTTGGGAAGAATGTTGACGAGACCTTGCAGGCATCGGAAGCCTGGCTTCTCGGGGTCTTGGTCTTGATGAGGCCATGGCTTGTTGACCTTGACGTCTTTGCGGCCAGGGAAGGAAGTGTTGATAGCGTCAAATGAGACGATGAGGTCCTTTGTGTCGTATACACGCTCAAAGGCTTCAACTACGCCTGGTTCTTGACGGATAGCCCAGGTGAAGCTCTCGTGGGCGACTCCATAGCCAATGATCATGCCCTTCTCGGTGATGACGGGCAATGTCTCATTCTTGATAGTGCTAGGATCGTCGCGTTTGAAGCCCATACCACCGTTACTTGAAAATGTTAGTGATAGGGTATTTATCTGTCCACTGGAAATACGTACAACTTCTCAAGATAAGACATAATCTCTTCTCCATATTGGTCAGCCCGCTCTCGTGGGATGGCACCTTTGACAATAGCGTAGCCATCTCTCATGAGATCATCGCGCCAGTCACCATATGTCATGCTAGAATCAGAAAAGAGCTTGCGGGGACCTGCAGGCTTGGCTTGGAGAGGCTTGCTGGTTGTGGGGCTGTCAAGCTTGAGAGTTGAGCTGGCTTGGTAGCCAGCAGGCTCTGTGTTCGCAACCATTATAGCAAATTTGATGGTTTGAATCCTAAAAATGAATAAATATCAAGAAAGAAGGACGTGGTGATGTTAAATCTGCGTTGTATTGTACTGTTGTGTATGAATGCGAATTTTTTTTTTCCTATTGAGTTCAATCTAGGATACTTATCCTTCTTACAATTAATCCTTCAGCTAATCGGAGTTTCTGTTGCGGTGATAATTCATTCCGTCTGGTATCGCTTCGGCTCGGAATCTTTTACTTGCCCCAGACTCCGATGCCGAGCCGTTCGCTTCATCTTCCACCGACGACAATTATTAAGTGGGGCCGATGGACCATCGGTTCGCGACCTCGGTATCCCATATCAAGTATGTTGATGCTTCAGATAGGGACTATGAATAGCTCGCCACAGACTTGGGTATTTCGATTACAACACAAAATCATCAATTACAACCTCCTCATATCACACTCGCATTATGCCTCTCTCTAAACTCCCCTTCGAAGTCCCAATCGAACACATCAACCCACCAAAGGTTGGTCAGGGCGGTTATGTTGGCTTCAACCCTCACTCAGAAGTCCTTCCAGCTGGTTGGAAATTCCACCATCCCGATGCAAAGCCTCTGAACTGCGATATCCTCGCAGAGCACGATGTTACCTTTACGATGAGAGATGGCGTCAAGCTGTATGCTGACATCTATCGACCACCGCAAAGTGATAACGAGCCCGTTCCTGCAATTGTCTGCTGGTCGCCTTTTGGAAAAAAGTTCAACGGTCTCATGTCACTTAGTCTCATGGTGCCATGGAATTTGGGCATTCCTCCCAAGACATTATCTGGTCTTGAAAAGTTTGAGGCACCTGATCCCAATGATTGGGTTCCTCGTGGTTATGCCATCGTCAACATTGACTCTCGCGGGTCAGGCGACAGTGAAGGAGTGATGGCCATTATGGGTACACAAGAAGCTGAAGATGGCTACGATAGCATTGAGAGCATTGCCAAGCTACCGTGGTGCAGTGGTTCCGTTGGTCTCGCTGGAAACTCACATCTCGCTATTATCCAATGGTTTATCGCCGCTCTACGACCTCCCAGTCTCAAGGCCATTGCCCCTTGGGAAGGCTGCGGCGATCTTTACCGTGAGCAATTCGCTCGTGGAGGTATTTACGCCGGCGATCTCTTCGACAAGCTCATCGTCAAGTACATGCTACAAGGCCACAAAGGAATTGAAAGCTTCCGAGAAATGTTTAAAAAGCACCCACTCGCCAACGACTGGTGGAACGATAAGCGCCCTGACATGAAGAAGATCAATATCCCGACTTATATCACTGGAACTTGGACGAATACCATGCACGGTATGGGCGCCATTCGAGGTTGGCTCGAAGTTGATACACCCCACAAGTGGCTTCGATGGCACCCCTGGCAGGAGTGGTATGATATCTGGGGCAATGAACAAGCCAATCCAGAGTTACTCGACTTCTTTGACTATTTCCTCAAGGGAAAGAAGAACGGCTGGGATAGCACACCACAGGTGCGCATGGCTGTGTTGAGATTTGGGAAGAAGGAACCTCAGTCATATGAGAACATTGTCGAAGAAGACTTTCCAATTCCAAGAACAGATTACAAGAAGCTCTACTTCACATCAGAAGGCCAACTCTCTCTGGAGAAGCCCAATGGTCCATCATCTCTCAGCTACAAGTCTGAAACCGATGATCGAGTCGGCTTTACTTACCGCTTTGATCAAACAACAAGGTTGGTCGGTTTACCCAAAGCTGTGCTATACATGTCTTCTCCCGACTATAATGACATGGACGTTTATGTCCTGCTTGAGAAGCTCGATGCCAATGGAGAGGTGATGATGAACCTCAACATTCCTTGGAAGGGTATCCCTAAGCAGTCTTTTGAAGAAATGGACGACAAGGAAAAGATCGAGGTGGTGATTTATCGTGGACCAATGGGTGTTCTTCGAGCGTCTCATCGTGAGATCGACGAGAGTAAGAGTATGCATCCACATTGGCCTTTCCACCCTCATGAAAAGGAAGAGAAGGTGCACCCTGGGGATATTGTCAGATTGGATATTGGCATCTGGGCGATGGGTATTGAGTATGAGGCTGGTGAGTCGATAAGGGCTGTTGTTTGCGGCAGGAATTTGGGTGTGAGCAACTTTGGAAGCTTGGAGCATTTGGATAATAAGGGAATACATAATGTTTACTGCGGAGGAGATAACGCTAGTCATGTAGTTTTGCCGTTTGTTTGATATTCAGAATAGAGAATTTAACTATCGCCGCTGGTTAAAAGAGAGGCCACACTCTAGACTCCATAAAGACCAATCAAAGACTCGTTTCATACTCCCCTAACATTTGCAAAACCTCGAACCCATCTTCCATCTTTTCCCCCTCTTTTTTCAACGAACAAAACTAAGCGATATCGCTTTTATCAACAGAGACCTTGTCGCAGCGGCCCCATTTCAACTCCCTCTCTTTTGTCCGAATCATACCCATAGCCGAGGCCAATATATCTCGTCCGATCTTTTTAATGAGCTCGTCAGTAATTCCTGTGCGCCATTTGCAATACTTAGGCTCACTGCTTGATTACTGAAGGATGTAACTGTGCATGATAAGCTTGTCTGTCAAGGAACTTTATAGAGCCAAGAGAGCTACTGAATGGCCGCGTAGAAGGACTATGATCATCTATCTAAATGCATCAATTTCATTAATAGAATTAGTTATAAAGTGGATTCAAGTTTAATGTATAAGGTTTTGACTTCTGTACAAGTTTCTAACTTATGAAACATTTGAAATAAAAGGGCTTTCTGAGCATTCAAGTTAACAGCTAACGTAAATGATAATTACAAGTTTATTGGATCGATTGCAATTCGATCCAGCTCCCTTAACACGTTCTCAAGTGTCTCAACTTCCTCTTCTTCATATATATCTTCCTCCTCATTGTCATTGCATGGCGGACGGTCTGGGCCATAGCATTCCCATACGACACCAACAGCCTCGGCAGACTGTCGTTCAGTGCTGCTCAGATCTGAACACTCGAGTTCCTGATGGACAGTCTCCATTTTTATAGCCCAATACTCTTTCATAAAAGACATCATCTCATGGTAGTTACCACGCTGTGTTTCGAACTCTATAACCAGCGTTTGGAGAAGCATTAGTAGGGAAGAATCTTCCTCTTCAATTTCTTCACGATCATCGCCCAACAATGGGCCAAAAGCCTTCGTGCCAGAGATATTACCTAAGCAGCAACAGGTATGACGAGGACCAAGGATCGAAAATGTAAAGTAACGAACGACCGCATTATCAATCCAATGTGTGATGCCGATATCATAGCCAACGTAGCTTAGGAGCTCGTATAAATACTGAACGTGTTCAAGAGCAGCCATATATAGGAATGATCCATCCCTAATATCCAGAATCCGTTCGTGCTGCCAATTTTCAACAGCTAGAAATTTAGTCAAAGGCGTGCATCCATTTGGCGAACACCAGCATCGGCACTGATCAACATTCTCTTCATCAAAAATAATGCTTGAGACTTTCGGTATCAAGGGAACACGATAGTAATGACGATATGACCTTGCACTCATACCAAGGAAGGCCATTGCGTAGTGTGCTGCTGTTGTCTGCCCCCATGGCATCTCGACAACGAACCGCAGATCCCCTCCATGATCAACCAACCAACATAAATATGATGCATATGGGAAGCTGTGATATCCAAGGTCGAAGTAAATGGAGTCTATCCATTTTTCTAGTTGGAGGAATATGTCATCAAATAAAGTCATAGGCATGAGGAAGCCACTCTGTAGTGCTGTCTCGGCAACTTCAGCACTCGAAATCATCGTGTAGATTGATCTGGAATCGTTCGAAGTCTCTATGCTATCATAGACTTTCAAATATGTTGGAATATGATAGCCTTTGGTTTCGAGGTACTTTTGTACTTGGGTTGCGTTCTGATCAAGAATACCGGAATGACGGATGCTAAGATCATGTCTGTCTGACGAAGTAAGTTCACGCTCTGCTATCATCCCCAACCTCTGTCGTCGGGAAGATAGATAAGTGATGATCATCTTTTGACCTTCTATACATTTGGGAATGTCGCCTATTAATGATATCTCCAAGGCTTGTTTGACAGAAATCGTAAAAATGGCCGATTCAGAACTGAGTAGTATATCAAGGACATGGCAGCCGTTACAAAATTCTGAATTATATTCCTCCCCAGAACGTCTAGCATGACATACAGCGTTGGCTGCATGATCGATCGGGTATTTCCCATCATTGTCTTGAGTATTTAGTATGTTGTGATCTGCATGTTTGACAAGTATGCTCAAGATTGTCGCATTTTGGGTTTTTACCGCGATGTGTATGGGTGTCTGGCCAAGATAATTAATTTCATTGATAGATAGAGGATATCTCTCCAGATAGTCTCTGACCATATCGTGGTCTTCCATAAGGATGAGTTTGCTAAGTTGTCCAAACTCAAGATCTATCAAGGTCAGAAAAAATACATAAATGAATATTGGACCCGTCATCTCAGACGAAAGTACTAACAATTTGATATTGTTGAAAAACTCTTAATCAGGTTGAATTGTTCATGAAAAATGATGTAAAGGTATGGAAATCGGCAATCCTGACCCGCGGAATCATTACATCGTGACAGAAGGGAAGTGATTGCCTCGCCAGCCATAGTAGAATCTTCAGACGTGATGCTTTGGCAAAGTACGGTGAGAATTGGAGAGCTATATAGTTTACGTAATTAATGATCTGAAGTCTTTGAAATAGATTTCAATGTAAAATTGGGTCCGAGATCTTAGCAAAACATACCTTGTTATTGAGTCTGGGTGTGTGGCAGCATTGATGAAAGGGGCCAGAAGAACAAATATCTCTAGAGCACCAATAGTAAGAAATCGTTTCCCCAATTCCATGGACTAGGAGGGTAAAGAGTCAGCGAAAATCATTCTGGAACGGTTTGAATTACATACTGAGGGTGAGGTTATTATCATATCCACAATTGATCTACCATCTCGGTCCACATCCGAGATTGACGCCTTCTTATTAGCAAAGGACCACCCGAGCCGTCTACGACAGGAACTTAAGAGTGCATTCCTGTCTTCTTTCGTAAGGAGACGATTGTGACGCAATGCCAGTTCCACAATTTGGAATGAAGGGGACGTGCTTCGGTCCACCGTTTGAACCCACATAAGATTGTAACCGAAACTTATTCCACCAGTACCTGCTGTGACAAAAAGCGAGTATTGGCTAGCTGCCCTCCAATAAGTGTTGGAGAGAGGCATAGGAAACTTTAATACCCGCTTTGTTTGTTGCTTCAAGGGTTGATACGTTTCAAACGGGCACCCAGGTGAATGATAATCTGTGAAGGTCATTTCAGTTTCTATGATGAAAGGACCCCATTGTTGTCGTCGGTTCCGCCTAGAGGTCTTTCGGCAGAGACACATGTTCTTGGCCCACCATTGACCATTTTGATATCCTGTTGATTCAACTCTCGACACAGACTCGTTTGGCTTTGGATCTTGGGAACATGGTGCATTGTCGAGGGATGTTTCGGCGGTATTTATACCCGCATGGAGGCGCATATCCTGAAGATCAGACTTTCCAGGTTCAGGAAGTCGGGCAACTATGGTATCAAGAGTTTGCCGCATTCCCACAATGGACATTAGGGTCACGTAGACATTCTCTCTGATCGCTCAAATTAATATCTATCGTCACGGAGGGATATGATTTATTCTCTCACAGTTGCAAAACGTTCAGGGTGAAATGTAGAACGGTGACTGTGTCGAATAATTGTTTCTCCAATTTCTCCAAGTTTTGCTTGTTGAATGGATATTTGAGTTTTTTGCAAAGAGCCTTGAATTTTGAAGTTTGGCTATCGGGTTCAACATCCGGGCCTTTTAACTCTTCGACAAGGCGCAACAAATCATTGATGGCGACTGCACAATTGGCTTGGCCTTGGCTGATCGCCTTATCAACATCAGTGTTGCTGATACCTGCATTAGAAGCCCAGGTACGCAAAGCGTTTAGAGATGTTTGGAAGAGTTGCGCATATTTTCTTGCTCGCTGAAGATCTTCATCCCGGCCTTCGACACTGTTCAGATACCCTGATATCTCAGTGTACAGCTGGAGTCCTAGTGAGACTGTTCCGAAAGCGCTGCCGGCAATTCCGAAAGCTTCTGCCATGTCGGGGGTTTGGTAAAGGACAAGTTAATGATTGGTAGATACGAATGATGATGAGAGATGCCTGGAAATTGGATGAAATGGGAATAACCAATACTTAAGGTATTTTGCATATAAGCCACGTTGGGCACCCACCAATAAATAATGTAATTTACAAAAGTGGCTATGTAACTTTACTGCATAATGAGGCGCTGTGTTCGGTGAGAAGTGCAACGGATTTTGACATATGTGGTCCAATCAGCTCATCTGGTGCTGAGTGGCTGCTGATTCATATACACTCTATAAAAGTGCAATTACGTAGGAGATAATAAATGGTGTGTCTCCAAGCCTTGTGATGTTTCCGTAAAGTAAGATGATATCTAGGCTTAACATCTGTCACTGTTAAAAGAGATTTCTTGCAGTTTGAACTGGATCAGCCTGTGTAACTTTGGTAAAACAAGGGATTTATTACACATGCAGTATCATGCGATCATATTAGTCAATAAAGATTACAGATATTCAATGAATCTTACGAGCATACCGTACCGTGCAAACCGTACAACTAGCTAGACCAGGCATATCTTATCGCTTACTCTTATCACTGGGCTGCGAAACTTCAAACTTTATCCACATGGGTCTACAGATCCTTCGTTTCATTGAACAATATCTCTAACTGTTTTGAATATCTTATGTCTTTACGGGATTCGCGTTCTATATAATTCCTGGTTATGGAGTATGGTATTGTTAAAATGTCATCTATTATATAAATATTTATCCATATTGATTTCTCGTGTTTTTGCTCCTCAAACATGGGGATCATGCTGTACTGCGGGAACCCCAGATAAAAATGTCATCTCCCAAGCATTGTTTCATGAGTTTGCACAATTATGAGCTAGATAATTTAGATATTAGAAGTGGGGTATAAGTGAACTTGACACATTGGAGAAAGCAAATATTAAAGTACTTACTACCGTGGTCCTATCAAAAGTGAGATTACACATAAAACCATCGCTCGTGGGTATATTCCGTAGCTTTCACTATGCGGAAAAGAAATCAAAGAACGAGTCTTTGAATCAATCACAAATAGGTTGCAGTCAGAGCGAATGACATATATAAGATAAACCAGTATATTAACAGGGTATAAAGTAGCAATCCTTATAAGAGGAATCAAATACAGCAGTGATGGTATAATTTCATGAAGGCCAGTGAGAAAAGCAGTCGCTTCCCTTACATGAACTTGTGCAGGACCCTACGCCAGGCGGGCCAGGTAGCAACCTTGGCACGGTAAGCATTGATCTCATCCCAGTCATGCTCACGGAGACCAGTGTCGAGGTCAATCTTATCAATGGTGAGCCACTGGGGTTTCTTCCAGAAGTAACCGATGAACCAGAAGACAAGGACGACAGGGATAGCAAGACAAGCCTTGAAGAAGTCTTCAGCGTTACCGTATCCCTCCTTGTCGGGGGGGCAAATGGCGACGTAGAGCTGGCAACCGAGGATGACGAAGCAGAGAGTAAGACCCAACCAAGAACCGTAGACACCACCAGCAGCATGGAAGGGAATCTGGTCGAGGGTGCGACCTTGACGCTTCCAAGCAGCGCGGAAACGGATGTGGCACTGGGAGTGAAATTAGTTTATGTGACGAAGAGATGGTAGTCGTGGTTGAACTTACAGCACAGATGGAGCCCCAAGTGAAGAGAGCAGCGAGGGCAGAGACGGCAAGAAGCCAGTCGAAAACGATACTACCGGAAGAGCCAAGTACGACGTAGGCGAGACCTCCCCAGATCAAGTTGAAAGCGACGGATACAAGAGGACGACCGGAACGATCAATGTAGGTGAAGATCTTGGGGGCGTAGTCCTGCTCAGCAAGGGCGGTAAGAGTACGAGAGCCGCCGTAGACACAAGAGACACCAATGGAAACGACGGAAACACAGATAACCAGGTTCATGAAATCGTCATAACCATTGAGACCACCATCAAGAGCGGCCAAGACGAAGGGGGAGACACCATCCTTGTAAGGGTTCTTACTGTCGAGGAGACGGCCGTCGGTAGAGCTAACGAGCATGCCGACGAGAGTAAGACCAATGATGTAGAAGCTGAAGAATATTAGTATAACCCATGCGACAAAACTGACAATTGTTTATACTCACAGGGTGATACGCCAGAAGACCTGTTTGATAGCACCGGGAAGAGCCTTGGCGGGATTGCGAGACTCGGCAGCAGCGAGACCAACGAGCTCGGTACCAGCGAAAGAGAAAGCAGCAGTGACAAAGACGGCACAGAAACCACGGCTGCCGTTCTGGAAAGCACCGGGGTCGTACCAGAGCTTAGCGCCCTGGTAGGTGCTGAAGGCGCCACGAGAGGGACCGCCACCGCAGATGAGGATGACAGCGACAATCATAAAGATGATGATGGCGGCGAGCTTGAAGCAAGAACTCCAGAACTCTTCCTCAGCGTAACCTAGTGTACCAAAGATGTTGACAATGATGATGACAATCCAAAAGACAGTAATCCATATAGCTTCGTTGATGTCTGGATTCCAGTATTGCACGGTGAAGGAGGCGACGGTTAACTCGAGTGGTAAGACAATGACCCATTGGAAGACCTGTTTTGGTTAGCACTGGACCGATGACAAGATGGACAAAATATTGGTACATACGTAGTTCCAACCCATGGCGAAACCCCAGGAAGGATCAATGAAACGAGTAGAGTAGGTATAGAAACCACCAGAGACGGGATACATGACAGCGAGCTCACCGAGAGCGTGGACGACGTTGAAGATCATGACACCAGCAATCAAGAAGCAGATAAGAACAGCGCCGGGACCACCCTTGGTGAGGGCACTACCGGAACCGACGAAGAAACCAGCACCGATAGAACCTCCAATGGCAATCATGTGGAGATGGCGCTTCTTCATAGAGCGATCGAGTTCGACGACACCAGTACCGTAGTCACCTGTAGAGAGTGAATGTTAGGCGCATTGCGATTGAAGCTAGCGGGAGGAGAGAACGTACGGCGCTGGAAGGACTTGAGGTTGAGACCGTTACGGGTCATGAAGTCCTCCTCGCGAAAGTCTTCGCGAACGCCCTCAATGTCGCCGGTAAAGACATCCTTTTGGTGTCCGGGCGCGACATCGTGCGACGACGGCGAGTGAGTGCCGATGTCGACCTTTTCCTCCTTGGACGTCATTGTTGGTTGTTGATCTCTCTCAAAGATCAAAAGTGCAGATCAAAAGAGAAGAATTGGGGCCCTTTATAGTGGGAAAGGGAAGGGAAGGAAGGATTGCGACCTGGCAAGGGGAGAGGGGAGAAGCGCAAACAGAAAACGGGACGTGGGACAGTTTTTATGTTGTCTCGGGGGACAAGAGAGCGAGGTCCCTTTCATGTGGTACAGTGCCTACGGTTTTACAGTTGGCGCGATGGCAAAAAAGGCAGGAGAAGGGCGTTACAAAGGGGTGGGTAGGGAAAAGGAAAGACGTCTTGTCTCTTGGGTTCTGCCAAGACGCGATAAGCATCAGTTGCATCGGGACGCCGCCAAAGTGGTGGCCAAGAGTAGTAGAAGGAAGCTGCCAAGTAGTTCTAGATGAAAGCGCCGAGAGTAAATGAGAGTTGGAGTTTGAGACAAGACTTGGTACTACAAGGATATCTCAGATATTGAACCAAGATTGCAGTGTTGACCAAGGTATAAGGTATATCGAGTCTTTGTCTTTGAATTTGGTCGTGTAAATAGAGAAGCTACACCTCAGGCGTGTTGAGACGCATCCTCGTCTAATCTTATCCCGTCACTCGTTAGATTAGTTCCCCAGCTTTTAATTGACAGTCCTTTTTAGAGCACTGGCTTCGGCTTTAGTGATTGGTGTCATCCCCGCACTTGGCAGCGGATCCCCTTGATCGTCAAGAACCAAAGAGGCCGGGGGCCAACGCGTGATGCATTCCCTACAGTACAACTTTGTCTTGCCTACTGCAACGGACATGATACCATGAATGGAAGGTGGAAAAGATCGATCGTTTTCGGTTGGAGCATGGGCGGATTGCACTCCGTCTTGGCGCCCCCCATGTCATACCGTTCAGTAAGCCTACAGACACAAAGCATTAGCGGGGTTTGTAGGTGTTGAGCTAAAACAACAAGCTTAAAATGCTATCACGAGCTGATGTTGATCAAGACACAAACAGTGACGTCTTGTGGCTTGAGCGGAACAAATTATCATTCATTTATTGCGATTAAATATGCCGACGGCAAGCGATATCCCTCCTTCACCTCACACAAGTAATTGCCATGTTACATTGCCTTCTTGGCTAAACTACCCCGAGAGTTGTCTCCAAAATTGGCCCCCTAGCTTGGCAACCAAGCTGTCAAAACCCGGCGTCTTGGGAGGCTATGCTACAGTGCGCGAGAGCTGTAGGAGGGCCTGCCAAATGCTGATGTTGAGTCTCTGGAAAGGGAAGGAGATTTATTAATATTACTCTTGGCTCGTAAGAGTGACTGTCCAGTTTGCACGTGAATCGCCTCTCTATTCGTAGACGTGTTGACGGTTAATTTGGTCGTGGTCTTGGGTGTCGCCTCAATCAGCATTCTTATCTTATGGGCCCATCACGAATCTCCATCGTGAGATTGCCGCAAACAGTGATAAAGCTCAAGATAAAGTATTCCTCTAAACCTGGGGATTGCGGGTCGCGGGTGGAATTTATTACGTTAAGATATTGAAATGACTGAGGAATGGAGCCGTTTCACTGCCGTTACTGTTGGTGATGTTTATTTAAGGCTGCACACACCCGATATGGTAGGTGGTAAAACAGGCGTCTACAGCGCTGAACTCACTGTAAATCCACTGAACAAGTTTCCACGCGTCGGGTTAATCATGAATCAACATCTAGACATCTTCAACCAAGACAAATCATTCTTCATTGCTTTCGCCTCCAATTTTTGTAAAGGGAACCATTCGCCCCTCATCAGACAAGACACTGTCCTTATCTCTTGGCCAACTCTCCAAGTTCCAACCAAGCCAACGCCAAGACGACCATTGCTCTTGGCATTGATACAGTTCGAAAACGACAATATCCGAACTGATACATACAGTATCCGACGCACCACATGTGGAATGGTCCGAGGTTATCTTCAACCGCTCACTTGGACTCCGATCCAATTAAATCCATCGTGATCAATATCGCTTCTCTTGGCGCATGTCTTGGCTGTCGGCCGCACGCTCTGACCGTTGGTGTTGGACGTAAGGATCTTTTGTGCTGCCAGCAGCCACTGACTCTCCTACCAGGACCTTGTTTTGCTGTGACTAAGAAAAATCTGAATAAGGATGAAAGCAACACGACAAATCCGGGGGACCAGTTTGCGGGGTAAACTTGACCTGGGGAAACGTGGCAATAAGCTGGAGAGAATGAATCGTCACGGTTAAGGTCAATCGCGATAGTTCTTGACTGTCGCCGTCAAAATAAAGATGGCCTCTACTGATCAGAGACATGGATGGCCGTAATCTGGTCCCTGCTGTCATCACTTAATTCTTGGCTCAACTCGGTAAAGCTAGAGCCCTTCTGGAACGAGGCACAGCACGGTCAGACTACTTTCACCAGTCACGCAGCACGGATAAGAAAAAGGCACCCAAGTGGCTGCAGCCGATAACGAGTCTAGTTTCGCATTACCGTTATCTAAAGACATGGAGGGCACAGCTGCAAAAGAAAATAACCCTGGTCGGGACGTCAGCTAAGGTATCCTCAGCTCGCGAGCCTTTTCGTCGTCTTCGTCGAACGGGGAGTCGGATCGGTTGGCGGCGTTTCCTTCCAGGACGGGTTTTCCTCGCATTTGCGCCCAGACTGTCTTGTACACTGGCTTGGCGAACAGCGCGTCCATGTCCTCTAGGGTAATACCTTTGGAGAATGAGTCAGCAGTTGATACTCAAAAATAATTTGTTTAACTTACCCTTTGTCTCGGGCACGAAAAACAGTGACCAGATGCCCATCAAGACAAGAATTGAACCAAAGAAAAAGTAAGCTCCATAACCAAGATCAGAAATCATATAAGGAGTTGACCGCGCAATGATGAATGATCCCAACCATGTATCAGCTGTGGTAATGGCGACACACAGCATACGGATGTCGAGGGGAAAGATCTCGGAAGCATACGTCCAGGTGATACCCTGCCATGTCGCACAAATAATGATGGCGTTTATGTATACACAAACAATGGCCAGGTATCCCCATCCGTCACGATTAACAACACCAGCCGCCGCGGCGGCAGCAGGGTCAGCCTTCATGACATAACCACCAATGTAAAGCATAGGAATGCATCCAAGTGCAGCGCCCCAGATGAGACCTTTGCGACGACCGACTTTCTCGACAACCCAAAACGTGAACATTACCATACCAAGTGTCTTGGAGATACCATAGAAACCAGTGGAGAAGAGCTTCAGCGAGGTACCAGGAATACCAAGACTCTCAAAAATACGGGGAGCGTAGTAGGTGATGATGTTGACACCAGTGAAACTCTGCAAGAACATGAGTGCCATACCGATACCCATACGGTTGCGCACGCCCTTTTGGAAGAGCTTCATGAACTGCTGCTTCTTACTCATCTTGTTGGTACTGCGCTCTTCAACCTGTGCGCGAATATCACCCATCTCTCGACGGATGTACTCATGATCAGGTGTCATACCACGAATCTGCGACAAGATCTTTTCAGCTTCCTCAAAGCGATCACCCCTCGCCAACCAACGCGGCGATTCGGGGCACCAAAGCATACCCAACGCAAGACCAGCACCGGGCAAGAGCTGAAGACCCAGCGGGACAATCCACTGCGCCTTGGTCTCGACGTCGATGGTGCGGTCGGTGGCGTAGTTGATCCAAAAGCCCAGCATACCACCGCCCTGGGAGGCGATTTCGAAAATGCCAATCAGACGACCACGGATGGACGGAGGGGCAGTTTCGCTGATGTAGACGGGGACAGTGAGGGAGGAAGCGCCGAGGCCGAGGCCTGCTACGGCACGGCCGGCGTAGATCATGTTGAGATTACCGTTGGCGGCGGTCATGAGAGCGCCGCCGAGCAAGAAGATGCAGGCTGCTGCCATGATGGTCCTCTTGCGGCCCCATTTCTCAGCAATGGGGAATGTGCACAGGGCACCGAAGAAACAGCCAGCCTATGCCTTTATTAGACAGTGACTTGATATCTATTGGACAGATACGTACCTGAAAGGTGGATACAATGTTTCCCTGGATGGTGTCGCGCTGTGTCTTTTCGACGAGGTCAAGGCCAAAGTCCCTCATGAAAGAGGTCAATGCCATGGTACCTTTTACATGTCAACAACCGTCATGTCACTGGGCAGGGGATGTCAAACCTCCGATAACAGAAGTGTCATATCCAACTAACACAAATTAGTATCACGACTCTATCACCATCTTGAGACTCAAACTCACTGGCGAGGGCGGACATGGAAGCCACCGTGGCAATCAGGTGGATTCGCCAGTTCCGCACCTCAGGCGGATCATTGGTGCCCGACGCATGAGTATTCCAGCCCATTCGATTATAAAGTGTAAAGAGGTAGAAGCAAAAGCTTTGTCAAAGATGTTTGGAGGTACAGTAACCCAAGAAACAAGACGTGCAAGTGTCTGTAACTATTCTCATCAGAGCGGGGGATACGAGGCTTTTTAAATGATTGTTTCTAAAAGTCTTTACTCATCGCTTTTCCATCCGGCAAGTAAAATGTAAGACGTGCGCTTTGAGTGGTCAAGATCGTCGCGACCGTTGTATTCTCTCCACCGGGCTTCCCCGTGGGGTAACGAGAAACGAGGTAAGCAGGGTGACTATCCCCAGGCTGGGGTTGTGTTGGAGCTAATTCATGTTGCAGTGACAATTCGAACTTGGTCTGATCATGAGTGTGTCTGCTGTGGAGAATGCCAAGACGATAAAGGTGAGGGGAAGTTGGGATGTTGTCTTTGAAAAGGTTGTGCTTTTCCGTAATGATGATGGTTCGTGATGTTGCGGGCGTCGCCATTTCAATGGTAATGACGTACAGCTCACATCTCCAACCACTTGAGTTTATTCCAAAACCTCAAAGAATAAAACCCATCTGTAAACTTGTCTGCTTTGCCAGAAACCTCATGCCATGACCTTTATATACTGCCAAGTATACAGGGTCCAAATGCCAATTTTCCAGAGGCTTTTACGATCTACGATACACAGCTCCGGCCCGCCTTGTAAAGTTTAGCTGCCGAACAAGCTTTGGGGGTAAATCCGTCCGTCATTGAACCCCCGTTATTGGTCACACGACTAGTGCTCGGCAAGTAAATCTATGCGCCGAAGCATCCTTGTGCCCCGCATGAATCAGTCGATTGCTTATTGTCAATACCACCCTTGGAAGAGACTAACCTTAATTAATATGTTATTCCAACAGCGCACCTTTTAAAGTGTAGAATCCTCCATGTGTGGCCAGGATTGGGGTTAAGTAAATGCCTCGGTTCTTAAGCGATGCAACGTTGAATGCTGATCTTGTCTGTGGTTTTGTTGGAGAGGTCAAATCCGTATTGTCATGAACTAGGCTAGTAAACAATTACTAAAGTATATCTCTTTTTCCCCCAATATTCAGCGGTTCAACATCCTCGTTGACACCGGGAGAAAACGGAATGTCATTCCTACAACGCAACACTATTGCAGCTCAGATCTGTAACCATAAGTTGTGGATATCGACATCCCTTGTTAAGCTACCCCGGACCATCCACCGAAATAAGCTTAAATATCGCTGGTGCCAGTAGAGTTCCAGCAAATGATCAACCTTGTTCCGAGTGGGCTGTGGAGATAGCTTCGGAGGATCGGCGTTTAGAGAAAGCTCCCCCGCGTTCCTGGACCTTTTGCCGTGGAGAAGGTTT
Organism: Fusarium kyushuense; assembly: GCA_034753255.1. NCBI lineage: Eukaryota > Fungi > Ascomycota > Sordariomycetes > Hypocreales > Nectriaceae > Fusarium > Fusarium kyushuense. The sequence goes on along the minus strand of CM068238.1, from coordinate 8,880,329 downwards.
ATTTATCTTGATGCAGTGACAGATTACTACAAAATCTAGACTTTTAATGTCCTCGGTTACATGTTTCCGTTTGTGACTCAATGATCGGCCATTTATCTAAAGTTATTAAGTTCGCGCGTTACATGTCTTTAGCTTGGTATGAAATATCAGCAGATAAGAGATGATACGTCTACTTATGTTCTAATTTGACAATCTTCAACTGAAAAGAGTCTAGACCTCCCCTCATTTCTAAATTCCAAGTATGCTCATCAACCTAGTCCCGACTATCTGGACCTTGGCATAAGATAATAAAAGTAGACTAGAAAATAACCGGCGAACCTATAAATACTACAAAGGCAACACATTCATCTTTACGCCCGCATATGTACATTTCGGGTTGTAGATCTTGATACCTTTGCAACGCCAAGCGTTGGCGTTATAGCGTAGTCCAGTCATACTTGGGTAATGACATGACAATCCGGGGAAGTCTAGGCAGGCATTTAGGTTTTGAGGGGCTCGGTCGATCTGCTGGATTTACATCTGCAAAATCTGGGGTCAACTACGAGGAAAGGTTCCACTACCATGGAGTTCAGATGCAAATTTCTCATCACTTTTGTACCTGGCCCAATATTCCAGGATATGTCAAAGCTTGGGCTTTGTGTATTGTAGATCCCCCGCAGCGCAGTGAAACAGAACTCGAAATGGGAAGGCCAAGACCTAACACTACAGCCCAGACATCGCTTGAATGGGATGTCTGGCAATCGTTCAGTATTCAGGATTCTGTGACGATAGCAAACATGATGGAAAGTCGGACTGACCCATGCTAATTCCCCATCATGAGTCTTTCAAAAGGTATTGAATCAATCGTTGTCGACTATTCATATGGACAATATCAAAATTTATCATTATCTGATACGCTTGAACACCAATAAGCCTTTAGTATCCCAATATCGTGGCAACCCAATTAACAGGCGAAATATCTATTTTGTAAGCCACCGCGGTCACAGACAAGACTACTTGCACGGCCTCTTAGTTACAGACTACTAGAGATCTTAACATTTTAACGACACCAACGCCTGACAAGGACTAAAAATGGAGACATTTTTATACAAACGTGGATCGTTTGGAAATTCTGATGGAACCCAGTATATGTTCTCACTTAGTGTAGGTATTCTCTAGCCCCGCGAGGACCACCTAAGCCTTATATTAGGGCAGAGTAAAAAGGGTCTTGTGTGAGCATCGGAGCCATGATGCTTTTGTGTTGTAGATAGGAGAAAATTAAAGCAGACGAAGGCGAGGACCACCAGCCTCGTCGCCATCCCAGAACAAAATGAACCTAAAAGTACAAAGGAGGTTTATGGAAGCAGGAAATGGTTTCAAGCTAAGGCTAATTAAATAGAAAATCATGATTAGATATCAAGAATAGAAATATCCCGATGCGGAGAAATATGTCAGTGGTTACCATTGAGACTAACCGATATCAAAATGTGTCTAGTGGCTCGGATGATTGACAAGCCTTACCTGCGGCGCAGCACGGGACGCTTAGACTTTATTCAGAGGCGCTTTGTTTTCACCTCCTGACTGGTCCACTTGCAGTCATAGCGTATATAGAAATATAGGCCAATACTTGGTTTAAATCAGATTTGACGTCATCGATACACTATTCAATCCTTCGCGTGTTGTATATTCGTATTTATTGTTGCATTCTAAGCCACTGATGCTATTGTATCAATAGAGGAATTGAAAGAACAGGCGATGGAGGCGTAAGTAAATCCTACTATATATCACCTTCCTCATTCAGATTCTTAGGATAAACATGAAAGGATTTGAAGGTTGGCCTCATTTCACCGTGATTGAAGTCTCTATATACATACTCGTGTAAATGAAAATAGTATAGGCCGTGTCTAGACAACGGATAATCACATGCAAGCCCATAATAAACAATTTAGCTATGTGACATTAATTGTTTTCTCGTTCGATGAACATATAATGCTAATAAGTATGCATATTGATAAATTAAAACCAGTAAAAGTCATTAGTAGTTTATTAGTATTTAAAGTGCAAATAGAAAATGAGGATAATGGTTCGACTACAGTATGTCCAGCGCTTATAGTGTGGCTGTGGATGTCGCTTAGATAACACTATCTAGCCGCTAATTACAAAAGTACCGTATGAATAAAGTATCTGCACAGCCCAATTACATTGTAATATGAAAGAATTATATTTATGATCTACTGCGATTAGAATCCTACTACTTGATTATCTCGGCCTAATACAGGCTTGCAACCTATAATCAAGACGTAACTTGTCCTCCCGGGAAGGTAAGACTATGATGCCGAATGAGAAAAGCTGAAATGTTTGGCAACCGGCCCTGGACAATCTCACCACCATTGATCCCTGTAATGTGATGATCGTCAATTCCAGACACGATCTAGGCTGCCTATATTGGAGGAGTCAGTGAAAATCGTCGATCTTCACGATCATCATGAACTGAAAACGCAAAACAAGATTTATTCCTTGCGCATGATCTGTTTTGTCTATCGACTTGCAAATTGAAATCGTATAAATACCCCTTCAAACTGTGCTCGGAATGAATTCAGAAAAACAACAAACATCACATCTCATCAGCTTTCAATCAATCCCAACAGACTATCCCGGGTAACCAAATACCACCATATTCCAAGATGTCTTTCAGCAAACTCTTAGTTGCCTCTTTGCCCGCTCTGCTGTCTATTCAAGGTGTTTCTGCTCTACCAGCTGAGAAGAATCTCGAAGACCGCCAATGCACTGGTTGCACTCCTCCACCCGACACTCAACCCGATTACTACTGCCCCGTCATTGACGAGGAGGAAAACATCACTGGAGAAGCTTGGCAGGTTGGTGCCTCAGCCAAGAGCGGTTCGAGTGAGTTCCCTCTCCGTTTTCTCTATCTCGTGTCTTGATCAGAATGCGTACTAATATGCTGTCAATAGACATTGCTACCGGCCAATCACGCACAGTGGGATCCAGCTGGACGGTTGGCGCTAGTCTCGGACTTAGCTTCGAGAAAGTCATCACTGGCTCAGCATCTCTATCCGCCGAGGTTACAGAGTCCATTGAGATTACTGTGAGCACACAAGTCGAAAGTACATGTCCTGAGGGCGGCGAATTCTTTTGCTCACTTCTCGTTTACCCTGGAATGAGGCGGGTCAAGGGCCATATGGAGTTTTTGCTACCAGGTGCTGAATGCCCCTTGGGTGCAGGTCTAAGTGAGGGAGATTGGGAGATGGTTTCACCACGCAAGGACAAGTCGGACCTTCCCTTCTACACTACTGACCTGTGCACTTGCGGTAACATTGAAGGCGCTGATGGCCCTGGACATCCAGAGAAGATGTGCCGTGAGGATTGTGTTACGCCTGCGAGACTCAAAGGCACCACAGGCCTTTAGGAGTCTGAATTGGGAAACCTGACTGACTAAGTCAACGGCGGTTTCTTTCTTCTTATGCTTTTCTTTCTATTATCCATTTGCTAGCTGGTATCATTTACGTATCTTTACTGTCTTTTTGGTTTCTATTCATATTACAATGAGTACTGTTAAACCAAGCCCTCAATTATCCACACTATTGATTGGCAGCCACTTGATGCATAGTTGTATTGAATAATAAATATATATATCAATTGTTGCGCTATGGTAGTGTATATAATTAGTCCTGCAGAGTCCCAATTTATTTACAATCATGTCTCTACCGTACTCTTGGTAAAACATCTTGGCTCATCCTAACCGAGACTAGGACATCACGACAACCATCCCCATCAAAACGCCATCTTAGTTACCCCGCAATACCGGGAACGGGGGATTTTAACTCCACAAGCGTTTAGTTTCGCCCTCCCTTCCAAGCATTCAAATAGCTGAGGCCCGAATCAAAAAATGGTTCTTACCCCGTCCAATTTTTAATTTTTTGAGATGGATGCAATTACCAGCCAAAATATTGAAGCATCGTCAAGTCATCCTTACCGCTCTCAGCAGCGAACAAGACCTCAACGTGCCAGTCGAGCATGCCTCAGCTGCCGCGTGAGAAAAGTGAAGTGTGATGTGGTGACATCAAGTCCCTGCAGTAATTGCCGCTGGGATGGTACACAATGCGTTGTACCGCGGACCCGTCGAAGCAGGTACCTACAGCATCAGCTCCATTCTAGTATGCTTCAACAACTACTGACTATCCTTTTCAAGAAAAGTCTACCTTGGCTCTGATAATAACAGAAACCAACAACAAGATGCTGGAGTGATATACTTCAATTATAACGAGGGTCAGACAAGTGGGAGACCTGATCGCATCGAAGAGCTGATTACAGACGAAGAGGCTGAAGAACTCGTCAATCATGAAACAGACCACCATGGACCAGAACAGGAACAGGATTGCGATATAGACGTAGGCGACTTGGGCGACCTACTTCAAGGACCGAATAGTAACACGTCTACGCACGAATCGACCGTCGAAAACCAGCAAGATGCACTTGCTGGGCTTCCAGGTTTTATAAAACAGCCATCATTCGCTGATCCTGGTTACATCACCTTTCTACAATCCCAGGGAGTATTGTCTCTACCGCCAACCTCTCTACAGTGCGAACTTGTCAAATCCTTTGTTGAGTACATTTATCCTCGCATGCCCTTGTTGGATCTGGAAACCTTCTTGGCTTCTTTTAGCTGCCCTGATGGCAACAAGGGCCAACTCAGACTCGTCCTTTATAGTGCCATTCTTTTTGCTGGCTCCATCCACCTTGATCACGAGATCGTATGTAGATATGGATATTCCGATACAAGACTCTTGGGGAAAGAACTTTACAAACGGACCCAGGTGAGTAATCTATACATTGTGGCGATGAGATGGGTTCGTGTATTAGGTATGTGCTAACCCATTTCCTAGTTGTTATTCGATCTTGAAACGAATCCAGATAAACTATCTGCTATCCAAACAGCACTGTTACTGACCTGCCGGGGAGTACCAAACGATGAAGTCAAAGGTTCTTGGTACTGGGTCAATACAGCAATATCAATGGGGTATTCCATTGGGCTACACCGCACTTGTGCAACTGCAGATTTGCCTCCACAAAAGCGGAGGCATCTAACGAGGCTGTGGTGGTGTTGCCACGTACGAGACAGTGTCCTTTCACTGGGAATGGATAGACCGACTCGCATAAAGCAGCAAGACTTTAATATCCCCATGTTGGAAGTCGCCGATCTAGAGTCTGATGTTCTCATAAGACGTCACTCGCTGCTTCAACGCGGATACGTGGGACCATTTGACAAGACGAAAGAATTGGAATCGGCCGAGCTTTGCGTCCAGAAAACGAGGTTGAGTGTGCTTATCAACCAGATCCTAGAATTACAGGCAGAAGCAAAGTCTCAACAAGATGAAGGCGAGCCAGCGCCAACCAACAACGTCAACTATTTGAAACGCCTGCATGCAGTGGATGCTTCGCTCAGATCTTGGAAGGGAGCCCTCCCTAGATCCTGTTGCTACAGGCCACTAACGGGCCGGAATGGCGAGGTTGGTGGAACACCAGTTGATGTCCGCCGACATCTACTACACATGATCTATTACACGGCTCTGTACACGCTCCACAGGCCACAATCACTACCAAGTTCTCGCAACCAGTTCGCAGGTATGACGGTATCTCAATCTCAAGAAATGTCCAAGGCGGTTATTCTAGACTCGACGAATAACATCACACGCCTCGCAGCTGAACTTAACCAACACAATATGGACTGCAATTTGCCTGTCGGCGCTTTGACAGCTGTCTACCCAGCGGTATCTATGCATGTGCTGAACATGAAGAGCCAGAGCAAAGAAGTAAGGGAGAGGGGAATTGTCGGCTTCCAATTGTGTATCAGGATATTGAACAAGATGCAAAGTCTATACTCGGCAGCCGATGTCACGGTCAGTTTTCTAGAGACAGTTGTGTCCAAAGCATCCTTGACCGGCCTTGGTTGTGATGCAAAGCAGGGTTATCAAGTTGATCAACAGAGTCAAGCCGATCCGATGGCTATTCTTCAAGCATTGACGACGGAAATATCCCAGGGGTCAACCATGCCTGCATCATTTGGAAACATACTTGATTATGATGTGAACTCCCGAGCACAGCATCGGATACCTGATTTATTTGAAGGAACGGATCTCGGGCTAAGTGAGGATATTCGCACAGCAGGATCAACAGGAGCACAAATCCAAGACATACCATATGGACTTGACCTCGACTTCCACGCCACGGAAATTGACGCTTGGATGGAAAGCAGTCCCCAGGGATCGGAAATGGTCGGTAACAACAAAGATGTGTATGCAGCACTGTCTTCAGACTGGTTGAACCATAATTTAGGTTTTAATGCTTGATGAGATATCATTGTTCGATGAAACTTACTTTCCAAGTGATAGTATTTAGTGTATGTTTGTCGCAAGTAGTACTGGTAGGGAATTGCGATCATTGTTTATCTGGCCATATCGAAAATGTCTCTAGCTACCTACGTTTTCAATAGTCCTCTTTAACAAAACGTGTGCTTCTGCTACATCTTCTACAAAGTCTTGGTGGATGACAAGTGATAAAATGCCGCATTCCATAAGAACTCTCTCTGTCTCCGGCGTTTCAGGCCGGCACAATACAACTGTGATCCCAGTGTCAATAAGCGTTTCTACCACGTCTTTCAAGGCCTGGCTAGAACAATAGTCCATCTTCTTTGTGTCCTTGAGGTCCAAAACTAAACCGTCAGCTCCATCTTGGGAAGCCATATGCTCCATCAAACTGCAACACACATGACCGCTGTTGGTGTGAGTCAAGGACATATTGACTTTGGCAACAAGATATACAGAATTTCCAGACGGTGAGAAATTGTGACGGTTGTCCCGTGACTCGAAACTCTCCCATCTCATCGAGACATGGGAAATTGTCGAGTCCCGGACTAAAGTAATGATGGTAATACCAAACCCAAGCACAATTCCCAACCCCATCGAGTGAAGCGCAATAGCTAAGAAAATGATCGCCAACAACAGAAACTCCTTCCGGGCTTTGCATGATAATATGGACAAAAGCTCGGGATAGCTCTCTTCCATCATTGAGATACCGACTGCGATGCTCATAGCAGACAAGCTCGGACTTGGAACGTAGTAAAGCCAGGGCGTTGCGTACATCGCGCAAGCAAGGCTGACGACAGCAAGAAAGATACTGCTCATGCGTGTCATACCTCCGGCATGCATATTAAGCTTGCTTCTACCAAAACCACCAAACGCTGGGAGAGTCGAGAAACATCCTCCGACAATATTTGCTACTCCTAAAGCTATCAAATCACGATCTGCATTCAGAGGTGCATGGTCAAGTCGTGATTGAGACTCAGGTAATTTTAACGATTTGGCTGCAACTGACGATTCGAAAAAACCTAGCAAAGCGACCAGAACAGAAGTACTCATCATGTCCATAAGATGAGTCGTTTCGGTAAAGGATAAGGGTAGGCGAGGGGTGGGAAACCCCAGTTGACTATCGTCCACAGCACCAACGATTGAGAGACCATGTTGGTCCAAGCGAAATGCATATGTCGTGAAAGATGCAATGACTATCGAGAGCAGTCTGTCTGGGAAGAGGAACAGAGCAGTGTTGGATTTACCATAACTTCTTTTGGCGACACTTGATGATGGTTAGTTCTCAAAGTACCACAAGTTGGAAGCTTGGGAATAGCGGCATAAGACATACCTTATAATAATATTAAATCCAAGAGTGGATATTGCTATTACAGCACTGGTAAGATGAGCTTTCGTCAGATTCTGTAGCAAAAACACCATCTTTATGACACTACTCTTATCCGCGATGCCTGATTCCTTGACCAATCTTTCAACCCCGAAGCCAACTATCGTCTGCTCAATTACCAGGACGAATCCAATCCCACTGATGAACCCATGTATGAAGGGACGACTAAGAATGTTGTCGAGAAAACCGAGCCGGAGAACACCGGTAATCATAAGTATCAAACCTGCTAATGCTGTGACTGCGCCAGATACCAAGGACTCACAGCTTCCTCTCATGTAGAGACCATACTGTTGACTCTGCACCTTGCTATAACGCACTGCAGCACCGACGAGAAGGGAGCCAGTTGCTTCTGGCCCAACTACCATCAGTGGCGATGAGCCGAGCAATGCCCAGAATATCGGATGGAATACAAAGGCATAGAGACTGCTTGCTGGCGATACATGGGCCAAGTTGGCAAAAGAAAAACTCAGTGGGATATAAATAGACGCCACGGTCAAAGCTGCAACGACGTCTCCTCTGAGATAGTTTTTCATGTACGTTTGGAGACTGGACACTGCGATGTCTCTGTACCTTGAGAAATGTGGATATTTTCGTTCGTGGGCGTGTTGTAGCCCTTGACTTTCGATGTCGGCACTCGAGATTATGGCTGTCGAAGATGACATGAAGTCATTTGGGTCCAAAAGATTCTGTGTAGGATTGGGACTTTTCTGAGTAGTAATTAAACCATATCCCGAAGATTTAGGCCGTAAAGGGTCCTGAGATGATTCCTGATATCTACTCATGACTGCTTCGAGACATTTCCTCTGCCAACAAAAGTCAACACAAGCGTATCCACGAGTCCAATTCGACTACTTGACAAACTCCATATGTATTCATACTGTTTGAGGATCCTAAAGACATATTCGCAAGAATCCGGGGCAGCTTATTTCGGACTTGATGAAGTGGCGTTTTTTGGATAGCGTTACATCGGGAATAACGGGCTTGAGTCGTGCCGACCGGCTGTACTCGGTCCATTATCAACAGACTAGCTAGCGGCAAAGCGTCAGCTGTGACGTCTCAAGCCCCATAGATCAATGGTGTGATTTTAAATGCCATTGCGTGATGAATATGGAGTTGAAAGAGCTTTTACAGTCAAGTTTGTATTTTTCATTATTTGAGTTAGGTAATGCAATCGTTCATGATAACTCACGTTTGTGAGTGATTAGCTACTCGTTCTTTGGGTTTACAGAGATCATTCAGGTTAGATTTATCAAGGCGTTGTGCGATTGCCTTGATTTTGGCGTCCAGTGAAAACAGTGTAGACTAGATATAATTTCAATAACTAGTATTATATTCGCATCAGCATAATATGCTGCAGCGCATTGTTAAAGATGAGATTACAGATACCACAATGTTTTGCCAAAGATTCTGTTCTTGGCAAATATCTGTTTAGTAAAGACAACTTGTTCAATAATGAGTACACATAATTGACGACGAATAACCTAACAAGTAATTGTTTGCTGATTATTTGAAAATATAAACATAACACAAATCCTTATTTGTAGATCTTAACGTTATGCCACTCAAATTTGGAATCTCCCTTCGCCCAAATTACCTTCGCGGCTGTTTTCGTTCTCCGCAGACGATGATCTTACCAATTTGCGGTTTTTGTTCCAATAAACGCCTGTCGCAAGTACGACCAAGACTAGTGTTGCAGCATAAAAACACATGATAGCCAAGAAGCCATGTGTGTACCTGGGAGCGTCCTCGTCGCGGAAAAGCTGCTGTCCAGCCAAACCACCAAGATTTGCACCCATGACAACAAGTGCCTGACCAACGCAAAGCGCTTTGGTGTCTCGCACGTTGGAAGATAACCAGGCACTGTTGATACCCTGAAAAGTTGCGTTGCCTGCCATGAAGAGTACAAAGACGGCATATTTGGCCCACTTGTCAGTGTTGAGGACAAGAGAGTACTGTACGCCTGCCATTATCAGCGCGTAGGCGGTACAGATAAAGCAGATGGGGCCGCGAAGCTTGACTCTATCCGAGACCCAGGCTGCGATGAGTGCTAGAACCACGAGGGCATAGTTGCAGACTGATACAAGGATATTCGCCTTGAACTTGTCAAAACCAAGGTTTTTGACGATTGTGGGTCCGTAAAGTAGTAAACCTCCTTTGGGAACGAGGGAGATGAAGGCTATGAGGGCATGGATCCAGATGTAATAGTTCTTGTACAGGTATCGGATGGCTTCCATGGTAGAAAAAGAACTCAGCTCCTCGCCTCGAGTTCCGTCTTCGAGCCGGATCCGGCGCGACATGATGTCACGCTCTCGGTCGGTGAATGCATCAAGAGAGGGGATATTAACAAGTGGACGCGTCCACGAAGGTGCTCGTGGAAGGAGGAATAGGAATGAGAAGGAGATAATGACTGTAAATATGCCGTCAATAAGAAACAGCCACTAGAATGAAGAAAGTATTAGCCTCATCAATGATTGGTTCAGTGGGTAATTGTACATACCTGCCAATCCTTAAGCCCAGAAGCACCATCCAAATTGAAGATTCCGGCTGCGATCAAGGAGCTTGTACCGGCAGCAACATAATTCGCCGTGTACAAGACGGTCATGCGGAGAGCGATCTCTTGCTTGGTGTAGAACATGCCAATCACAACAAGTGCTCCTGCTAGATATCCAGCCTCGAATAGCCCCAGTAGGAAACGTGTGGCGTAGAAAGATGCCTTGTTGTTGATAAAGGCTTGGAAGGTAGCGACTAAACCCCATGAGAAGCATTGAAACGTCAACCATGTGGGTGCACCGAACCTGGCAAGCATCATGTTGGAAGGGATTTCGAAGATGACGATGGCAGCAAGCAAGAGCTGGTTACCGTTGTTGACAATGTTGTTCGTGATGCCGATGTCCTTTACAAAGGTGGTTGTCATAGCGCTGCTGATGTTGGTCTTGTCCAACTGCAAGGCGAAAAAGCCCAGCATTAGGTTTCCGAGCAGGACAAGGTCGAGTCTAGAAGAATTACCGTGTTAGTCCACAGCAAATTATTGGTTGGGAATTCTGTTTAGAACAATGGCGCAGTAAAACGTACTTGAGCTTGATCTTTTTCTCCTCTCGGTCAGTCCAGTCTCGTGTCTCAGGACCGATTTCTTCCCCTTTGTTGCTACAAAGGCTCCCATGGCCTTCGCCAATGGCTTCCATGGCAGATGACTTTTCGATATCTGCTGATGGGGCCATCGCGACGAGATTGAATTGGTATGACGGCGATGTATTCAAATAAAGTCAAGAAGCAATATTGATCTAATGCCCAGAGCTGCTCTGCTCGTTTCATTTTTGATCTCTAGTCCCGAGCTGTCATTTAAGTGTCCGATCGTCAATATGTATCGGTTTTAATCGTATTGAGGTCACGCGTGATGGGATAGAGAAGATGTGATTTCTCGACTAGGCATACTAATGCAGGAAAATGGATCTGGATTTGCTTAGCTTGGACTAGTTTTCAAGAAACCGAATATGTCCGAGTACAGCCAGAGCACGCCATACTATGAATAAATTAGACACTTTGAAGAGGGGACACTAGTACTAAACTATCGTCATTCGTTTTCCGGGGTAAACAATTCTTCTTATAATTGGTCAAGCAATCAGCTCTCATGCAGGGATGCTGGTTCATGGGTTGAGCTACTGATTGTCCCATCGTTTAGCTTACCGACCGTAGCCTTAGACCGGTATGTCATTCGACATGCGTAGGTAAAATCGGTTGCTGTGGTCCTCGACGGTTATGGTTCATACCCGAGTTAGTGGATAGCAACTCGCACAATTGTGTACCCCGCAAATCCCCATTTTTATTTCTCATCATTCGCAATAGCGTTACTAAATCTGCTGATACATCGCCTATTCCATAGGTTGTTTATAGCCCTAGGTGTTGGTTAACCGAGTTTTGAATGTGCTGCAGGAAAAAAAGAGACGACTTCTAGCTAGTGTACGAATTTGTTGCTATGAAGCAAAGTCTGATGTACGAATTCAGTGAAGGTAGGGCGGAGTAAAGCTGGCAAAAGAACGACATCTTTATTGTTGCGTCACAAGATCAAAGGCAAATACCATATTCAGGGCGCTCAAATCGAAATATTTCACTCCAAGCTGCAACTGAGAATAGTAATTGCAATTTTCCAAGTTTATTTTCATAACTCAGGAACTTTCTTGGATAGATGTCTAGCATATAGCATACCATATACAAAGCTAACTTTTCTCAAGTCGGTATTCGCGGATGAATAGTGTAATAATTAAAGCACCCATTCCACATCCTAGAGCAATCGCTATCGCTATAGTTAGTACCATTGCGTATACACAAAAAACCAATCATCAATCAAGAGGGACACATACCATTCGTGGGGACCAGACTCTGTACTACCGCTTTTGTGACAGGCTCTCTTAGGTTTTCAGGAAGAGTCTTGATATATTCCACGCTGGAGGAAACACCGTCAATAATCTGGAATATATTGTCAGTGCTTGTGTCCGTGAGTGCATCATCATAAATAGTGACTTGCCTCTGTCTTGTTTGCGACGCCTTCCAAAGCAGATCGCAACAGTTCTGTCAAAGCCAGATTGTGTACCATGTTGAACACATTCGCCGCGACCAGCATTCCAGCGCTTTGGCAGAGAAACCATGTTGTTCCAGCAACAGCGATATCTTTGGCCTCGAGTGCCACAGCGAGATGCACAAACGTAGTACTTTGAGTGCTGCCCATACCTAAACCTCCTAGTACAAGGTATGAGCTGTCAAAGATGCTTGAGCTGCCGTGCCACCGAACCAGCACCAAGCAGTAGCATATGACACCAAGGGTCGTCGCGATGTAAATGACTGACTTGTAACACCCGGTGCGGCTCACGTACCAACCAGTAAGTAGTCCACCTGCGGCATTACCAACAACAATAAATACGATGCGGCTGCCGGCTGAAGCAACTGACATCCCTGCTACAATGGGGAAGTAGATCGGAATAGTATATGTAATCTGGATGATGTTTAGTACGGGAACCAAGATTGAAGTCAACTTGACTTACAATGAACTGAGACGCAGTTTGTAACGCTATAATTAAATAAGGGATATACACGTCTCGCTTGGCCAAGAGGTCCATAGGGATGACTGGCTCTTGGGCGCAATACTTCTCGACATACCAAAAGGTAACCAGTAATATCACAGCACAGGCCACCAGAGGCACAGTGTAGTGCCAGGGAGCAAGTTTACCAGCCTGATCGAGTGCTAAGAATGCTGCAATCAGTGCTGCAGGTAGCAGAGCAAACCCGACAAAATCTACCCTCTTGAGACGACTTGCGATACTTGAGTTGGTTGAGCCTGTATCACAACCAGCTATATTTGCTGGAAGCATAAATATGATCAGGACAACAGCTGGCGCTGCCAAAGGGCTTTGGAATATGAAGCACCTGTGTGGATGGGAAGTTAGAGCACACAGAGTCAATGATAGCCGAAATTTCACTCACCATCTCCATCCCACTGTGTCAACAAGCCATCCTCCCAGAGGACCGCCACATGATCGACCAAGAGTCGCCACCACGTTCACGTAGCTTCTCCATGTCGCGACTTGACGAGGAGGTAACAGATCTGTTCCATGTCAGTCACTGTAAAACCCGGGCTGTACCATTGGCACTCGCTGAATAATACCTGCAATGATGACTGCTACTAGTCCTACCATGCCAGCACCGCCTATCCCGCTGACTACGCGACCCAAAAGAACGTGCCAGTATCTAGTTCCGATACCACTTAAGTAGATCATAAGTAAATACACAGTATCGGGGCATAGGCAATGCTCACCAGATAATGCAGCCGAGCGTAAAGGTACTGTAGGAAAATATCATTGCTGGCTTCCTCCCGAATATGTCACTAGTCCTCCCATACTGAAGGGAAGAAACCCATGAATTAGCAAAGCTGAAGTCGGATTCAATATCACAAGACAGAACAAACCAAAGGTTGGCAAACACATTGTGCTAATACATATGACGTGATTAGCCACGATGCATCTGAAAGGACATTGAACTCGGATGCGATTTCCTGGCTTGTGGCGAGTACAATAGAAGAGTCGGCCTGGGCAATAAACATCCCTGCATAGCATGATTAATTCTCAAGCTTAATGTGACCAAAGATCTTTACTCACCAAAAAGCAAAGTGGGAAGAATTGACCGAGCCACAGACCCATTATTGTGAGGATGAAATTCTTGGGATTCTTCATGAGGTTTCTTGATTGTACCTTGATCGGGGATGATATCTTGGGCAGAAGTAAGAGGTGTTGTCTCATCGACCAGTTCAGGCTGGTGGTTATCGCTGTACGACATTTTTGCCATGTTTGCGATTGTTAATTCCTTTGTTGCCCAATTGATGAACGTTGGATTTGGAGTATTCAAATTTGTCACCTTTCAATAGTGAAATACGGTTTATAGCTTGGCAGAAGATTAAAGGCGTTTCAATAGCTGCATAAACACCCAGAAACCTCAACGCTCCCTCTCCAGAATTGGCTTACAAGGAAGCCAATTCATGAATTGAGCCCCATAATTGATTCGGTCCGAGACAGGTCAATCCGATGATGATTGACTCCGGCCTAGAACATTGACCGAGTACAGCCGGAAGTGGAGCGGCACTAACCATTGCGTTTTAGGAAAGCGATCTACACACCCAAAAGTCAAGGTACAGCCAATATTGGGAATGAATCTGCACTGGTTAGGTCAGCATACATAAATTGCGTCTATTCATCCTGTCCTTCTAATGGTAGTGAATAACGTAACGACTCGGAATTGTATACTACACCATCAATCAACATGAAGTCATTATACACACTATTGGCACTCACGGGCCTCGTGCAGGCCAAGAGACCAAGTATCTTGTTCATTCTCACGGATGACCAAGACTTGCACATGGAAAGTGTTGATCATATGCAATACCTCAAAGTCGGTTTTCATGCTTTACAAGTCGCTATCTAGGAGTCAACAACTAACGTGACCATCAAAAGTCCGATATTGTAGCAAAAGGAACTACATACAATCAACACTACTGTACGGTAGCTCTATGTTGTCCATCACGTGCAACCCTCTGGACAGGCAAGGCTGCACACAACCACAACGTCACAAATGTCTCCCCACCACACGGAGGCTACCCAAAGGTTGTTGATGTTGGTGTCAATGATGATTACCTGTTTCTATGGATGCAGGATGCAGGATACAATACGTACTACTCCGGCAAACTATGGAACTTCCATGGTGTGTCAAACTACGACCGCCCCTACGCCCGGGGATTCAATGCCTCGGACTTTTTGATGGACCCTTATACCTATAGGTACTGGGACACCAAAATGACACACAATGGAGAGGAGCCTGTGAGCTACGCTGGCCAGTACAACACCGACGTTGTGGCTGATAAAGCATACAACTTGCTTGATGAGGCTCTCTCCCACAAAGATCCATGGTTTCTGACTGTTGCACCTATCGCACCGCATTCCAACTGGGTATTTGACCAGAAGAATAACAAGACATATCTCTCAACCCCACAGAGTGCTTATCGTCACGAACATCTGTTCCACGATTATAAAATCCCTCGCGGTAAATCCTTCAACTCACTCATTGAAGGCGCTGCAGGCTGGCCAGGAAGACTCGACGCCCTTAACGAGAGCGTCATCCTGTACAATGACCATTACCAACGTCAACGTCTCCGTGCTCTCCAGTCAGTTGATGAGATGCTGCATGAGTTGGTCCTGAAGATTGAGGCTGCTGGCGAAATTGACAATACGTACATCTTTTATTCAACTGATAATGGCTATCACATCAGTCAGCACCGCATGCACCCTGGCAAGGAATGTGGATATGATACTGATATCCACATCCCCATGTTTCTCAGAGGACCAGGCATTAAAGAGGGCGGCGAGATCAACGTCGTCACAACACACACAGACGTTGCATCTACTATTATGAAGATTGCTGGTGTTGATAAACAAACCGATGGTGAGCTGATGCCTCTTTCAGAACCTGAGCAGACACGCGGTAGAATTGAGCATGCTGCTATTGAATACTGGGGCCATGGAGTACCAGAGGGTCACTATGGATTTTCCAGCGACCAGAATTTTGAAGCAGGAAAATTCCTCAATTATTATGTGAATAATACTTACAAGGGTCTTCGCATGTTGAATAATGAATTCAGCCTGTACTACTCCGTCTGGTGCACCGGAGAGAGAGAACTATATAACCTCAAGGTAAGATAGTCGAACAGTACGTACTTACATATCACATGTACTAACATTCACTGTGTAGGACGACCCCGAGCAAACCGTCAACCTACTGTCCAACTCGTACAACGCTCAACTTGCAGCAGCCAAGTTGAATGTTGGTGACAGACCGTTGAATGCAGTTGTCTATCGACTAGACTCTCTCATCATGGCCATGAAAGATTGCAAGGGCAAAGCCTGCTCACGTCCCTGGACTGTACTTCATCCCAAGGGCGATATTTCATCATTGGAGGAAGCTTTGCATGCCAAATATGATGCGTTCTACGCTGGCCAGCCTAAGATGTACTTTGAATCATGTGAGGCAGCTTTTATTAAGGAGAAGGAGAGCAATGATTCTGTGAATACTTGGACTGAACCAAGGCTTTCGAAGCAGGTTGAAACAGACTATAGTGACAGCTGGATTTTAGCTATATAGTTAGTATATAACTATCTTTAGTATACATAATAATAGGCATCTTGTACTGTTAAGTTCTTAAATATACAAGTTAAATATATAACACTTTATAGTTTAACAAATACTTCTATCTAACATGCCCAAAATCACTCTTGCTATCTTATTAAGCATGCAGATAAAAGTGGATTAAACTTAACCCCAACTGCCATCATCCATCTAATAATTTCAGCTCATTTTCAAATCTTCTTCATCAGCATGCATCAATCACTCAGACGAAAATCATGCAGCGCTTGTGCCCGCGCCAAACGTCGTTGTAACCTCTATCTCCCTCGATGCAGTCGGTGCATGACCAAAGATACAGAATGCACCTATCCTACTTTCACAGCCATCGCAACACCCAATCCCATTCCAGGTCCGTCGTCGGATCTCACATTGTTTCTCCCCCCAATTGACGAGGACACGACATCATTTACCCTGTCGGCGCCCTATCGACCTCATGACCTAGTTCTATCACAAACATCCGAGATACAACAAGACTTTACCGCCCGTGCAGAATTCTGCGCCAACCTATTATCTTTGCAAGCTAAATCGCTTGCAGAGGTCGGCTCCAATGTTTTCATCCATTCCTCACAAACCCTTGCATCGAATGTCTTGAGAGATGCTTTTGCAATGAGCGCCTTGCATGCCGTGCGCAACAACTCTAATGCGCGATTTGTAAACGCCGAGATAGAAAATCGCGCCTCACAGTTGATTCAAAGCATGGAATCGGACTTAGTGACCAATTGCTCGGTCGAGATGGATATGTTGGCTCCTTTACAAGCATTACTTTTTTACCAGTGTATCAGGCTGTTCACTCAGGGAAGCATAAGTCAACAGACACAGGCCGAACGCGATAATATTGTGCTTCAGTCGTGGGCACTACGGCTACAGCTATTGCAACCACCTTATAACGATCATGGCCTTGAAAATACGACATGGGAATCATGGGTGAAACGAGAGTCCATCCGTCGTACACTTATATGTATAGAGCTTGTCACCGGCACTTATACCTATCTTCGAGGACTTTGGCCCCCAGGTATCCGATGCCATCACGATCTATGGTTCACTGCCCAAAGAAGGCTCTGGGAGGCCCACTCAGCTGTAGAGTGGCGGCTGGTGTATGATACTACTCGTTATTCCACATTGCCTGTCAATATGTTGAGGTTAGATAAAGATCTGGAAGATGCTTCTCCCAGCGACTTAGATGACATAGGTGTTCTGCTGCGCGTGGCAGGAAGAGGGCTCAAGGATCTGAATGAGTGGCTTAGTCAAGATACACAAGGGCTCAAAAGATGGGGTGATATGCGTCTGCGATAGACTATATACCTAAACGAAGTGACCTAGTGCATGTCCCATTGCCAACTATAACCCGTGGACGCCGATGCGGAGGAACTTGCTATCTTTCTCAAGCTTCTCCTTAATCGTGCCGTTACCGAGTTCATCGACATCCCAAGCCGCCCATACAAACCGTCCGTGCAAGAAAGAAGCTTTGGGAGAAGCACACCAAACAGCAAACGCTCCCGGGAGGCTGACTGATTATTGTCAGTGGCTTATGGCATGTGTCTTGATCGGTGCTTACCATCGTCCCAGTTCATCATATTTTCTGTCATTCCCTTGTCTATAGTCTGGGCTGTCAGGACCGCACCTGGGTGGAAGCTTATGATCTGAGTTCTTGATGGGTGTGTCTCATCTGCAAGTTTCTGCATCAATAATGTTCCCGCGGACTTGGTTAAGGAGTATGAGGATAAGTCTGTCGGGCTGCCAAAGTCATGGATCGCACCCGTTGACACATTGACTACCCAGTACTGGATTCACATAACTTGTTAACAATACTTTCTGTCATGATAAGACAATATACCTACTTTCTTTTCTTCTCCGGTACTTTGCTGATGGACGCGATCATAAAGCTGGTGCAACGCGCGAGTATTGACAATGAATTGCTCCCACGTCTTCTCGTAGCCTTGGTCCGATAGTGTACCGGCAACATTGAAGGCGGCATTCAGTACCAGAACATCCACGTGGACACATTCGACAGACAAACCGTCAAACAGACTGTTGATACTGTCGGACTCAGACAGTTCACATACTCGCCCTTCGAACTTGGTTGTAGTGCAATCGTCTGAACTGTGTGTATGCACCTGCATAAGGTTCTCTACCGCATTATCGAGTTTCTTACGTGTTCTTCCGGTGATGATGACCTTGTCTGCCTTTGCTAGACCAAAGTGTTTGGCGATGGCGAAGCCGATACCATCTGTTCCACCAGTGACGAGTATTGTCTTCCCAGCTTGGGAAAGCGAAGGATTGGAGGGATGAATGGAGTCGTACACTTGCGCATGAAGTCGCTTTGTTAGTGGGACTGGCTTGTATGTGAATGTAGACATTTCAGAGTCGTTATATATGTCTGTAGAGAATGGAATATCAGGTTGCGTTTGAATATATTATAACCTTTTGAAGGAGAACTTTGGTTCTTATACCTTCCAATACTGCTTACTAGCTCATGTATGTTCTATTTTCATTGCGGGCCATTGTGGATCATGACATGAGGAACTCCACCCCAAGCGGCGGCCAATTGTGGATTAGAATCCACAAGTGCCCGCAAGTTTCCAATTGGTCGGCACGGCGGTTAGAGATTATGTGGATTTATGGAATGTAATGACATGCCCCTACCCTAGAGACGCTGCATACGTACATTGAGTGCCAGGACACACCGACATTGCTCTACGAAGATACCATTCAGACAACAAAAGGAGCTGCATCAGTGGCTCAGCCTGGGCCTAACCAGCAGTATTACAGGATTGCTCCACACAAACCGAAAGACAATTTAAAAACCATAGATTATCCATGCCCCTGGCCTGGCTCACCGTCACATGTGTTTGGGCCATGTTAGTAAGGTGCCCTTATGGAACGTGCTTGCATTCTCTTCTTTTTCTATAAATCAGCCTTTGGTACACGGAATATCTTAGTGCATAATATCGTTTGTGAATTCCTCCAGTACCGCATTCTCGTCAAACGTTTTTGATAGCTCGTTCGCCCGGATTGAATCTCCTTGCGCCGTCGCACAATCAAAGTCGACTATCACAGACGATACTTCGTCAACACTATAAAGTTCACTTATTTTGGTTAGTATTTTCTCCAAGCTACGCACATCCTGTGCGGACAAGCTTCTGTTGCGTAACGCCAGTGATAGATACCCTCGTGCGATGCCCACGAGAACGGGAAACGAAGGCGTGGCATCGATCCAGAAGCTCATGCAAAGCAATGCATAATAACGGTGACTTTGGCGATCTGACTGTGCCAGGATAATGCTACTTGTATGCATGACAGCAGGATTTAACAGACCGCTTTGGATGCTGTACCGTGGCTCCATCATGGCTTCAACCAGAAGCCTCTTTAGCTGTTGAAATGAGGCGTGGAAAATGGCGATTGGAGAGCTGTCGGAGGAAGCAAATGACCGCATACGAGAATTTCCAGAATTCTGAAGGAGCGGCCGAAATAAATTCAGAATCGCAACGTGATACATGGTACTATGGTACTATAAGCCAAATTCGCGTAGCAGAGAGAAACAAAGATAACACTCACTGGAAAATATACACATGTAACGGACTGTGACTGTTACGAACCAACTCGTTCGAAAGTGTGTCTGCCCACGATAGTAACTTTTGATACTTCTCCTCAGCAAAAGACAAGGGAGTCTTTTCTGTGATAGGTGTAGTTGGTAGAGAGTTATAGAATATCGAGACCTCTTGAACAATAGACCAGAGTCTACACATTGCTGGGAAGGTGCAGCCCATATAAGCTGGCAAAGAATGGGCCGGCCATCGTGTCTCGGTTGTATCAGCGTTTCCCCAGCTGCCATTGCCTGGTATTGGCAAGATTGGGGGGCAAGGGATGGGTTCTCCACCATACATGGTACCATGAAATCTATCAATATTAGCCACTCAGAAGGTCAAAGAAAAAGTGGCCACTATCCTGCAATCAGGTAATGCTAATGTCTACTTGGTGTTCTAGGCGTGTTTGCTGCCTGAGATGACTTACGTGATGTAGCCGTAAGATCCCCAAGCTGCGTGAGAAGTCGCTCGTATCTGCTCCGGCGACATTTGCAAAAATCTTGTCTCTTCTTCATGAATTGCTCTTGAGCCGAATAATCGAAGGCGTTCCCCCATAGCACGGCCTTCTGCCAAAAGGTCCGTCCCTAACTTGTCCTTGCCAAGCCAGATACAGGCTATTGAGAATAATGATATGGCGGACAAAGTAGTGATAGAATCTGAGCCGCGATAGGAATACCATAATTGTTCTGCCTCGTGTTGGAAGACATGGCTTAAAGCGAACGCCTTCTTGTCGATTCCGATGTAGCAAAGCTTTCATGGTGTATTAGGTAAGAGATAATTCGAAAACATAGGGGACGGCCTTTACTCACACAACCCATACATAATACGGAGCTAACAAGGAAGGGGGAACAGTAGTTGAGGCGCTGTTCGACTAGATCTGAGAGGAACAGATCAGCATCAAAGTAGCCGAGTAAAGCATGATCCGTTTCCAGATATGTCGATATTGCCCCAGCTGCAAATGTGTTGCTGATTGGTATCCTGGTCCAGTAGTTGATATTAAGTGAATTCAGTCGTGAGTCACACCATTGACGTGGTGGTGATGGGCTGGCAACATGCGAAGGGCTCTTCGGGGATCCAGGAGAGGCCGGTTGTTTAGTTGCGTCCAACTGAGATGGAACAATAGTCGTCAAAACTCCTGGTATACTGCCCATATTGGCCAAGACTTTACCATCGATTGATGTCGCTGACTTTGACCAGTTGCGTTTTTCGAGACGACCAAGATCAATTTCAGGTAGGTCTATCGGTTCCAAAACAGGATAACAAAAGCTGTGTTGGATTGTCAACTCGTACTCTACAAAAGACGGAGTCGGCGGGAGTGTCCCAAGAGCACATTTATGGCTTGACGGTTGCCTGATGGGCGCAGGCTCTCCGATAGAAGCCAAGATTCCGCCGACATCTGGAGTAGATTTTAATTGACGAATGACGGATAAAGCATCTTCTTCAGAACCATTCCGTAGACGGTCTACTAGAGCATTAAGAGTCTTAATCTCTTGTTGGAGTTCTCCGTTCTTTTCTGTGAGGGTTTGAGCGCTAGTCCCTTCATAGCGGCAATCAGCCCCGAATTTAGTGCAATTACTGCATGCAGGGCGTTGACCGTCGCACTGTACTGCGTTAGAATCTTGTCTGCTGGTGATCATGTCAGACTCTTACCTGAACCTTCTTTTGACGACATCGATTGCAAGCGACCTTGACCGCAACACGCCGTCTCTTGAGAGGGGTCGAAACATAGGGTTCCTCTGTCTTTTGGGACTGCGCGTCAGATTGCGCTGCACCTTGAGTAGGTTTGGCCAGTAATGCGGGTAGGCTAGGTTTCATCTCGATCTTATATAGAACAATTAAATTGAATATGAGCACACAATTACATCATGTGTTATGTGTCATGAAGACAGCGTGAGTGAGGCGGTTCGGAAAAATGTTCATCCTCGGATCAGCTCTAGTACTGACTAGCTTAATATACTTGGTGTGGGGTAACTAATGAGTGATGCATCATTCCTAAAATAACTCATAAATTGCGCTATCGACGGTGAAACGTAACGCTTCATTTAGACAACCTCATTCTGTGGATATCCTTAGATCCTTGTCTCGCAGCTAAGTTATCTGTTGAAAGAATCGCACGCTAGATCTGCGGCCTCGTGCATGGGAATTTCGGGCTAGCCTTATACTATTTCCGTATTTTTATCTACAGTTTTTATAATTTGATGGTTTTGCTGCAAAGTCTAATGACTTCGGCGACGGTATTAATTACAAGGGGTAGGGCTTATAGAGTAACCTTATTCTCACACAATACAAAAGCAGTACATGCTTAGTAGTAGCCCACTTTTCCTTCCTTCGTCACAACCAAGATCGTACAAGCGCTTGAATGCCAAGAACCAAGCTTCCAAGTTAGTTAACTAACCCAGACCGTGATCCCTGTTACTAATACGATCACAGTTTTTATAATAACAAACTGGATATTTACCGCAAGCTTTCTCTATTTACCATATAGGTCTATATATATTGTCCTCTTATAGACGTATATATATAATATAATCTAAATTATGAAAACATTTTAAATATTTTTTTTTTTTTAAAAAAAAACTAGTATTATAGTATCAAGCTCTAAAGGCAGTTAACTTGTATTATAAATGAAATCCCGGGTTTCTGTAGACTATTCCCCCTACTCAAGATCGCGAGGCTACTAAGGCCAAATCGAAGCCGCTATTCGGCCCCCCAACTTGCACATACGTTGAAAGAATACATGTTCGGGTTGACCGTTGGTAAAAAACACCAACACATTCACTGGTCTGTGCACAACCTCTCAAGCATTCGCCAAAACTTGCAGTCTGCAGGAAGTCTAGTGGAGAATACCCGCCGTCTCTTGCGCATATCAGGTAAAATATGACACCGTTATAAGTATACGTGGTGTCATATCCGGGATCGCCGCAGGCAAATTGTTGTTGAGGCTGGGGGGCTACCTCTGCCGTTGTCGTTCCAGCTTCAGTGGTGGTGGAATCGGGTTCAATGGCAGCCTCCGTGGTTGTTGGTGGTTCAGCCATGGTAGTAGCCTCTTTCGTTGTTGGTTCAGCTTCCGTGGTAGTGGAGTCCTCTGGTTGAGTCATGGTCTCAATGTTGGCTGTAGCAGTATCCATGATATCTGTCGAAGTTGTGGTATCGACGTCGCTGATAATGTCTGTACTGGATGTGTCATCTTGAGTAGTCGTGGTTTCTGTTGTTTCAGGAATAACAGTTGTATCAGAAATCGCAGTGTGGGAAGTCTCGATCTCTGTCGTAGTTTGGGATTTCATGTCGGAGATCGTCGAGACTCCTGTTCCATCACTGGAGGTGGCTGTGGAGTCCAATATATCAGATGTCTCTGTTGACTGTGACGTGAAAGCAGCTGTAGACTGAGAGGTTGAGTCCCCAGATATGGTGGATACACTTGAACGTGTTTCGAGATCTTCCCTGACAGTGAGGGTAGATGTCTCTTGACTGCTTATGTCACCCGGTCCTTGGGTGGATGACTCAGTGACAGAGGATAAACGTGTCGTAGATCCCTGGAAGGCAGATGTCTGGGTAGTCAGAATAGTTGACTCGGATGAGACGAGCGCGGTAGACTCTGGGGGCTCCCCGAAGGTTGATTGAGCAGAGAGACTCTTCTCTGCCGTCGCAGTGTCAGTCCTAGAGACACTAGAAGTCAACTCATCTAGACCGATCAGTCTGCCGTTTTGACATTGATCAACTAGAGTAACAATTAGCATCTGATTTCGAAAGACAGAGAACTACCATACATACCATTGTAAACTGCTAGGTTGACAGGCACACACCCCGATGGTCCGGTGGTAAAGGTGATATAGACCTGACCACTTGCATCTTGACAGAAGCCTGCCTCACCGTTTGGTAACTCCGAGTTCCTGAAAGTAAGTGTACTGCCAGAGTCTGCGAAACCTGAAATAATGCTGCCCCCAGGAGGACGGCCTTGTGCAGATAGCTCTTTATAGTCCTCCCCAGAGTAATAGATAGGCATGCCGTCGTCAAATAGTTGACCTTGGGCCAAATTAAAAGTTGTTGCGAACGTGCAGACATTAGGGTTATTGTTTCCAATGAACCCGCTGTTTGCCCGTCTGTAGATGGATCGTCTTTCGTTATCGGTGGTTTGAATGAGGAAGATGACGATTCGTCCGGCAGGTTCGATGATATCAGTGGACGTCGTGGTAGCTTCTGCGTCAATTGTGGAGGTCATCACCGTAGAGATATCATCGGTGAGTGTTACGATGTCAGAACTCGAAGGTGCGGCAGTTGAATCGGCGTCCAAATTGGAGGATTCGGAGTTGACGAGAGAGGGTTCGGCGGTATTGATCCCGTCTGAAGTCAAAAACGAGGTCTCAAGACCCAGCGTATTTTGAACGTCCGTACCTGTCACAAAGTAAGTACTTTTCAATGGGCGGTCCAAGGATTTCATACTCATAGAGGATCTTGTCATGGAGATCGAAGTGTTTCGCCCAAAGGTAGGACGAAAAGAGGGTGCATAAGGGAGCCGACCGGAATCTTGTGCAGATGGTTTCTCATTGCCTGATCCATCCGACGGCAGAAGGCCGACTTGGGTCGTGACAGCAGCAAGGTAGGTAGACAGGTACGTGATACACCATGTGTCTGCCGGTGCCTCTACAGCGGCTAGGTCATTCGCCAAGACATCTTCTGCCACCGTCAAGAGAGCCGCGATGAAAATTATGGCCCTCATCTTCCTGTAATGATAGACCCAAAGATGTGATACTGACACCTGTTGTCTTGTTAAATCCGACGTGATGACGGTCGGCCTTTTAAGTGCAATTAGGGGCCAATATTTTGTATCCCTGGAGATGAAAATAAGGCTGTTTTAATTTCATTTTTGCAAAATGTCTTTGTTGGTGGCTGCTGTTCCGTCATGTCTCTGCAGGGAGAATTCAACTGCAGCTCGCCACTCTCAATAGAAAGCGGTGGGTTGGTTTCCTTTATGTTGTCTTTCTACAATATTCCTTTGTTGGTGGCGTCTGTTTTGTCGTTTCTCTGCAGGGAGAGAGGTATTCCAGCTCGCCACATTTGACCGCCACAGACACAACGGAGTATTCGCTCCTGTCCTTTAGTCGCAGCATCTACTGACCGGTGTATTTCACTCGGGGCAAAGCACAAGCTAACCTTACATAATTAGTAGGTACTGCTAAACATGTAGCTGGAAAGAAATAGTCCTTCTTATTTAACTACTGCTCTTGCTTACAATAGCCGAACGAAGTGAGACAATCCACGCAAACGGGGCTGGAACCTCAATTTCAAGGTCTAGACCTAAAAAGAAAAATGGTATGTCGTGAAAGGCTACCGCCATATCTTTGCTGTCTTTACAGTCAGCCACCGCCATTAAAAGCCCAAATAGCAGAAAATATTAACATTCCTCTAAGGATGTCTCCAAAATTGATTTGAGCGCAACTGTCTGAGGTCATCGCTTCTGCTGCAGAAATGGACCAGCTTGTTATACATGGTTTTACAGGATGTTACTACACTTCTCTATTTGGAAATTCCTTTCATTTTAGTTCCATCGACGGGTATATCGTGCGAGCCACAAGGGTACGGGTCTTTGTCTTAATGACCAACCACAGTTATGTAAATTCGCGAAGTAGTTAGACAGTGACAACACGGAAGGCATCCGAGGAAACGCGTGTACCCTACATGCTCAAAATCCAGATAGAAACACTCTTGTACCAAGTTTTAAATCTTTTCACTGCCCGAATCTATTCATCTCGCAACGTTTGAAGTAAAGAAGTACTTGCCTACTCTGCCACATATCTAGTGTGCAAACCAAAACATTTCATTCTATTTGATAACAAGATGTTCAAGCTGTACACTTGAACTACAAAAACGGCCAAACACAACAGAGTGATGAAAACCACCAAATCATCTTTTACTTGATGTACCTATCCAGAATCCGCAAGACTGCTGTTCTCTTCTCTTCGGTAGCTCGGGATAGAGGAGATCCACCACTCATGTCTGGCCTATTTGGCTCGGCATGATAAGTAAGTAGGAGCTGGACGACTCTGGAATCCCCTATCTCAGCCGCTCGCGATAACGGAGTCCTCCACATACCTAGTCCCGCTTCGTTTACTACGTTGGCAAGAAAAAACTGGAATCAGTATCGTCAGCTTTAAGGGGCCTTGTGAATGGGTAGAGTGTGCCTTACTAAAGCATGGAAGGCTTGCATTACAGCCAGAACTGCATACAGAAAGATTAAAGTTCCAAAAGAAACATGCCGGCGCCATACAAACGAATAGACAAAGACTGTAAATGCCCCAGTCGTAACTGCAGCCGCAATTCTTACCCGGATAGAAGTTATCATAGCACAAAATCCAATAACGTATGCCCCGGTTGTAGGGGACCCTTTCATGCAAGTTCGGATGACGAAGGCTTTTATGAGAGGTTTGATAACCCAAGCAACAATTACTAATAGTGAACTGAATAGAATCGATAAATAATATGATTGAGTGTCGAGAAAATTGGTGAGGCCGCCGATGGTCGCCGAAAAAGACCTCGTAATATACCATCCAACCATAGATTCGGAGAATACCAACCCTTTTACCAGAGATACTAGATCCTGAAGAACCTAGTGTCAGTACTGATGCATGATGTATATGTTTCTAACGATCATAGAGTTCTCTCTCTTACTGGAATTCTTTTGTCTTGCTTAATGGCTTGGATAATGGTCCCTCCAATAAGAGGCTCTAAATGATACCAGGCCACGTAGTCATAGTTGACTTTGGCACCATTCATAAGTAAGATACCAAGAATAGTAGTCTTACTAAATTCTATGGCCACCGCTAGTGGTATGTGGTGACCAGTGCCTTCGATGTTGGCCCCGTTTGCAATTAGCATTTCCAAAATAATATTGCGACCATATCGAGCGGCAAGTGAAAGCGGTGTTCGACCATAGTAATCACTTGCGTTGATCCCAACTTTCGCGCATTGTTCCGGTTTCAAAATACCTCTTAGAGCCATTGTCATTCCTTCTTTTGAAATAATGTGGAATATTGTTGTACCTTTTGCCCATGAAGTCGAAGGCGCTAGCAGTCGGGCGATTCGCAAAAGTTCTTGCAAGACGTCATCTGATGGCCAGGAGAAGAATTCCTGGTCGTTTTCGGATAGGTTGGTAGCATGGAATACCCATGACGTTGTAGCATAATGCAGAAAGGGAAATGTTGTTCTGATATCGTCTTGAGGTTTCCGTAACTCAGGCTTTTCCATTGTTGTGTAGAAGTAGCGCAAACAGGTCATCAGTAGCCTGTGGTGTGCAATTTCTGCAACTGATTCTTGCTTGATGTCGTGTCTGAGGAGAGCTAGACCCTTTTCAATGAAGAAATCTCTTACTGACTGATGGATGAACTGAACTACACCCGAGTCTACCTGATGCTCTATAAGGCCACGACCGAGTACTTGAATATTCTTGAGCATTCCCTTATCATTGTATGGATACACTTCCTCGCTAGATCGAAGTTCAAAATCGTGTTGAGTGCGAGAGCTTATGGTAGCCCAGCGAAGCTCCGTTAGCGTCAGAGGTCTCGATGCAAAACATATCCAGTCGATGAGTTGAGCAGAGTCGAAATCCATGTTCTGGGCCACTTCACAGTAAAAATCGTCTAGCGTTGGAGGAATCCTGTGGACTTCAGCCTCTATTCTCTTTTTGCCAACTCGATCTCTGTCAAGTTGCAAGACTTTGTTAGTGACGAGACATGCCCACAGGAAAACCCCTTCGGCATGATTTGAGATATATTGTGCCAGATTGGACTCTGTCGTTTCAGTAAATGACGAAAGTCTGTTCTCCACAAACATCGATATGTCCCTCTGATTTTCCATCTCCATACATATTTGAAGCGCTCCCGGAAAGTGAATAACGGGATAGTGACGGCAGGTGAAACAAATGTGCAACGGTCTCAGATGGCCTACCGAAGCTCTCTGAATCAGTGAGCAGCATTCCTCTGCTATAGTCTTAGCATTGCTCTCACCGGACTCGTCCAGAGCATCAATGAATAACACGACTGGCCGAGTCTTCAAAGCCACCCAGAGCGATTGTTGAAAATATTGGCATAGACTGCCTGGTGCCCACTGCCAATCCTCGTCATGTTCATCAGACACCGCTCTACGCCATTTCAAGGCGTCCTCGAGGACCTTTAGCGCCTCTGGAAGCTCACTTTGTATTTGGCACAGAAGTGACCGAAACATGCCCTCTTCTGTCTTCTGAAGCGCGGTACCACGACCATTAAAGAAGAAGGAAAGGACAAGAGGTGCATCTTTGCCCTTCTGTACTGCTGTTATATTGTCGCGAGCATACCGGAGTAGTGTTGATTTTCCAGAGCCAGGTTTTCCTTTTATCCATAGTAACGACTGATCAAGAGATTTCCACTTCTTGAATCCTTTGTGCTCAAGTAGCCACTTGCATGTGCCTGCAGCTTCCGTGCTGATCTCTGTTGGTCGACTGTCCATGCCTTCAAAGGCCAGTGATCTTAGACAGAGTTCAGACAGACTCATTTCCCTTGTTGACTTGGACTGGACTTTGATATAATTAGTGAATATTGGTGAATATAATTTATTAATAGCGATTACTTCATACCATGGTTGTTTGTGACATTTCCAAAAATAGGATTGCCGTGAATTTCCTTGATGTCGTTGTGATTGCCCCCGTACTTGTCTCTAGCAACATTATCACCAGAACCATAATGGGTCTGGCTAATCAAGTCCTCCTCTGGCAATGAAGGATCTATTTCGGATAGGACCTCGATCGCATCAGCTAGTTTAGCTAACTCGTCTTCAGTGGCCGCTTGGGCTGTGTGCTGGAGCACTAACAGCTGCGTGTCTTCAACCATTCCCTTAGCCAGCACTTCAACACGCTTTCCTTTGCCTAAGCTCTTTGCGGCTAGAGCATACCGCTTTATCCTGGGGGTGTCTTCCGAAGGGGAGACAGCTTGGAAGATCTTCTCTAGCTGCTTTGCTTTGGCCTTGCAGCTATCTAGAATTGTTTTGATTGCTTCATATGTCCCATCATTGGCCTTGCCATCGATGTGTTTTTCGACATTTCGTAGGATGTCGCGAACAAGAGCTATCTTGTCGTCAACGTCTTGGAAGGCTTTTGGAAGATCTTTGGCATTCTTGAGGGAGTGGGAAAGCTCCGCGATGAACTGAATGATTCCAACAATAGAGCCGATGAGGCCGACAACCTCGATTCCTGACATTGGGTCAAATAATGTGACGTACGCTCTGAAAGATACAGTATATTCGTCAGCCGATAGTTGTCACACTGTTGTCTCAGTTGGACTCACCTGGAGAAGGAGAATATTGATGCCTTCAAAGAAAGACTTGAATGCGTTATTGGGCAACCATCAACTCACTTATAATGTCAGCAAGAGAACCATCAGGAAAACGCGCAAGTTTAAAATCTGTGATAAAGACTTTTGAATGTGATGGATGAGGCAGACCGCCAGTTCTAAAAAGGGGGAAGGAGCCGAACTAGGCGTTAAAATCAGTTTGAGCCTTTTGGAATATTCATCTTTGATAGGTCAGATGGACGTGGCTTGCAGATTGTATTTTTGCACAGCCATTAAAAGCGCGCTGACAGTTCTGTATATCCCTGTAGGCGTCGAATTCCTGTCAGCCTGTTTAACAAAACCAACAGCCTCGAAGCACGAAAATAGCCAATGACACAATCAATCGAGGGAAATAGGTACTATGTAGAAAAAAATCTTCAGTCGAATGTACCAACGACAAGTGACATACCAAAATTACATTATTATACCCTATGAATGTATGGTTACAATGGATGTTCATGAACTCTATGTACTCTATAGTTTTGTAGATGCTAGGATCCCTGTGAAAACATGGGTAGGGGTGTTCAAGGATTTGATAATAAAAATCGCCTTGGAGGAAAACATGCAAGGCGTAATAAGTGTGCTGTGTAGCCTTATGTCCAACCAGACCTACCACTGGAACCAAAGACCAATAAGACAGCTTACTTCCGGCAGAATTCAAAACGATCGAAATTTACTTTCTATGCAATAGGCGTTAAAATTATTATCGGGATATTAGCCTACATATTTACTCAAGCCGAATACCTATAATGCAATATATTGCCGAATTAAAATCGCGTTACTGTCGTCATTAAACTTTTTAAAGAGGAAGGTTAATGAAGTTGAAACACGTAGTGTGATATTATTGGTAGCCTTATTCTATACTTGCTAACTTGGTACTAGGGGGTATTCAATCTCACCCCCCAACATTCGTTCCTTAGGTAGGGCAGCAAATAGGCAGGTAACTCGCAAACGAAAAGTACTCAGATTTACTACCATAGCTGTATATACATAGATCCAAGTACCTTTTGAATGATTATTCAGCTGATAGGTCAACAGCAAAGGTACCTAATTCCACTATAAATTTAGCCGTATTTAGAAGTACTTTTTCGTCTGCGAGTTAACTGCCTGCCTATTTGCTGGTCAGTCCCTTACACCCAAGCAACAAAGGTTGGGGGGGTGAGGTTGAATCCTCCTAGTACTGGGACCCCTCATTACAAGTTCCCCGCCTGAGTTTCTTTCCTTCTTCCATCTCTTTATTCTTTAGCGATCATGGCAGAACTCGCCCTAGCCGTTATTCCACTTGGAATAACGGTTACATCTGGTCTTATCAACTATCTCAAAAATTTCAACGGTCATGATGACGATCGTACTCGACTTGCGCTTCAGGCTGAACGTTTCAGAAGCACGTTTCAGTCACTTGGTGTCATTTTCAAGCGGTCCCAGCTGAATCCACAACTTTCTTGCTCAGTTTCAGAGGCTTCTGCTTGTCTTAGAGAATGCCAAAATTCATTGAATGAACTGGACACCCTTCAACAGAAATTATTTTCCACCGCAGGTAGCGCCACGAGAGCAACTCCCGACACGCGTGTAAAAGACAAGATCAAAGATGGCTATAAAAAGCTGTTATACCCGCTACAAAAATCTGATATTGAAGACCTGGCAGGAGCTTTGGATAAGCTTTCAACAACTCTCGGTTTAGCCCTACAAATGCTTCATCTGTAAGCACATCCGAATATTTATCATTAACTAGAGCTGACAAACCTCAGGGATGAAGAATATTTGACGCGAAACCTTTTGCAACAACAGAAAGTCGAGATTGAGAAAACTGCAGTTATTAGCCTCAATACATCGTCCGCTATCAAGGAATTACATCAGCCTATTTCGGAAATTGGATCGTCCATCCCTGTTCTCCAGTCTTCCGTTCAGGCTATTGTTCCTCATCTCGATCAAAGGTTTGATCAGATGGAAGCTCAAATGAAGTCAATTTTGGAAATGGCTGGAGCTACAAGATATCAAGATCACACCCGAACAAACCAGCAGTTTTCATACCACTCTGGAGAATACGGTAACTTTCTAGCGGCGGGTGAGAGTCGCACGGAGCAGACTACGCTTGTCACAAGAGGGAACGCGGAACCCAATTGTTCCTGCCGACTAAGACGCGTGCGTAACAGAAAGTACTTTGCACTGGGCCCTGTTCATCTGACTGAAGAGGTGTTATCCGACATCTGTCACGAGAAAGATTGTGACTTCTACATCCCCAAAACAGGCTACGAGAAGACACATACCATTCGTTTTACTGGTTTGGCATCTTGGTTCCAAAAAGGTATTGAAGTGTCATTATCCAGTCGTGTTCAGGCTAGGGGTTTCTCTCTTAGTCCATCCTTTACTTATTTTCCAGTTGTCGATGACAGAGTTTCGCCAGCTTTCTTAGTTATGACACTTGTTCACGAGGCAAGCTATCTTGGTCGTTTTGATGAGAAAAAGTCAAAGATAATTCTGCACAATGCGCAACGAAAACTCCAAGAGTTGTTCCGCTCAGGAAGGGCGAGCCCTAATGACGTGACCGAATATGGTGATACCATACTTCATCGCCTATGTGACATAGTAAGATCAGACGAGGTCAAAGATGAAAAGACTATTTGGTTAATTTTGTTAGGTAAGCTCCTATACATACTCTGTACATATAGCAGATTCCCCATTCACCCGTTCGACATGTGAAGGCTTGATCAAATTTGTTGTTGCCACAGGCACATCTATCACATTCCGCAACATTTTGGGAGAGTACGTACCCAAGAATGCACTAATACATTCAGCTGACCACTTATCAGTTTGGCATTGCATGAAGCAATTAGTTCGACGTTTGTTCCGTTGTCGATCTATGGCCAGCTAATCGCCGGACATGATGTAGAAGATCGCTGTCGATCCTTTAGATATTCTTCTTTTATCACTGGTGGAATGCTCTATTATTACAATCATAACCAGATGGTAGCCAATTGTAAGTCTCACCATCTCTTTTGTCCATAGCCTATAATTCTCACTATGATCTAAGAAGGCTTACCACATTTAACAGTCAAATTCGGCCCTTTGAGCTTAGCTATATTGCGAAAAAATCTACTAGAATCAGATCGACTCTTATCTCTGTATCCTCATATGATTGAGGAAATAAGCTCCGAAGGAGATACGGTGTTACATTTAGCCATGCACAGACTGGAAATCTTAGAGGCATTGGCGAAGAAAGCAAATCCATCACTCTGGATTCATTTGAACCATGATCACGGGACGGTTCTTCACCATGCAATACAACTCAGTCACGAGAGATGTAGTGTTGGAGAAAGTATCGAACCTGCTTGTTGTCCATGCACACTACCGCTCCGGATCATTTTAGATGCTGGATGCCCTATTATACCCCGCCGCGATTTCTGTCATGGCCATAGCTTTTCAGCTAAACATTCAACGTCCTTTTGCAATCCTTCTTACCACTGCAAATTACTTCTGGTACAGGAGCTACGATGTCGTCGTCGGCAGCTGCGAGACCTGGCTCGTGACAAGCTTTCAATCACAGAGTTCAGCACTTTTACACATCTGGAGGAGGTACCCGATGCTGACGCCATCGAGATGGATAAATTGCTTCGCCAGAAAAGAATCCTTGGTCTTGGCCCGCTATCAGCCTTTGGAGATGAAGACTTAACAAAAGAGGCTGGCTATCATTCAAGATCAATATACTTTGACTTGAACACTCCAGAAGATGCGGATATATTTTTTGACTCTGGGTTCAGCATGGTCTGTGCCGATCAAGATTACAGCTCCTCAATAGATGAAGCGCTCTTTGACAAACCTCAATTTGGGAAGGACGGCATTCGTTTTGTTTATCTCGACTATGCAATATGGTTATTTGAACACGAAGCCCCCTTGTGGAAATGGAGCTATAGATTCACCAGCCCCATGCCTTCTATTTACGTTCTTGCCGACATTCTCGGTATGCAACGCTATGAATATCCCGGCCAAGACAAACCAAAAAATACGGCGGAAGAACATTTATCCAAGTCAACTTCAGTCGATAACTGCTCTTGTATATGTTCACCTGGTGGCTGTACCCCTTTCACTTCCAGAATGAAGTGGCTTGCACAACCCCATGAACAAGTTGAGAATTTGACACTTCAAGGATTTACATCTCGTTTCGGTTCTCACGTGGAGGTACACGGAAGAAAGTTGAATCTAAGCCACCATGTCATCATGGTGCGACAGGCAACATTTGCTGCATTGGGATTGAGGCATACGTGTGTGGATCGGCCTGGGTGTAGTCGGTTTATAGTTTTTCCCGATTCGGTGCTCTTCATCGACCCAGTGACAGAATTAGAGCCGGACGACCAGGAGTTCGAGATGCTCAATATAGATTCAGAGGTAAGAAATCAGTTGGAGGAGGTGGTTTTCATGTTCCAAAACTTTGTGATGCATGGGCACCAAACACCTATTTCTACCGAATGTGATAGTTCTGATGTCGACTATTCAGATTTCGACAGACTTAGTACTCTTTGCGTGGATGATACTTACTATCAGCGTATCTTAGAGTTCTGGGAGGATATATGGGGAGAAAGGATGCAGGTTGCTCAGGATGCCATCGCCAAAGGCTGGGAAGACCGAGATGGGCTGGATGATTGTATCCAAATCCTAACATGCGAGGAAGCGATAGAAGAATCGGAACAGAGCGTTCAAGATGATGAAGCCGAATTCTACAGAATTATACAACACATCCAGGATATTTAGATAATTTATAAGGTACGAACAAATGACTTTTTTTGCTGATCAATAAGAATTAAGATGTATGATTATAGTTGATATTAGTCTCAAGAATAAAGAATTGGGTACGACAGTAATCTAAACTTTTTTCGTTGAGACGATGCCCCTGCTTGCCTTTTTCACTTGAAAGAGGCTACTTGTCGAGTACAAATTGACTCACTGTAGTTCCCGTTGATCCATTGAAACTAGGCAAGGAAAGGTAAAGTTTTATTGTTTTTCATCGATTTACTCGTTTTTTCATGCTTTTATTTGTCCAGACGGTGGCAAGTACTGATGCTTATCATTATCACCACATCACTTTACCGAGAGGCTGAGTTCCTCAAACTCACCATGAACCCCAAGAACGAAGTATCCTAGTCCATCTGTAGACCATTCTCATACCTGTGGTCAGCCAAGGATTAGATGGAACAGGATCAAAAGACGTTTTGGTTTTTGGTACGTACTACTCCTTGATACATACTGCTTCATCACTTTGGACTAGAAGACAACAGTCATACTCTACGCATTATTCACCAACTCAATGCCAACAAGAGAGTAAACATCAATGGCCTTGGACAGCGTGGACTGTGACAATGTGGAGAATGTTGCCACTGTGGTTACCAAGGAATTTATGCACGTTGAGAAATACTTTAAGGACATAGCCTGGGATTCCAGATATCAACTTGTGGAGGAGTACTTCGAGGAGCAGGGGTTGGATCTGCCGTTCGATCTGGAGAAGCACATGTCTGATACGAGCGATGAGGAGGAAGCTGGAGAAACGCGGGTCAAGGAGGAACCTCGAGAAATCGAGATTAAGCAGGAGAACGATGGCTAGAAACCAGAGGCTACCTTCTTCTTTGAACTCTACCCTAAACTTCACAACAAGAGTATCACAACTTCGATGCTCACTCAACACCTTTTTTTTGCTCTGGTCTGAGGAGATGTCTTATAGCGAAATTGTATCCAACAAAACAACTATACATTGAGATCCCCTGTTAACATCATTACAGCTTGGTTTTGTAGAGACAGTTAAGTATAATTTGCTCTTAAACAACGTTCCAGTAGAATAAACCGGCTGCCGTGATAGATAAAACCCCAGGTCATCGAATCTTGTCTTTGCTCTTTGCAGACCTAATACACTGAACATCCGTAGTTCCACTGACATCCGCGCTACCCTGCACTCCTTCGAATTGAACAAATCCTCCACCCGAAATTTACCCACAGACTTATCGCCGTTTCTTCGAAGACGCTTAGTTACAATCATCGCATCGAAGCAGACAAGCTGTCATGCATCCAGTTCGCTGAAGAGCAGACTTGCGATCAGGTCCGCCATAGTCTATGTAACGTCAGTCATAGTCCTAAGTTCGAATTTGTAACACTTACTGCTGTGGCACTCGGAGGTACATGTAAGACAAGAGCCCTGGAAGGGAGCTCCAGCGCTACATCCAGCCATAACCGTAGAAACGGCGGAAAGAGCGAGGAAGATGAAAGCTGTAGGCTGCATTTTGAAAAGAGAGTTGAATCGGAAGTAGTTGGTTTGGTTTAAGTGAGAGATGATGAGCTGCTTGACTTTACTTTGAGAGGAATTTATAGGATATTTATATAATAATAGAAGACACACCGATGTTCCGTTGCCCAACTCATAATTTTAACATTTAGACTTGAAAATAAGCACTAAGGTTAAAAACATCCTTATTTTCTTATCAATCGCCAACATACCAATCGGATCGTGACGCAAGTATCCCACATCCCATTACCCACTTTCCATTATACACAAAATCCACTTCTCGGATCCTTCAGTCATCGCACTTTACTTTCAATGTAGATCTTGGGGAAATGCCGCATTCATCGGCCCCTTTCAGGATCAGATAAGTGGGAAAGCGGCTTACATGTCTCGCATGTAACATTCCTTCCTACGGCTACATAGCCTGTTGGAGTACAACTTTGTGGGTTTCATCACGAGGTCCACTTTACAGGAAGGACTTTGGTGTTGCTTTGACTCACAAGGTGACTTCATTTCTGGATCCATTTTGCTTACACGGGATGCCACTTATGGATGTGTCCGATGGTCCGGCATCATTTTATCTAGGATGCTGTCCTGAGTTGTATCGTCTTCCACGTCCCCAGCCGCAATTATGTTCCTTCAATGGAGAAGTCTGGAGCTACGACCTCCGGTGTCGCTTACATGGACCTCGGAAACGGTTTTCCGCAATCGAAGAAGTTGCTTAGCCGGGATCACGGACAGTCGACCAAAGACCGACGGACGATCAACCATCAATTTTACTACATACATATGACAAATGAGATGGATCATGTCCGGGATTAGAACAAGCGACCTCAAAAGAAAGTGAATTCGTCACCATCAGCCGCACATCACACTTCACGTACTGGGAGGCCTGTCAATCTCAGTGCTCAATTAATCTACTGACAGAAGTCCTGTAATCAGGCCTGGCCAGTCCATCGTATAGAAAACTCAATACAACACCCTTAGCCTCCGACAGGAAGCCACCAAAAGACAATAGCTGTCTTGCACATGGCACTACTACATCTAGATACATGGGTGTCTCAATTCCATCATCCTCAAATCCCATTCTCCAGTTCTGTGGCCGAAATCCACCAACACATGTTTGTTTTTCTCCTTCATTCATAGCCCTCTTCAACGGTACCATGCTGGTTCCCAGTAGCTGGCAACACATCCCACATGGATTCACCCTCTCCGACCACCATGGAGTATGCCAATCGAGCGTAATGCTCAGCGGGTAGGACCAGCTGTGGGTCAATCTCATCATAACACTCAATCAACTGGAAGAAAAGCCATGGGACGTGGAGTTCCATCATTCCCCAGTGCTTGACCTCGAAGCGGGACTGACCGCGAGCTTCCCCGGGCGGAGTTGCGTTGATCACAAATCCCATTGCTTCGATAGCCTTGATGAGCATTTCGGCAGCTTCAACAAAATCTCCATTCTGGCGGCAACGGATTCCAGCGTACCCATAGAGATCGCAGAGTATCCAGCGAATCTGCTTGGCAGGCTTGCCGCGGTACGTCTTCTCGACTCCCTTCAGCAGCTTAGTGGCTTTGTCCAAGTCAAAACAGGTTGGACAGGACAGCTGGTCGTAGAATTGCTCATGAAGCTCCTTTCGCTGAATTCGCACGGCCTCGGTAGTCTTGTGTCTTTCCTTGCAAAGTTCGCAATCGCACACGAATCCCCATTTAGCCAACTTCTCTTGGGTATCTTTGTATGACTCGTTGTCCTTGCATGCGCGGTACGCAAAAGTCAGCTCAGTGCCAGCAGGAATGTCTCGCGTGGCACGAATGATCTGCATGTCACCGATGAAAGAACGGCGAGAGTTGCCGACACATGAGTGATTGATCATAGCTGCGAGGAGCCAAACACCGGCGGTGGTGTAAATCGGCCGCTCTCGAGATGAAGGGGTCTTCTTGCCACTCCAGATGATGTTCTTGCAAAAGTTGCGAGTTGTTCTCGGGGAACCGAATGAGTTGAGGGAGAGGACTTTCTCCACAACGAAGCTACAAATGTCATTGTCAGTAAACGTTTGTACATGAGGTCGGAGCACAGCCAAGCTTACGAATCGACCACGGGAGCTCCGTCACATTCAGAAGTCGCAGCCTTTTTGAATCCATCGTTGAAAAGCTCCTCAAACGCAGCGAGAGACTCCGGATCGTGGTACAACTTCTGGACGACCTGAGGCCAGAGATTGGCAGGTGCGCCCGCTGTGATGCGCTTGGTACTAAAGTTTACCATCCAGGTGATCTGGTCCAGGAGACGGGTCTCGTCCAGGAAAGAGTAAGCGAATGCCTTTTCAACGAGAAGCAAGTCTCCAGCGGAGACAGACTTAGTGGTGAAAAGTCCGCGTCCACGACCAGGCGACTCGCGAATCTCAACGGGGGCGGAGAATGTAGCGCAGTCAATCAGAGGGGGGCCGTCAGTCGCCTTGGCCTGTTCATACATTTCTTTGAAGTTGTATTCTCCCGTGCGCTGTTCCTGTAGTCTGGACTTGACGCTTTGTATTGTCGTCTTGGCCACCATGCTGTCGGGAAATGCATCCAAGACTTTCTGGAGCACCGCTTCACACTCCTCGAATCGCCGAAGGTTGTAGAGAGCACTGTAATGGCGAAACAAAGCCTTCTCGGTAGGAAAGTTGGGGTCATAAGCTCGCGTAGCATCTGAAAGTGCCTCAGCAGGTCGACCGAGCTTGAGGTTGGCAAGCGATCGGTTCAGGTGAGCTAGTTGCTTGTCTTCCAGAGTATCCGCCTTGTGAAGAGCCTCTGTGTATCTGTCATGTAGTCAATTAGCCAATGTTGTGAAAGCGAGTGTGTGAGATGAGGTGACTGACTCAAAGTGGGCATCACCCCAATATTTGTTGCGAAAGGACTCGTTACCTCTCTGGCGGCAGTCGGCGCTGGTATCGTCATCACTTAGCATTTCGGCTCTCCATTTCTCGGGGATTCTCTTGTCGTCAACACGCAAGCCAATGATGTCGCTGGGGTGGTCAACGCGCAGGGAATAGTAGGCTGTCTGTTTTTCTAATGGTCCCATGGAATCGCTGTCGAAAGCTCGCTGGAAGAAGGGATTCTTGACAATGCAGACTTTGTAATTGAGAATGGTGACATTGCAGGGGATGTGCTTCTCCTCAGGCTGTTGAAACAACCGCAGCAAGACACCTGTGCCGTTCTCGTCCTCGGCAGCTGCAAGAATTGACTCAGTCCGGTCTGGAGGTGTCAGAATGTGAAGAAGAACCTTGCGTCCGGTATGGTGAGTTTCAAGTTGCATCTCGGAAATCTTGATGGGCTCCAGATCTTTCTCCGGGATGGTACAAGGCGGATAAGGTGCAGGCACCTGAGTAATGGGGATAGCCTTGTTGTACTCGTCGAGGATCTTTGAGTTTGGGAATGGGTAGCGGGTTCCAAGGATCTGCTCAAGCATATCCGAGCCAGGGGTCGTTGAGGGTGCGGTGATGAACCTTGCCAAGAGTTTTCCGAAGAATTGGGTAGTGATAGTGGAAGCTGAAAGGTGGTCACTGACAAGCTGGCCTTTCTTCTTCAGTGACTTGGCCGTGTCCTTTTCGATTTTCTTCATCCACTCATTAATCTTCTTCGTGTCGATACCGTCCGGATTGTCCAGGAGGTCCATTTTGACGGCGATGTGAGTTTCCGAATGATGAGTCGATCTTGGAGGTGCACGATCTTGTGAAGATTGAAGGATGCGGGGGTTGAGTCGGGTTGGTCGATGAAAAGTGCAAGGGAAGGAATGAAATTGCAGAGGAAGGAGCGCTTCAGTGGTTATTGCGTCAGGTGCCAAGGCAACGACGGCTGCTTGAATAAATTTCTTTTTCTACGCATACATGCTCTGAAAAATAGCCAATGCGCTGACAAACAGTGGCAGATGCTGTATGTAGAGCGCAATCGTCAGCGTCACACAACGGCACTGCGCATTAGTGATGTAGGTTAGTAGCCTTACTCGGGACTTTGCACGCGAAGCGGTACTGCACAGGTGCAGAGCGGTTCCGGAACAAATATATTACCTCAATTACTACCTAATTATCAGAAGTGACAACTGTGGGATTATCCTTCTTGTAATGCAGATTAGCATCTGGACTCTCCTGCGTAGTCGATATCTCATCCGTATCTGAATGTTGGCTTCGCATGTTCTGCTTTAGCAAGGAATCAGTCGGAGCTGCTTCTCTTATTTCCTTCCCATCATCTGACTTCGGGTCAACAGCGAAAAACATAGCTTCATCTCCGCCAACTTCCAAGCCACTTCGTTGGCGTCGCAATATCAGACGAATATTTCCAATGTTCTTTGACAGAGGCTCTGCCCCTGACGTTTCCGCAGCAGGGATAACAGCGTCAAGGTCTGGATTCCTCGTTGTCCTCAAAATGGTCGAGAAAGAATGTGAATATGATGCCGAGGTAGATTTAATGCATAAAAGTCCATATATAATAATGATTATGGACAACAGCATGCCTATACCGTAGGCGATAAAAAGGTTTCGAGGCTCGTATGAAAAGGCGTTTTGTGCTGAAAATTGCGTGATAGGACCGTAAGATGCTGTAGTGTCATTTTGTCTATACATACTGTTAATTGAAGTTTTAGTCTACAGCCTTCATACTTACAGAAACTGAGAGTCGCTGAAGAGACTTATTGTCACATTGGTAAACAGCTCCTCCAGAGTATCACCCATAGACATGGGCTTTATCGGGGACTTAGGTTTCTCCTTAAAATAGAATGCATGCATATCCGGAGAATCGATAAGAGTAGTAGACCCTATCATCGTGCGCAGTGATGAATCAGCGCCATTTCTGTCGTTATTCCAGTGGGATCCCAGGATCAGGTCGCCCATGGCATTCATGAGCGCAAGGTAAGCTGTAACAGGGTTGCAGTGGTGCAGTATCTTCCCCAGACGACATTCTTTAGCAGCTAAAGCGTTTACACCATTTAGCCTTTCAATTTCATAAGTAATGTCCTGGAGACCATTGTCAAATGTAAAGTTTACCGTATATGACGAGTTGTATAGCTGACATTGAATTGTGTTCTCGGCCTGGCCAGCCCTTTTACTTGATGTCGTAACGTAGAATGAAGCAGTGTTGTACTGACCCAATTCTGGTTCCATTTCATTCGCAGTAGTGTCAAGAGTTGGTGCAAATTGAATTTGAGTATAATCCATTGCCAACTTCAGCCCTTTGATAGCAAAGTCTTCCCTTGTTGTAATATCGAAAGGGGTAGTGCGAGATGACTCATAAGAATCCGGCCTCCACGGCACAAAACCAACGTATGTTACGATCTCTTCAATGCCAGAAGCATTCGCAATCGTTTTAGTTATAAGGTCTGTAAATGCGGCGCTCTCGGGGGTTTCGCATGAGATTGAAGGGCCGTAAAATTCAACAGAATATGAAGAGTTAGGAAAAGGAGCGGGTATGTTTAGGATAGAACCCAGTGTTGCGACTGGTAAGAGTAGTCTAGAGATATGGGCTGCATGGCCGACAGTTCTGTTCTGCCACCAATTGCCAAACCAAAGAGTTCTATCATAGTCGATATTCGGAATAAGACTTTCAATCACTGTGATATTCTGCTGCGGCGATATCTCTATACTTAAAGTAGCGGGTGTAATTACTGCAATCAGCGGAAGAAGCCTTACTAGACGTTAACGGTTATTTGATTTATGTGAGATAATTTACTTACCAAGCTATTATAGCTATAATAGTTAGAGCTGGCGCAGCAGCCCACAACTCAAAAGTTGTTAAACCCCAAGCATTATGCAAAACTCCAAACAGTGAGTCAATACCTTGGATACTTAAGTCAGCATTACACCTGAAAGCGCGAACAACGACTAAATACCATTAATGGTAATAGATTTAGATCTAAGCTTCTTCCAAAGAATCTGGACGTATGCAATGCCTATAGCTGCTGATAATGATGCTCTTACTAGGAAGGCCATTCCTGTACCAATACGTAAAAACCATTCTTGTTGATTTTGACTTTGGACTATTCTGTTATTCAAATAATTGTAGAATAAATGATGACCAATGGCGAGCGCTAGTCCTGACAGAAGACTACCTGTCATGAGAATGAGGGTTAATTTGTGTTGCGCCATTTCGTCGCTTGTTGGGTCGGGAATAAATACTGGATGGGAACAAGACACAACTTCCTGATACGGTTGACTGGTAGATATATAAATAACAAGCGCAAGCTAGCCCTAGCGGGGTATCAGTACCAGATGGGGTAATGTCCGATTAACTCAAAACAAACAGGTTGTTCCCCCTGCTATTTCCCTCCACAGGGCTGTGCCAACAATAAAGATGACTGGTCTGTATACTACTTTGCCAAGGCAACATGCATTGAATCCTTCCGACAAAGCAACGCTGCCTGAAATGCGACGTAAAGAATATGCAATAAAAAATAAGGCAATCAAAAGATGCATAGCTAGAATGATGTTTGTTCAATTTGATATCGTTGCACAGGTCGTGATGTATATTTTTGTAATTACTCCCACTTGGCCTTATTCTTCTCAACAAACTCCTTCCAAGTCACGGGCTTCTCGTCAAGCATGTCCAAGCTCTCCTTCAGATCAGCCCCACCATAGTAACCAGGGTCCTCCAAAAGCATCATGTTCTCTGTCAATTCGTCCGCAACAGCTGCAGGCAAGAATGTCTTGAATACATTGGCGGGAACTTGGTTGAAAGTGGCAGGCTTGCCCATAACCTCGCTAAACTCGGAGATGATTCGGTTGGGGGTGTAGTAATCGGTGGCTGCGAAAATTCGCTTGTTGATGGTACCGGGGAAGTTCTTGATGGCAGCCTTGACGAATTTACCTACGCATGTTAGTATGTTTGCTAAATGCGGATGAGCTTTTATAAAAACTTACCCATATCACCCTGAACATCAAAGATGGGGACTTGAGTCTTGTCGCCATGGCCAGGAAGAGCCCAGGCATAACTACCATCCTCATTCTTTCGGATCGAGGTAAACAAGTTGGAAGCGAAGAAACCAGGAAGAACAAAAGTAGCAGGGACGTTGATCTGTCGGATGTACTCCTCAATCTCGGCCTTGCCCTCGAAATGCTTGATATGAGTCAAGCGACCGTTGCTAATCTTGTTGGTGTCGAGCAGAGATGAAAAGACAAGCTGCTTTACGCCTGCAGCCTTGCAAGCATCAGCGACAGCCTTTCCCTGGGCGATCTCGCCATTTCCGCTGTTGGTTTCCCAGTAGTTTGTAACGAGGAATACAGTGTGAGCGTCCTTGACGGCTGGGGCGACTTGTTCGGCTGTGTTCATGTCGGCCTGGTAATAGTCAGTATGTTGCTGTGTCTATAATGCTAATGGAGAACCTACAGAAACGACTTCGACGCCCTTTGCGGCGAGCTCTTTGGCAGCTGGCTTGGAGACATCACGGGTGATGCCACGAATCTTGAACTCTTTGGAGAGAGCGGGGTCGTTGAGGATGGCGCGGACAACTGAACCGCCCTGGTTGCCTGTGGCACCGAAAACTGTAAGAACCTTGGACATTTTGGATAAAGTCAAGTAGAGTAAATTGGGCTTTGTTTAGAGTGACGTTTAATTGATAAGAAGTCGAGAGTGTGAGATGATATTGAATTGACTTTTGAAGAAGATGGGTGAAGGCTGTTCTTATAGTGACACAACACTGCCTGCAGCCATGACTGCACATGTACCTTCAATTGGACGCCTCGCAAGTTCCCAGAGTTCCGAAAGCCACGAATGCTACAGAGTATAATCCTCCTTCCTGAACCACTCACTCAGTCTTAGTAACCAGACCAGAGGCTGAATAATTTCGTATAGGGAGATTGTAAGCACTATCAAGGATTCGGCCTCGGGAAACGCCAAGACATCGAGATGCAGCCCTGATTTGATGGAGCAAATGTCTTGGATAATGATTGGAGGAAATAATTGTTATTGAGAATAATTATGGAGAATAAAATATGACAAAGCAACTTAGTCAACTTTGTCGTGACGCGCGCGGACAAGACAGGGTAGGCTCGGGAAACGGTGCGATTACCGGGCGCGAGAATACCGAGTTTTGTTCAATGATGCTATTTACCATTGAAATCCCATGATTGATAAGTTAATTCGCAATGTTGATTGAGATGTCAAGTTTGCGCCTGGCAAAACTATGCTAGCTACCACTTCCACCAGTGATCCGCTTCTCATTAAACACACAGCAGTGGAAGAACGCTAGGTAAAATGGAGCAAGAAACTCCACACCTTCTATAATCCTGCTGAGGCACTTTTTATCTCATCGTGAACACATGCCAGCAAGACTAATCCTCAAAATTGCAAACTCTATACTGACATTGCATTTTTGTTAGCAGTGTCTGTCATTTCGCTCCGTCTTTCCATGTGGGCATGAGTCTCTGCCAGACCTGTCGGAAAGCTTTGCCCTCGCTTCCAGTGTCAGATGACGATCGAGGCTCACTGTCAGCTTCGACAACAAGGCCTCCACAGCCCGGAAACTGGTCCGAAGGCCTGTTCGACGGACA
This sequence comes from Fusarium kyushuense, assembly GCA_034753255.1. Lineage (NCBI taxonomy): Eukaryota > Fungi > Ascomycota > Sordariomycetes > Hypocreales > Nectriaceae > Fusarium > Fusarium kyushuense. The sequence goes on along the minus strand of CM068238.1, from coordinate 8,836,150 downwards.
ATGGGCTTCAAGCAATCAATTTACATTGCACGCATCATGGGAATCCTTGAATACATCTATAAGCCATGACTGTCCTCTCTGCTGGACCATCTGGCGCTGCATTCGATCTTCACCGATCGCGTCTCCAGATGATGAAAAAATAGCGGATTTTAGTGCTGAGATAGTAACGGTTACTTGTGAGCCCAACAATGCGGCGTATACAGTAGACATCCGTCTAGCTGGGTTTGGTTTGAAGGACAAAGAAGTGCAATTGGCTATTTGGAAAACTACAGAGAGATGGTATCTAGGTAGGTTATCGACAGACTTTTTAATCGACCCTACTTACAGGTTAAATTAGACACCGAGAAAGCATTACCCATTCATGAGCAACATACACCTCAGTCGGTTGCTGAACTTGCAAAACGATGGATTGGGGTTTGCGAAGAAAAGCACACCAATTGTTTAACACAAGCTTCGCCGCCACAAGTTGCCAAAATGCCAACACGATTGTTATATCTTGGGGACGCCAACTCAAATACATGGCGTATCTATGAAAATCCCAACCACGTCCCATACATTGCGCTTTCACATCGATGGTCGCATGAGACTCCTACACTACTCACAAGTAATTATCATAACTACTCGGATTGTCAGCCAGATAGTGCTCTTCCACAAAGCTATCAAGATATTTTCTCCATCTGCCGTTCTATGGCTATCGAATATCTCTGGATCGACTCCCTATGTATCATACAAGACGACGGAGGTTTCGAATTCCGCCAAGAAGCTCCCTTGATGATGGATATCTATCAATATGCCTTTCTCACGTTGACAATTTGCTGGGGTTTTCCTGGTCTTGGTGTATTTCGCAAGTGTCGGCCACGCAGTATACCTCGACACAAGCCCATCGCTTCCTACGATCGAGAAGACTCTGTATCTCAAACAGATGAATACGTTTTTGTTGAGCATAGGGATGCGTCAGATTTACAAGCTGATGTAGACTATGCCCCCCTCAACAATCGTGCATGGGTTCTACAAGAACGCTGTCTATCGAGACGGCTACTATACCTGGGAAACGAGCAGGTCTATTGGGAATGTAACGGTTGTACAGGAAGCGAAGTCTCTCCTGATATGCATTGCCCTGCCTACGAGAGGACTGAAACAGGACGTCAGTCAATGGTGGATCTAACTGGGCCGTACAGAGATACACATTGGAGCTGGGTACTCTCTAAATACACTGGATACGACCTGACGTTCGAAGAAGATAGGCTAATAGCGATTGCAGGTCTTGCTAAGCTTATTGCTAGCAAGACTGGTGATAGCTATCTTGCTGGAATCTGGCTCGAGTCCTGGATGCAAGACCTCTTGTGGGAACCAGCTACAGGTCCTGACTCTAAAATGAGGCCAGATGATAAAACTAAGTTCGTGATGCAGAAAACGTCACGTCCATCGTGGTCCTGGTTGTCATTCTCCGGGTCAGTCACGTCAGCCCGCATGATCGGGCCCTCTCCCAAAATTTCACTCACGCATCCAAACTCCTTCGAGTCAAAGGAATTGCGACCATTGGCTCTACTGAGTGGACACATCATCACTCCACCTGGAAGCGACCCTTTTGCTTCTTTCGACCGAGCAGTTCTGAAGATCAGATGCATGCTTATACCAGTGAGATTCACCGGGACCCCATACGACGAAAGTCAACCATGGTACTTTCGACATGAACTTGATGTGACGTCTCCTGTTGGTGGTCTAGACTGTCTTCATTTACGCGCATGCAACCCATATGATAAGACGTATGCTGCGTTTAGATTTCACTTCAGCAAGCCAATTGTTTTCTCCTCTCAGTATTTCATTCTCCCGCTGTATCAATGCCATTGGGGACGAGACTTGGATGATCCGGGTAGTAGATCCACCTTGGTGTATGGACTTGTAGTCCAGGAAGTTTTGAACGACGGCACTCGAGAATTTATCAGGATCGGGACTTGGCATGAAGACCATCGTAAGGCGTCTCAACTGAGTCCTATGATAAGCAACACGATTGTTAAACAAGGCGTTGGGAAGACTCCTGCTCAAGAAGATAGAAGTCTTACAATCACTGAACAAGTTTTCGATGAAAGTCTGGGAGATTATGGAGAGAAGAGTGCTTCTTCAGAGGTCAGATTTTCTGGGAAAGTTGTCGATAGACTGTTAATGCGTGAGGTTGGCCCGATAGAGAAAACTTGGGATACGATGGTCGCGTGTTCATTACTTCCGCATTTCACCACAGCAGAGTGGACCACTATCTCACTAGTTTAATAGCTTGTTAAAGTCTGAATTAGATTTAACCTCAACTAGCAACTGTAGGTTGATCCTGTGCTGATAAAAAAAGAAAGAGCAAAATCTAGAAGCTATTCTCGATCATTGGTGAAGCGTATCTACCTCTCTTTGTTGATAACCTTGCTTGAGAAAACAGAGAAGACAAGAGCATAAGCCCAGTTAAAAAAACAAAACAAAAACAAGTATCTACCTCTAGCCTCCGATAGATTCTGTATTCGTTCTGCCGAAATGATATTGAACTAGAATAATTTCTATCTGAACCTCAGTAGTCCCAAACATTGTGAACGACATATTTGCATCCTGCCTTAGGCCCTGCAGATCTTATCCTCGCTACACTTCATGCCGATGCTGTCGCAAAATGTTCCACAATCACACAAGTTCTGATCTTCGGCATTGTCGTAACAGGCTGCACCCATCGGGATACAACCCGCAGGACACTACAATGCAATGTTAACAAGACTAACAAGACGTAGTGAGGCTTAAACTTACACCTTGATTGCCCTTGTCATCGTCGGGGTCGGGGCAGACGCATTCCCCGTTTGTACCGCCGGGAATCGTACCGTCCAATGTACATGGTGGCCTGCAGCCGTTGCTGCTGATACAGCCAATACATACAATGGGATCTCGTTTGTCAAGACCAACTCCGCCTGGGCTAGCGAGGGCGAGGGAGAAGAGAGCTGATAGAGTGACAATTGACAGCTTCATCATGAGATCGTTTGGGGACAGGAAAGGAGTTGGATAGTGATTAAGTGAAAAGGTCTATGATTGCGGTTTGCTGAGGACAATCAAGATGTAATAAACACATCTCCCTTTTATATCTTTTGTATATGGAGCTTACTCATTGCATCCTGTATTCTTCACGAGTTTTTTGTCAAATCACGACCCATCAAAGTACTGACATCGAGATCACAAGAACCACAACCTTGCCCCCTATCAAAAATCCCTCGCCGAGTAAGTGTCACAGCGTATTCGCAATATTCGTCGGTAAATCCATCGCTTACAGTCAAATCCTGTTATCTCTCATTTTCAAGCAACTAAAAAAGGTCATATACGGAAAGAATAATACACCGACGGTCCGGATTTATGTACTGCTGTTGTCTTACTTCCGTGTCCGAGTGTTTTCTCCACTAGTTATAAGTTTTGATCGTCCCGAAAGGATCGAAGGATGTCGTTCGCTAATCCTTTGAGCCACAGATATGACGATCTTCTGCATTGATGATGTATGCAGAGTCTCATGTCCCAATAGCGGAAGTTGCGGCCCACGATAGAGGTTAGTAACATTTGGTGAAATATCGTCACTCCGATCTTCTTACTCTTGGAACCTTGGTGCAAGTACACATCGTAAGTAACATATTATCTACAGATGAAGTCTGATGCCTCTCAGTTTAGGCGTTCATACACAAGTAGATTCTGTAACTTTAGGTCGTATTTGTAATTATTCTCAAACATACTACTCTGGAATTTTCCATATATATCAACCAAGTATTTCCTGTTGTTTCACACTTCTTCATAGCTGAAAAGAGAAGTCATTATACCAGTCAAACCCCAAAAGGACATTTAGGTATGTCCGCTCTATATATTCGCCGTTTCGCAAACTAGAACTCGTAAGAAATAAATCAAACTGTACGAAGCTGATACGTTTATGGCAACTCATGTAATTCCAATATTGACTTTCGACTTTAACTTTCGTCTATCTACAACACAAAAGCATCATGACTCCGATGCTCACACAAGACCTTATTTTACTCTGCCCTAATATAAGGTTCAACAGAGTATAATAACCCCTCCTGTTGCTGACTTCCTTGCAGTCTGTTTCTCTTCCTTTCACTCCAATATTGACACTACTGGTCTTTCTCATCGAAAGATCCGAAAGGTATTCCATGCTTTCTGTTCCAATCTTGCAACTTCTTAAAGTTCTTACACTTATGATGAGCGCTAAAGTCTCCTCGCGCTCCCATAGGCTGCGTTGGATCAATAATGGTGAAAAAGGGTGTCGTGTCTCCGTGACACATAAGAGTCGTCCGTAGATAGTCAATGCAGTGGTCGGCGTGGATCCGCACTCCAACATCGCTAGCAAGCACTTAGAAGGTTAGTTATGAGATTCTAACAGCAAAGTAGAGCTGATATTTACTTACTATCTTGAGGTATGACGACTTTGTCGGGATGGTTGAAGTACCAGTCGCGCCAGGTATACTGACGAAGGTAGTTCTATGGAAGTGTTACTATCGCATCTTTCACAAATATCTGTGGACATACCAAGCAGTGAATCTGGTGAAAAACTTCAATGTTTGCAGCCACCGGCCCTCTCTCGTCTTTTGTGAAGTTCTGATTCGCACCGCCGAGGCGAGCCAACGTCTCATTTCCGTTGCGAAATCCTCCAGCTCTGTTGGCTTGGGCAAGTTTACTCTCCGGAAACGGCACAGGATCAACTGATGATTGTCAATGCAATGTTCAAAATGACAAGAGATTTGGAAAGGAACTTACATCTCCATAGTCTATCCCAAGCATCTTCGAGATCTGGTGTAGGCGGTCCGCGGTATCGTGACCCAACGTCAAAGTCATGGTGGAAATCATATTCGACAAATTCGATGGCTTCTTCCATAGGAGCTTTATATAATGTGAGCTTGGAGATTTGAAGATAGTTATATCGGGTCCTTACAGAAGATGGACAACTGCTTTGCGCACTCGACATCTGATGTCTTGCCTGGTCCGTATGTGACCCAGAACAATGACTGCAAGGTGAACAACAGTGTAAAGAGCAGGTAATGGGGACCTAGGGTACGCAGCATTGAACTTGTTTTGTTAGAGTGATGAACGACATCTTCTCCATTGGCGAATTTGGTCTCATCATCTTCGTCTTGCGAAACGTTGTCTGGAACGGCTCGATACATTGGCCGACGCAGTAGACTTTTGAGTTGTGTAATGCTCACCATGGCAATGCGCTTGCGAAAGATGCTTGACGCGTTTGAGATTTGAGGTGAATTAGATAAGAATTACAACCGAGATTCCTGGTGTCTACTATAGATTCAGACCCGATTGAACCCCAGTTCGTTCGTTAAGATCGGTCCGTTAGTATCCTCGGAATTGCCCCATAGCTGTGAATCCTGAATCCTCCAGCGTCATACTCCACCACTCGGTTAGCATCCTTCGAGTTAATACAACACTGTCTCAGAATCATAGACACATACTGGGTGAATCGACTACGTAATTTTGTTGGCGACTTCGCAGTGGGTAATAAAGCTGGATATGTTGGGCTGTCCATTAGTGTATCAAAACGTTAGACCCAACTTCTACAACCAGTCGAAGACAAGTCCCCAGTCATTGACTACTTGACATTATTTTGCTTTCTTGCAATCTTCACCGTGCTATCGTGCTCAAACCTTCGCCTTCCGCCATTTAGGGACTCTCCTCTTTCGATCAGTCCCATCATACAACAGCAACATCTCTCAGCGATAACACCTTATTCGACATGAAGACCACTATTTCTCTCTTTCTGATTGCTTCGGTAGCAATGTCTGTACCAACACCTCTCAGTATCGCTGAGATAAACGCAGAAGCGATCGGAAATTCGCGAGGCCGTCCCAAAGGCCATGAAACCACACCCTATGTCAAAAATTTACCAGACCCATATGTTAAATACGCCGAAGAAGCAGACGCCAAGGCCGTCCTGGGAGAATATTAGGTTCCATTTATAGATTTGTACACAACTATATACACAATCGTTGATGGAACATGTGTCGTGGAAGCTTTAGTTTGCTTAAGGGTAAATTTTTGTAAAGGAATGAGATTTAAGAGAAGTTTTACAATCAGTATATTCATCTCGGAGTGTATTCCGAAAATCCACTTAGCAGGTGTTCGTTAGGTCTATAGTCTGCGCGCCCTCAGTTAAATAGCTATATATCGTCTTGGCCCAGTTATTGCATGGTTCGTCAACAAAGCGACAAAACACATCAGCCACCCAGAATTGCAGAGGGGTCAAAACGAGTAATGAAATAATACCGCAACCTAGCTCCGCCAAGTATGTTTCTCTTCCAAGACGATTTGTAACAAAAGCAAGAAAGCGCCATCCAATCGTCCCGAGAAAGGGCATGTGTGTGATGTAGATGGAAAATGATACCCGACCAAGATACAAGAGAACTGGATGAGATAAGATCTTTCTTAGAGTACAAAATCTTACCGAAGAAAGAACGATAAGTGAGGCGCCGAAAGACTGCCAAAGTCGAGAGTTATTGGTAAGAGGAAGCCAGGAGAAACCAGGTGTTTGCGAACCGCCCAGTTCAGGAAAGGATGCAAAGTACAGTCCAGCGGAGAACAGTAGCCCAAAGATAATATGTTCCCATACGCGATTTTTGTTAGCTTTTGAGGCTTGCTCGAAAGTATCCAATTGTCCTAGGAAGCAGCCGTACAGAAAGAGGGAAACATCCCATCTGCCGACCCAAAGATTGAAGCTCACCAAGGTAGTAATGGTGAGTCTCTTCCATAGGACACGTAGACTTGATGTTTCGAGGAGTACAATCAAGAGTAGAAGTGAGGACCAATACTCAACCCCGACGGTCCAGAGCTGAGACCCGTACTCGACATGTTCCAAGTCACCGTAATCCCGACCTGCTATGCTGGTTCCTCGCCAGGTGCTAGGCAACAGAACCTTGTCGACGAAGAAATGAACCCATTGGGATAGTTGGTCCAACAGGCTAGGAACTTGATCAGGTTGCTTAAGCCAGAACTCATCGTGTATCTCCGGTGGGCCCTGCCATTGCACTGTAGACTGGACACCACACCAGCCAGCCTGCGCCATCAGCATATGTGTAAACGAACCCACAGCGCAAGGGAAAAATAGCCTAATGCCTCTCCGGAATACCATAGAAGACAAGCATTTGTAGAAATCTCGCCATTGGCCTTCTCGTGCCAAGTGCGCTGGCTTTAGGGACAAAGCAATGCCTGATATGATGAAGAAAATGCATACCATGGGACTACCGCTGTAAAGTAGTCGGACAATAGGTAATTGCACAAAGTTTTTAGAGTTATTGGAACCACCGTAAGCGTAAAATATGTCTCTCCAAAATGGAAGTAGCAAGTGTTCTAGAAAGACGCACAGAGCAGCCAGGCCGCGCATCCCATCCAAGAAGCAGGTGGCCTGTCGATGGTCTTGTTGTGACTGAATCTCATACTGATACTGCGATACTGTCGAAAGGATAGGGATATAGTTGTGAAGAAAACTTGGGAGAAGTGAAAATGTAAGGTAAAGGCATTTTGCTGGCCATGGTCGGTTGGTATGCATTATGCCTCGCTCGTCGTGTAAGATGAGAGTGGTAACAATGATTCGGAGAACAACTTTATGTCAATTGGTAAGTTATAAGGTTGAAAGACTGGGAGAAGCGACATACATCAAAAACATAAAATTGGAAGTGTATGACCTCCAGACCAGGGATACAATACACGCAATCTTTTCACACCGTGTAAATACTAGACAGGGGTGATATCGGGTCGTCGCATCAGAAAATCCTGAATCGCCGATCGATCCTACGAATCCATGGGCATTGAGGTCTAAGCGATTTAGGCTTTGTGTGTTACTCGTTGGGTAGTTGAATCCTGATTTACCCAACGTATTCTAGTCGTCATATATGAACGTCCAAGCTGGTGATCTGGAAGACACCATATGCCATCCCCAGTGCCTCGAAGCCCGACATGTTGTCTACATTTGAATGAAATAGGCAGAAAATGGTTTGAGAATGAGATTTGAATTTCATAATTCAATTATACTACCGCCGTTCAGTCCAGGACGGTACCTAGGTGACTATCTGTTTGGTGGAAGGTTTGGAAGTACTGTGATTTTTCGCAAAATCAAACACCAGGGGCGCCTATCAGTGAGGGGTTGGGTAAGGCAACTTGGCGTTCCGTTGATTTACCGTAGACTTAAGTAGATAAATCGCAGCATTGTCTTTGTTTGTTGTCAAGCCTAAATACCGGAGGGAAATAATACAAACGGAAAGACATGATAATTCACTTTACCTGACACAAGGTATTGGTATCAATTGTTATGGGGAATCACGGTATCAATTAGCGGCTAAATTGTGTAGCATTTGTATCCGGTTAAGTTGAGTATATTCCCCTTATCTCCGGGAGCACGTGACCGCGCGTGCACGTTCTTCCATCTCATCTCCAAATCTTATCAAAGCTTCTTTGTCAAGATCACCGCGCCCTTGACAATTCTTTTTGGTTTCCTCCCGCGGCGCGCGCAGAATGTCAAGCATGGCCGAATCTCAATCTGATCAAAGCGAAAATGAAAGGCCAGAGGATAGCTCTCAAAGCGAAGATGATTCAAGCGACAACAACGATTCCAGCGATGAAAGCTCTGATGATTCAGACGGTGGAGGATTACTCGACACTATGGCCGCTGAAGGCAGCGATTCGGAGTCCAGTGACGACGAAGATGAGTACCAGAGTTACTTCAAATCAGCGTCAACCGACGACTACTTTCCGCAATTTTGTCGACTGCCCATAGAGCTGCGCCATCGCATCTGGGAATTGTTCTGTCCCGAACTGTTTGCTCGCTATCGCGTTCTCGACTTTATTATTTCCTGGGGAACGACAAGACATCCCGAGTCGGCGAGTGCTTTCGTGTGGACAGTTCATGATGGCCTCGCGCTCGAGGACCAAACGAAAAACTTGCGCACAGTTTTTGCAGTTCACCAAGAATCCCGCGCCCTTGCGACAAATGCTTTTCCCAACTCTCTCAGCATAGACGCGGGCTCTGGAGACGCCATTGTTCCATTCAACCAGAAATCAGATGTCGTTCTCGTCAATGGTCTTTCTTGTCCGAGCGGGAGGAATATTTTTCACTTGCCCGACTTTGCCAGTCAAGTCAAAAACCTTGCGCTTGGCGGGCCTGATATCCTGGACAATCTTGGCGATCGCAGCGTCCCCACACTATTGAACGAATTCACCCAGCTCGAGTCATTCTACGTCAACGTGTCCAGCACGGATTGCCAGAAGTCAAGCCTGCAGTGGTGCACGTCTGACTTGGTGAACCACTACCGAACAGAAACATACGAAAGACAACCTGGCCTAGGAGAAGACTTGCAGTTCCTGTGGTGCTGGCCCGATTTGGAGCGACACCCTGACTTTGCAAAATACAAGATCGACAGGGATACATGGGACAACCTACCAGATCCTCTTGACAGCGTTTTGCAGAAAAGAGGGATCAAGGCTTGGCCTATGGTTGCTTTTGAGTATGAGCGTGGACTGCGAAGGTTTGAGTTGCTACAAACACTGGGACCTGACTTTGGTGATGACACCGACAGTTCGGATGGGGAAGAGGTTGATGATGACGACAATAATGGAACGGACTTGGACCAATACGAAAGCGACGGAATTGACGACGACGAGATTGTTGAGACGTATGAGGATTCAGATGATGACGGCATCTCATTAGCCAGCGGATCGCCAGCACCGGCTCGACAACTCCACCAGATTTCCGACGACGAGGACGATGATGATGGTGTGGGAGCAAACTTTTCCGAACCAGAACCCGAGCCTGAGTCTGCGCCCGTACAGCGTGGTCGCAAACGTCGTGTGGTTTCAGATTCAGATGACGAAGAGGAAGAAGATGTCCAGCCTTCAACAAAACGCGCAAGAGTTGTCGTAGATTCCGACGATGAAGATGATGAACCACAAGTTTCTCAACCAGAGCGAAGCCGAAAGCGGTCAAGGGCGTTGGTGTCTGATGACGAAGACGACGATGATCAAGGCGGCGTCTCGAGACAAGACTCGGACAACGGAGGAGACTCTTCTAGCAGCGAAGAAGAAAGCGAAGACTCAGATGAAGAAGACGCGCCGCCAGCAAAGCTATCTTTAGCAGAGCGTCTACGTCTTCACCGCGAAGAGAATCCTGTTGACAATGAGGATTCGGATGATGCCAGCAGCAGGACTGCAGACGAAGACAGTGAGGAAGATGATGAAGAGGACGATGACGAAGAGCGCAATCCATTCATGATGGGCATGGCCGATGAGTCGGATGGAGAAGGCGAAGATTACGACGAGGATGATTACTGATTTTAATTTTTCCTCATTCATTTCATTTCACTACTTGAAACCAGTTACAAACAGAAAATCCTCTAAAGCTAGATTAAATATTTAATACACGATAGAACGTCTTCCAGCGATGGACTACAAACTCTTTTCACTCGCAAGAAGCGCAACAAACTGTTCAATCCTCTTTGTTCTCGTCTCTGGCTTTTTTGCCGTTTCCAACCGTTGAATAAATGCATACCTTTTAGTCTTTCCCAACCCCGCAAAGAAGTCCCGCGCGGCTTTATTCTCATCCAACGCTTTTTGAAAATCATCAGGCACAGACGCGTTACTACTCGACGAGTACGCCCTTTCCCAACGTCCATCTTCTCTCGCCGCATCAATTTCAGCTTGTCCAGCTGGTTTCATCTTTCCCTCGGCGATGAGAACATTTACTTTTTTCACGTTGCGCTGCGACCATAAACTTCCCTTTCGACGCGGCGTGAAGCGCTGGATGAAGTGTGTTCCATCGAGGGATTTACGCTGGCCATCGATCCAGCCGTGACAGAGTGCTGTGTCGAGGGCTTGGTCGTATGTTACTGAGGGGACTGGGCAGGATTTCTTGGCGATTTTGAGCCAGAGGCCTGAAGGGTTTGTGAGGTGATTGTCGGTGAGATAGGATTCCCATTCTTGAGGGTTGGCGAAGAGACGGGTTTCTAAGGGGGATGGAGACGGAGGAATAATTGGCGGTGTTGAGAGCTGGACACGGGTTAATCTTTTGGCGGCGGAACGAGTTTGTCTTGACATTGTGAAAGATAGATGGTGGTAGACGTCAAAAGTAATGGCAAAAGGAATGTGATGATTGCTGGCAGAAGTCGACACCGTGAATAACGCTAAACCAAAACAATTCACAACGAAACGTCAACAACATCACCAAACATGACTTGAATATACCAATTAGTGTCGCAGAGAAACACGGAAAAGATTAATGATGCATTTTACTGCAAAAAGACGCGTCTTTAATTTCTTGTAACAAGTTGTCGCGTTCAAGGATAAAGCTGTAGGGTAATCCGTCGCGTCAGGCTCGGAGAGAATAGCGGATTACAGCACGTGATACAGCAAAGAATTGAAACGCAATGGAGCGGTAGACTACAAGCGGAGACAACGTCTTGACATCAGAACCATTTACGGCAGTCTTTACTCTCGCTATCAAAAAGAGAGTTTGATAACAATGCCAGTGGTCAAGAGGCCATGTCTTCAATGCAAAGGTGATATAAACCTAGTAGTCGACATTTGGAAAACTGACAATTCTCAGAAAAGCATGTTAAATGTAGATACACCGACTGAGACTACACACATGAAAGGAGCTAATGGGATTAGGTGATGAGGAACATCCTAGATGTCAACGTTGTATCGTCAAGAATTTACCTTGTGCTCGACCAGTCAAAAGGACAGTCTTTCGCAATTCATCAACTGGACCTTTGACCAATCAGACTTGGGTGAATAGTGAGGTGAGAGACTGTAAGTCAAAGCATTCACGCAGCAGAAACACAAAACTAAAGTCGAAATAGTTGCCAGTAGTCCGCAGAGCCGCTGCGATGTAGACAGTGGCAGGTCACCGAGGTTCACGGCAGATCACAATGAACCATCATCACATGTCCAAAGAGAACCACCGTCGATTCACAACAGTATAAGAAACAATCCTCCGATATATCCGACTACAAGCACGCCGCAATCAGCAGGAGACTCACCGGGTCACCCACCTTCACCTTGGCAGCAAGGAACAGGTCGATCACCCACGGATCAACCAAATGTTTCAAGTGTCTACTCGGCGAGCCGTGATCAGCCATCTCCCTACGGTCCACCGCATGACCAGAACAGAGACCATGCTCCGTCTCCAGCAAGCTATCAAACCTACACTGAACCGACGATATTTCCGCTCCAAGATCCACAGGAGGCGTGTTTGTTGCGATACTTTGTGGAAGAGCTGTCACATTGGGTATGTCTGGTAATTTCATTCACGAAATCAAATCGTACTAACAGAACGAGTTCGATCTTTGCGACGAGAGAAGACATTTTCAGCTAGTTGTACCCATTAGGGCTCGGCATCATCCGCCGTTACTATATGCGATATTCGCGTTATCAGCCCGGCATCTAAGTCGTTTACCAAAGTATAAAACTCCACAGGGAATATTATATCAAGGCCAATTACTGCCCAAGCTCACACCTCATGACGCAGTAGAATACACGCTTAAATGTATCCCTGCGCTCCGAGATTTTCACCTCATCCAAGACGACGAAAAGCTTGAGAGCATCATAGCGACAGCTGGTAAGACTGAGTCAATGGACTGAATGTAACATAAAACGCTTACTCGGACCCCAGTCATTCTTCGGCAATTGGAAGAGATCGACGATGAAGAAGACAGCAGCAGCGAACAGGACGAGCAGGAGCGGAATCAAAACGGAAAAGAAGCACAAACGTCAAAGCCACAGGTGAATTTCTTGGCCATCATCGATGCCGTTTTGAGAAGCCCACCGTCAAGGACCCTGTTCGGTCGCCGATCCCTTATCCAAGCGGCATACTGGATGGCCGTTCGCCAGGAGCTCTACCACTCCTTCACGAAACGGCACCCGCCCAAGATGGTTCTGGACGCGGAATACGGTCTCGGCGCGTCGAGGGCTAACAAGATTGTCCTTCACACGGCACAGGTAGCAAAGTGGCGATGGGCAGACGGGTCTGAGCAAGAGTGGTGTGCGTTGTTGTGCCCCCCCATATCTGGCATTACCCGAGATTAGACTTTTGCTGACCGATTGCTGAGTAGTGAGACTGCAGAAGCAGGGCGAAACGCTCGAGGACGAAGCTCTGAGGGAGTATCGGCCGTTTTACGTGCGTCCGGCTGACAGGTCTAATGGGGAGATCTTCCCGATTATCTGGTACTCGTCCGCGCTCGAAGTGACAAGCATGCAGCTGTGCATCATAGCCAAGATGGTTCTCATGGCCGAGAATCCTTTTCTCGGGTGCGTGTTAGCGAAATCTAATTTTAATTTTTGAAGATCGCCTATTGACGTCAAACTTTGCAGAGGGAATTCGTCAACACGTGCGCAGTGGAGAGAGATTGAGAATCAGGTTAGACAGATGATATTGGATTTATGCGGTATCAGTCTTTGTCATCCAGGTTGTCCGCCTGCTCTTGTTCACGCTGCGTTTGGGATGGAGTTGTATGGGGATTTCTTTACTGATGAGTATGAGCGAAAAGCTTTGAGAGGGGTTGTTGATAAATTTCGCGATGCCCGTGCTTGGCCTGTCCAGAACCTGTCAAGGATATTCGAGTAGGAATAGTGGTGATGATGGATTACTATTCACGAATTTCAGTGTACGTGCCTGACCCCGGCATTCAATTTATTTAGGGTCCTTGGCAGCGGCATTCTGACAAGTTAGGCTGGGACTAGCAGGACGGAAGGAGAATTAGCATCTGTGACTACACCGGGAAATGTAAATTGCACGCCTAAGGAATATGATGTTTTTCAGCTCGACATAAAGACCAGGAAGTACATACGAGATTATCTCTATGTGATACACGGAAACGTTCTTCCCGAGAAGCTGGGTCTGCAAGAGCAATAAAACTGCCATTACCGGCATCGTAACATGGTGTCACGACGCTAAATTCAGTGTCTCCGATATGTTTCGGCTGAGCGCTGCTGATCTTTTCCTTTTGGTGTCTTCCCCCATGAAGAGCTGGCACAAGGATAAGGGGAGGGTTGTATCGCCGACTCGGCAAGATCGTGGCAGAGATGACATGCTGCCCAACCAAAAGACGAGTAAATTGGATCTTGATTAGCATGCAAACTCGGAGGATTTTCTCCAAATCCTGATTGACTTGCATCCTTGACTTGTTTGCATGTTTGTCTGTCTAGACGCGACAAACACAATGCGACCCTGAAAGTTTGTTTGTCGCGTCAGCTTCAGCTTCAGGCACAAACAGACCTTCTCTCCAATCGGGCACGTGTTTTACCCTCTGTTTTTTTTCGGGGCGCTTGGAGCGGAAAATAACTCGTGGGTTTGTTTGATGTTGCAATGCCGATCTCTCCCCACGGTAATCTCCTGTAGAGCCCACAAGGTGGTACCAAAGCGCCGGGTGCACCGCCGCAGGAGGACATGTGCAGTGGGATAAAGAATATGGTGTAAAGAAAAAGAGGCACATTGCATTCGAGGCTTGGTAATTTTTAGGTTTGGACAAGAAAAAAAACGAGGTCTGTACTGCCGTGAACACGTTTCAACGCCTGCTGTGTTTGAGTTTAACGGGCGAGAGGACCTGACTACTGTACGCTCTGACTTTGCTGTAACCTTGTTCCCGCGTGGGAGGCCGTTGAGCAGCATGAAGAGCATTGGGTAGCAAATGAGGAGACGGGCAAGCGACGATGGAGAGTTTGACGCCTGTGCAACCCAGATGACTGGACCAAAATAGGGTTATGACGACAAGACTCTGTGTTGATCATCTTCTTTTTTGGTGAGTGCTTCTCTTCATTTACACTCGCGAGGAAGTCTTTGTGGGTAAGAAATGCTTCGCGTAGGTGATCGAAATTAAGATCTGCCAAAAAGACAGACCGGGGTCTATTTTCCTTTGCTAAACAGGGCTCTAGGTGCGGACCGCGTTGGCAGATACCAAGTGGGTATCTGAGAGGTGGGGAGAGAAAAAAAGAAAGGAGATGGGCGCCTCTTCCAATAATGACGAGAACAGAAGAGATTCAAGACCGTCTCGGAACACACCGGCCATGAGTGATTGTGACAGAGGCTTGCTGGAAGATTCAGTGGCTCAAATATAGTGGACCTCCCACTGTAACTGTCCAATGCAACCATCTTGATCGACTTCAGCTGTTCGTTTATCGCGTTTGCGTGGAGATGAATACGGGGATGATGCTTGAACAAATTGTAACCTTGATGATTTGGTGGTTATTTTTGCTTTTGTAGGGACAAACATTGCATCGATCAGAAAGTTTAACAGATCAAGTAATATTACAGCTTGCCCGTATTCAAATCTCTGCCCAGAACCTTATTCAGGTGAACGAGTCCAGCAACCAAGGGTGGCTAGCAGGTCAGGCCAGCCACAGTCACAGTGGATACAGCGCCCAGTCCAGTAAAACATGCATCTGAGCAGGCCTCACATCACGTTGTATCTCCCTTGACTGTCAGCAAGGGAGATGGACAAGACATGTCCCGAAGCAAGGGCGATTGATAACAGAGTGCGGAATTGTTCAACTGTCAGTTATCACCGGATATCAATCACATCATGTCAATCAACCCAATCCTGCTTGGTTTCCGAGGTTTCTATTTGTAACAGGTCGAGAACGAGGGAGAATAGCACAGACAGACACAGGCTTTTCTGCTTCTTTTGTCGTTTCACGACCGATTCAAAACAGAGTTTGCTAAAATAGATGGTCTTCAAAAGGCTAGACCCTCAGCCATTACCCGTCAAGCCTGCAGGACAGAGAGATAGAACGTGGTCGGTGATAAGACGAAGAAGCGAAAAAAAGAAAAGAGAAACACACAAACATGTTCATCTGATCTTTTTTTTCTCTCGTGGTAGCTTGCTCGCAGCTCGAATGCAAGGGCGTTTTGCAGCACAGCAACAGCTAAGACTCTATGGTGGTGTGCTATGTCACACAGGCGATCCTTGCTTGGATGCAACGCTGTCTCATGTCTCCCTTGCTGCCTTGCTAAAGAGGCTGCACGCAGTAAAAAAAAGAGACATGCAGTATCTATCAAGCCGTTCTCATCGGACGAGAACCGTCGATCTATAATTTGCAAACAAAGGAACCGGTCTGTTAGGCCAGGGTCCAAAACCAATTTACCTACCTGTCAATGTCCATTTCCCCTTCAGTTCAGTCATGTACGGTAGTGGCCTAGTCTAGTCTGGTAGTCGGCGGTACACACGTCCCTCATCTGAGCACCAATTAATTCCGAACTGCGGGTTGACCAATCGGGACTTGCAAGGTTTCTCTCAGTCCAGGAGTAGCCCTACCTCTTTCAGGTCATGATCAACGCAATGGGCCCGAGAGAGAAGATCGACTGACCCCAGTTAATCGCTAGCTAGTGATCTGTCTCCCGGAGCTTACACACATGTTTGCAATGCGCGCCAGGGATCTGCCTCTTGTGCAAGGCAAGGGATAAACAGTCACAGACAGACGCTCATCTTTTTCTGATCTCTCACACTTTTTTTCCCCTTCTCATCCGTTCGTTCATTTGACGTCTGCAAGAAATCGCTTTTAATCTTGTTCCCCTTGTCCGTTATGGACCTTGCGAGCTAGTTCATGACTTCAGTCGGCCTGATCTAGTTAGCCAAGACACCCACCCTTCCCGTCAACCATTGTTTTGTGCAAGGTCTACTATACACTACATAATACTCTCCATCTCCGCTTCGCCATTCCATTTGTCTCCCCTCAAGTTTAAGTGCATCGTCTGCTGTGCTTGCTTGAAACCAACCCGACCTCGAATATTTTGTACGGCCCGAAATCGTACATTCCTTCCAACTACGTTCATTACAAGACAACAATACCATACCTGACTATCTATATTATATTTCCCTTTCTCTCTAGTCACAAACACATATCGATCTCTACCACCGTTTCTTTTTTTATTATCGTCAACAATGGCTTACTCCCCCAAGCCGCAGCCCAACCTCGATGGGGTGGGCATCTTTTTCATCATATGGACCTTTATCTGGAGCATCATCGTCATCTGTGGCATGATCTTCCTGTGGCGCCGTCGCGACATGCCTATGCTTCGAATTCGAGACCTCCCACTTACCTTTGTCGCCATCATGATGCTCCACCTCTACTGGGGCGCCATCCAGACCGGTTACGTTTACTTCCCGCTATTTACTCCCGAGGGCGAGTACTGGATCATGAGCATTTACTTCCCTATCGGTATCGCCTTGTTTCACGCCTCCAACAGTCGCTTTCTGCACGTCGCCAAGCAGCAAAAAGAGCTTTATGCCTCGGATGAAAAGATTTATAACAGACCTCGTGCGAGACGGGATACTTGGCTTGGAAAATTCCAGGCTTTGGATTATACCAGGAAGATTCTCGTCACAATTGGGTTGGGCATGATTGTCCAGGTATGTATTCACTTGTCACGATAGCATGTAGAACAAACTAACATGGACAGTTCATCCTCACCATCATTATGTGGTGCATCTCCAGGAAGTTCCATCACAGCTGGGGTCTTGCTGGTACTGAAATCCACCCTGGCACTGAAGAGTACGAAAAGGCCCAGATTGGCAAGGGTTGGGAATGGTAAGCATACGCTCCATCAAATCATATCCAACATACTAACCTTCTCTAGGTGGCCTTCTGTATTCTGGCAATTTATCTGGGCATGGATTGTCGCCCCTTACATCCTTTGGCAGTCGCGTGGCATCAACGACACGCAGGGATGGAGGACTCAAACCATTGCTTGTTGCATTGCCAAGTGAGTCTCCCTTGACCAAAGTAATTAATCTGAACTCCACTCTAACCAAGACATAGCCTTCATGCCACGCCTATGTGGCTCGTCGCCTTGTATGTTCCAGCTATGGAACCTGTTAACGCCTACTGGATTCCTCCCCAATGGTAAGTCTAGACCACCCACCTCAATCCTCTTAACAAGAACAACTCATACTGACTTTAACTTTCTACAGGCTTGCCCTTTCCATCATGGCCATTGAGATCTTCACCATCTTCTGGCCCTGCTGGGAAGTCCTGCAGCACCAGACCCTGCGTCAAGAGACCCTTGACTCCATCGCCCAATGGCAGCTCAACAAAAAGGCGGTCACCCATGGTGCTCAGTCTGTTGCCACAGGATCCACGACTGTCGCCGCTTCAGCTCTTACCGCCTGGTCCAAGGACGGCTCCGTCAAGAGCAGCGCTTCAGGAGAGAGTATTCTTACTATGGAGGCTCTCGAGTATGTCCTTGAGCGCAACCCCGAGCCTCTTCAGCAATTCTCTGCCCTTCGCGACTTTTCTGGAGAAAACATTGCCTTTTTGAGAGCTGTCGCTGAGTGGAAGTCTTCACTACCGCCTTCCGTCCGCGACCCCGAGAAGATCAAAGAGCCTGATGTCCAAGAACTCGTCCGCGAACGCTTCAACAGTGCTCTGCGCATTTACACCAGCTTCATCAGCTCGCGCGACGCCGAATTCCAGATCAACCTGTCTTCCCAGCAACAGCGCAGGCTCGAGGATGTTTTTGAGAATTCTGCGCGTGTTCTCTTTGGCGACAAGGGTACCGTCGACCCAGCTCTGCCATTCGAGACTTTCCAGATGACTACAACAGCAAACAAAGTCAAGTCTTCTTCTGCTTCAACAAATGGCTCCGAGACTGGCATCATGTCTACAGAATCCGACTCTGGAAACCAGAGCGACAAGGCTCTTTACTGGGGCGATATTCCTGAGGGTTTTGACGCGACCATCTTTGACGACTCGGAAGGCCATATCAAGTACCTTGTTCTGACCAACACGTGGCCCAAGTTCGTCAAGGACCGACGATGCTCAATTGACTCGAATGATACCCTGGAAGCTGGAAATGGAATCCCTGGTGGTCGATAGAATGGATATAAGGTCAAAGAATGTCATGGATTTATTGGAGTTGATGATTACAAGTGATTCCCTGTTTTACACCTTCGCTTTTTGGGAAAGCTTTCTACGTATCTATTAATGCAACCACGACGTACTGTCAACTGTTGAATAATGAATATTTATTTCTGATCATGTTATGCAGTCTATGTGAAGTATGTGAAGTCACCTTGCATGCCAAGTTTCGTCTGTCCTCGTGATGCCTCGCTACCCAAGCCACAACGGCTGAACCGTGTTGGCTACAGGGCACTATCAGCTAAATCCTGACCTGACTAGCGGATAATCCCGTCTATCCCTGTGGCTTCAGCGCCATGGCGTCGACGATATCGAAGAATGTCGGACAGCCCCTGTCGACAAAGGTGATCGATCACCTGCAACTTTAATCACATCGATAGTGAGATATTGCCGAAATGAGAAATTTCTTCAACAGCGTCGAATCGTCAGTTTGTCTTGTAGATCCGGTTATTCTTATCCGTAGCCTCGCAAGGTAGTTTTACTCTGCACCCTTGTTCAAGTATTATTGGTGAAGAGCGTATATTTGTTTGCTGCCCCCTGTGACGATCTGTCCCCTGGCAAAGAAGCCTTTGCCGCCTGCCTATATGCATGCGAAATGTTTTAGAACACGGATTTATACAGTCCACGCGCGCTAATTATGGAGCTTCGCACTAGCGGTGGCAAGCGTACGTGTAATAGGGTGGTTTTTCAAATGGATCAAGTTGACTGCGTTGAGGCTTATTCTTGGCGGATAACGATCAATATCAAGTAATTTTGTGTGACATAAAGTGTAAAACGTGTGATTCATTACCTTCTCATCTGTGTAGAGTTTATTCTAATCGCTACATCACAGGTTCATAGTTCGAGCCTCAATCGCCAAGTTTAGCCCCTCAAGCGCAGCAACATCGTTATCCCATGTCCCCTCCTCTGGTTCAAATCCCCGTGGACCAAGCATGTAAAACATAGAGGCCTCCTGCCAAGGTCGAGTAATTGCCTGGACATCGTACCCAACGTACTGCAATTTGAATGGCCCCCACGTGTAAAGACCAGCGCCATTTAGGTATCTGCCCGATGCACACACCTCCTCAAAACCCTCATCGCCGCATGACAGATTTGTAGGCTCAGGACAGTCATATGTTCTGTGAGTCTTGTTTGATAGACGGTAAGTCATTACCTCTACGTCGATTTCGCTGCCTGGAATGTCGCGAAGGATGGATCCGATAGTTTCTTTCGGTGGCTTGAACCAAGCTCCACGGCCCATCCGGAAAACTCTCAGGCTCTTCATCGAAGTGGCCCACTTTGAAAGTATATCAGACCACCTCATTGAGTATTTGTAGACCTTGGGCATCTTTTGGGAAAGCACTGTATCGACGTCAGGATATCCAGGGTCGGCGGCATCCAATGGGCTTGACTGGTTTGCTTCATATAGAATGGCACAGTCATCGAGGTACAATTCCCTCAAGCCTCCTATACCGTTATCTTTCCCAATAGACGAGATCCAGTCGATCTGCCACTCGTGGGTAAAGACATATTGTCCTAACGCGAGCACTTGGAGCTGCGGGAACTTGATGCCGCGAAAGTCCATCTTGGGGAACCAGCCCCAATAATCCTTGTAATAAAGTGACAGTACCCTCAGATGATCACTAATACCGGGTGCTAGCCACGTTTCGGGGAGACGCTTGAAGAATTCATACTTCTCTGGGTAGTGTGTATCCAAATCTTCGTTTGTTTCTGTGGCCATGAACAGCTTCAGACTGGTAAAGCATGGTGCGGATATAATTTTTTGGAAAGCCTTTGAGTCTGCGAGATCCGTATCATGAAAGTCGGCCAGATTCGCGATTGTAAGTTCCTCAAGAGCCATAGCTTCATTGGTAGGGGCACTGAGAAGGTTCTTAAAATCAAGATATTCCCTTTTGAAGTCAACGTATGGCGTATCAACATTTTCATCAATACCAGTCTGTGCATCATTGGTCCATAGGCCTGTGATACAATGGCATATAGTGTCTAGAACCCCATAACGAAACTCCCACGTCTCTTCAACGGTCAGATCGACACGACCATCCTTGCCACAGTATTCATTAAATTGAATATGAAGCCTTTTGATACCGCTGAAGAGTTGTAGATAGGGCAGAGCGTTTAAGAATTCGACAGGGAATGGGTAGTCCTTATTAGCATTGTATCGGAAATCCAAGCCAACCAGCGTGTCGACAGTAAGGTCTCGAACTAAGCGTCGAAGGGTCTCAGACTCGGCGATGCGAATGAAGCGCTTTACCGAGTCGCCGAAAGCCTCGAGTCGTATGTCTCTGTACGCCCAAGGTAGCGCGATTTGGTTGAGTTGGGAGCAGACAAGTCTCAGTTGAAACAAGCTCCGCTTTGGCAGAAAAGAACATATGTCATGCCATAACTCGGGCACTAGAAACAGACCAGCAGACGAGTAGTATTCTGTAATAGACATGTTGCGAATTATTTTCAATGGTGAGAGGATCAAAAGACAGAATATCGTTGTCTGATTCTAGGTGTTTACCGCTAAAATCTCACATGTTGCCTGAGGCAACTATACCTGTCGACTTTAACTGCGCGATTTAGATATGTTAATGTGATTATCTCTCTTGGCACAAAGTCACAGAAGGTGTAGTGGCCGAAGATGTAATTGCGGCAGAGCGAATGCAGCGAGGTTGAAATAATCTCGACTTTCAACTTTAAAGAAATCGAGATTTGGCGCCAGCGATAGTAATCCTCAGAGATTTGTAGTAGACTTAATTGCATCAAAAGTAAACACGCGTCAAATATTCGTTGTCCTGAGACAAGCGCAACATGAACCCTAAGACACTTCATATGGCAGGCGTTATTGCCGAATTCCGACGATGGGCAACACCGGTCGTTTATGAAAAACAACAATGATGCACCTTGTTTGCATCCGCACTTCTTCCAAGTTTTCTTTATAAATCACGCACCAATTTACCTCGTCAAATAGCCTCAAATTATCACTATGAAAGTCTATCAAAACAAGGTTGTCGACGGGTCCCTTAGTTCCTCAGTGGCATGCATGGTCTCGCTGCTCGCTTGATACGAGAAGGTCCAGGGTCCAGCTGAAGCTCTATAAGAAGTCTGGTTTGAGCAACCCACCCAGGAATCAATGGATTACTACTTATCATCACAAAGTTGCCGGCGTCCAACATCCTCGTCCATCATCAATCAATCCATGACATCAGACATATCTTGGTCATCGTCAAGGGAGCCCTGTGCTCGAATATGTTCACGGTCCTCTTGAAGATGTACTAATTCCGCGGCTGCATGTTTCGCTTTAGTAGCGGTCTTGACATAGCTGCTCCCGTACGCCTGACTCATGTTCTCAAGTACTCGCGCATATACTAACTTGCAGGCGTCGATATCCTCCACCCGACTCGTGCTAATTCGGGTGGTGCGGAAGTATCCATCTTTTGATGTGTGATAACAGCAATGATCTATGTCAAATGCTATAATCGAGGTCGTACTCAAGGTTGTTAAGACCTGGTCCCATGTACCAGACCGATACTCGAGGGCCACACCATGCAGAACAACCTCTTGAAGCGACTTGCATCTTTCAATAACCGGTGTGATTGCTTGCTTTGTTATGATTAGATCTGCGAGATTTAGTACCTGGAGATGGCAATGCGGAAGCAAAGATTCAGTGGAGAGCCTGAAATATCTATTCCACCCATATGTTGGACCCTGGACTTTGAGACAGTCGAGATTTGGCGCCAGAGGTAACAATTCTTGAAGATATGTCAAGCGCCCTATTTGATCTTCCAAATCATCCTCATCACAATCAACATTGTACTCGACATGAAGGCAAAGCCGCTTGAGTTGTTTGAAAAAGACCCTTGTCGAGGAACTTTCTATTTCGTTTTTATCGTCAACAAAGTGTTTGAAGTCGTATAATATGGACAGTGAAAGATCGAGTTCTTCGAGCTTGTCAAGCCCAGATCTGCAGATAGCTGTAGGAAATGATTCAAAGACAACCCTGGTATCCTGAATCAAACAGTCATTTGGGTTTCTATATGGAAGATCTCCGAGGCCAAGCCTCAGAACCGTGACGTTGGAGAATCTCGGCAATGCGCTGTGGATGAGTGTCGAAATTCGCGTGATATATCGCAGATGTGCTGTTTTCCGCTGGCTATCGCGCCAATATTTTCTATCATCAAAATCTAAGGGTCGGACGGTGATTTCCAGACGGCGAACCAGTTTGCAGATCGAAGGCTCCATTGATAACTTTTTCAGTCGGCCTGAACCCCTTTGGTTTAACCATTCAGGGTCATCGTTTACTTCAAGAAATTCATTATCGCCCGAGAAGATGAAGGCATGTTCAAAGAGAAGAGGGGTAATCAACCGATGAAACATACGGTTGACAGCACGCAGTGATGCCAAATACATCCGCCGGTTTATTCCATATAATTCATGCTTGCCTACAGGTAAATCATATCGGCCAAACTGATACTTTCGCAAGCCATCATGGATGAGGTAGAAGCCATCGTGCATGTGGTACACGATCTATAGATTGTGAGCAGATGCAAAAGACAAAAAAAAAAAAAAGACAAGTCATCCTTACCTCAGTGATGATTTCAGATGGTAGTGTCTCAAGAGAAATCATTGTTGTGTGTATAATTAGACGAAGCGAAGTTATGTGGCTTTTGCGTGCAGTCTAGAAAGTATGAAGCAGACAGTCAAGGGGGAAAATGGTGAGATTTTCAATGGACCGCGTTTTGCTATCACGTGGTTGAGCTATTGGCTACGTGTTTCATAAGACAGAGTAAAACAGCAGTTTCGTCGCGAAATGGACGCGTGATTCTATCTTGGCTAGTCTGATCTCGTTTTATCTTTCTTCCAAAAAAGTTAATTGGTTGATGTCGTCTGCCGCATCTCCTTGGAGCTATCAAGGCCATAGAACATAGATAGCTCATGAATCTTGGTGGGGACCGTAAGTGAAGCTGATAGTGGGTACCGTTTAGCAGGGATTACTCCCACCCGCTATTAGCTTCAGTCCGGTAGACTTGATCTTTGACTATTTAATATGGATCCAAAGGAGTTCCCATTGGATTGTCGGTTTCGGAAGAATAAGTCATTCGTTTAAAAACTCAAAGTCTCCATAAAAAGCCACAAAGTGTACTACCGGTCCAAAAGAGACATCCATTCTCAACATCAGGCTGTGCAAAAGCAGATGCCAACTAACATAATTAGTTATGGCGATGGATTTCTATTTCCATTTCGATCTGCATATCGTGATAAGAAGCTGAAAAAAGCCTTAGCGCTGTTCGCTTGTTCACGAGGGATCACGAGGTATATGCAAGTTGCAGATGGTTTGCATTATGAAATCGAAGGATAAGATACAAGAGATGCAGTCACAGCTACACAGTATAATACTAATATAGACTTCGCTCGAAATAATATATCTAAATCTATAAAAGTTATTAATTATACTGCTTTTTTCTAAAAATCAGATATAGTATAGCATTAACTAATGCAATAAACAATCTTCTATTAGACAATATAATAATTTTAACTGCAGCTGTAAAAAAGGGAATTATGCCGTTATATAACTTAAATAGTCTTACTCTTACTAAAAGGAATTTTATTTAATTTTTATATATTAAATATAGTTCTTATTGCTAATAAAACTTTATATTTTTAATAAGTCCTAAGATAAAATATAATTTAATTCAAATTGCTATAAAGTCAATCTATTTAATTTAACTACCTCTTAAAAAACATCTTTGGCTTGTCAAACTTGAACACAACCAACTCGCCAGATTCACTCTCAATAATCAGGCTACCATCACTCACTGCCTTAACTGGCCACTTAAGTTCTGTACAAGATGTAAATTCCCAAATCCACCGTCCAAGTTTCGTGGCGAAATCTGAGGGAAGACGGAGAAGCCTGTCATTTCCTTTCCAAACCCAACCTCCTTCAACGTCCAGAAGATCCGGGACTCTGGCATTGAGTAAACTGCAACTGGCACTGTTGTCTCCTATTGGTAGCGGAAGCCAACCCCCTTTCAAGGTGTAATGCTGAAGGTTATGTCCGGCATGAAAAATGCTTCCAATGATGTTTTCGTCGCTTGTCCATCTTTTAAGCAATTGTTTCTTTTCCATGTCCCATAATTGTTTTTCGCGGAATCCGTGGCCCAACGTTGTAACTAATACCCTTTCTCCCGTACAATAGTGGACTTCGATAATTGAAACCGTCCCAGTCGGCAATCTGACTAATGCCATGTTCTCCATATCCAGCACGATTAGAGTCCCTGATGCGGTTCCCACGATGGCACGTCTTCTTGTGGGTGAGAATTCAGGAGCAGTAGAGGTTTGTTCGTTACCGAAAGTGAATATTGTTGCGTGATAGTCTGCTTCAACATCAATCGCTACAAAAGAACAATGATTGTTTTCAGCAGCGGTTTCATAGATTACCAGTTGACCATCTGCTGACATGAACACAGTCCTGTTTCTCAATCGAGTTTCGCTATTCAAAACATTAAAATGAGGGAAGCCAGGCACCAATTTACCGGTATCCCATCGAAAAAGCCAAAGTTTATTACAATCTTTTTCATCACCCCTGGTGACAATGCCAATTGCTCGGCTGGTAAAGATAGGCCCATGGCCCGGCACCCAATCCTCGGGGAGGGTGACTTGGAATTGCTGGTTAAGAGTAGGGTAGTCCAGGACCAGAGATTTGTTACGTGACATGAGGACGACATACATACCACCTTTCGGAAAGAAGACGTCTGTGAAATGAGTGAAGGTGTCGATAAGCCTCTCCAGTGTGTTATCCCATAGCTGAACTCTATCGTCCTCTAAACCAAAGGCAAAATGATCTTGACCTTGCGAGCATACAACCTTCCTTATGCCACTGAGAAAGGGTTGTCTGGACCCTGTTCGTAAATCCAGTATTTCAGAAGAGCTTCGTAAGACTAGTAGGATCTTGTGTTTACTTTCTCTGAGGGGATAAATGGACTGTATCTTTTCCCTTGTTGCACTCTCGGTACTTGCAACCTCGGTATCCCATAACCTCACACAACCTCGAAAGTCTGCCGAAGCCAAGACAGAGAGATTTCCGGTAAAAGCTAAGCCGTTGACTGGAATTGTGGTCGCACCAGGCAAGTCGATTTGCTTAGTAATTTGCGGTGGGGTGGTGGCTATATTATAGAGTTGAATAGATAACTGAGTAAATCCAACAGCGAGTGTTGACACCTTCTTTGGATGCCAAGCGATCCAAATTATGGGGCTCTTGCCGTGAATTTCTTTTTCCGTGGCTCCAGTTGTCTTGCTCCATACTTTAATAATTCCAACGTCGTCACCAGAAGCTATCTTCTCACCGTCAGGCGATACAGCGATCGACGTGACTATGTGCTCATGTTTTCGAATCTTTTTTCCGGTCTGATCATGCGAGTTCCACAAGAATATCCCCCCAACAGTTGCTCTCCCACACCCTGCTAGCAGAACTTGCCCACAAGGCGAGAAGACAAGTGGTTGACTGTGATAGTATTCTCCTTCATCGAAAACAATTTGCTCGATGATGTTGAAGCTTTTCAAGTCCCACAACGTAATCTCGTAGTCTACTGATAATGATGCTAAAACATCTTCGGCGGGCGAGGCAACGATGGATCTCACCTTTGCGGTATTGCAAGTCAATATAGTTTCAACCTCATCTTTCAAAGATCGTAGTGAGATTGTATCAGTTAGTAAAGTTGCTATAATGGTGTTGTCTCGGGATATGGCAACTTGACGAGACTGAGAAGAATGCTGGTAGTTTGCAATCTCAGATCCTGTGGTGATATCCCAAACCTTTGTTGCATAATGCCAGGTTGACGCTGCCAGGAGTTTCCCGTCCTTGGATATGTCAAACTGATCGCATTCTCCATTGATCGCCATGAGATCAGCTCCCCAGTCGTCTTTCCAGTCTGAATAACTTGTGATCCATGCTGGAATGAGACCTCGGAACTTGGACCGAACAATGCTCTTACAAGGGCTGAAGATAAGTGCAGAGCAATATGTTTGAAGAGGAGCTTGGCTAATCGTTTCATTATTACTGAGAACGAAGCGATATGCGTCTTGAAGAAATGGAAATAACATTGGCGATCCCTCAGGCTAGCAGGAGCTATTAGCCTGGTTCGTAGCAGAATAAATGATTGACTCACTGTAGCTAAAGACTGGAGTTGTCTAATGATTGAGACTGATCGATGATACTCGCCCAAAAGACTCAAAACCTCGAGCCAGTACAACAACTTCGTAGAAAGGAATTTGTAAACTTCTTCTTCATCATCCAAGTAGGTAGATATGGACTTGTGAGTATTGTGCTTGGTGAGATGATCTGACCAATAAAGACAAGCATATCTGACATGTTGGGGTATGTAGTTGTAAACTCGTGTTTTCGGGATATCAGAAGCAAAAACTCCCGGGTGACCTATGTCGCACATATCTTGTTTCAGGGACTTCTCCAGTATAGCAAGACAATTGAGGAAAAGATCACGGTGGACCTGCGCAATATTGATGAAAAAGTTTGTTCCAGACCGTTCATTGTCGAGGAGGAAATCACGAAAGGAGAGATGATAAAAGCTCACAGGGGATTGATCGTCAGGAGGAACTTCCAGGATAGAGCGAAAATCTAGGAGAGTTTTCCGGATATTTTGCCGATTGGTGAGATTTCCGATAGTAACCAGGGATGGTGATTCAAAGGCGAGCGCGATAGTTCCAAGGATGCATCTGTATCTTGCAAACACAACATCCGTCTCCTTCTTGGATATGTTCCTTGTTGGAAAGGCGAGCACCTTGCGGTATATCTCGTCCAGGCGTGCTTCCGGGGTACCATCGTCAGCTGCGCCTTCCATTAGTGTACCCAATCGCAGACGCTGTATTTCGTCGTCGTCTATTGCATCAAGGAACCTGCATGTTGTGGCGGCGTAGATGAACAGGCCACCAGCCCTTTCGACAAGTTGACGGATTTCATCGCTCTTGATCCAGTCTGGCATTAAGTCACGTCGTTTTGTGATGCTTTTGATCTCGTGTCGAAGAAATTTGGTAATATCATCGGGTTCTGGACGATCGATCTGACTAGGAATCTTTTCCAAGGTGAATCTCCTCACTCTCTGCTTTGGATCGTCCAAGATCTGGGTGATGTGTTTCTCGGGACGGCTGACAACCAAAATTCTTAGATCCATGGGATGGAACCTTCCCAGGCTCAGAAGCAATCGCAAGAGTTGTGAAGCTTCTGAGGTCTCCTCGCACTCATCTACAGAATCGATGACAATGATGAGGCGGACGGCGACGAGGCAGGTCTTGCTGACGATGGCTAGGGGCTCAGATATGAGGCTCTTCATTTGTTCAACAAGCCTAGCAGAACCAATCGTTGTATCACTATGGATCTTTTGACTGATGTGTTCTCCGAGGTCTGGAAATCTTTCCGCCATGGTTCTGGCAATGGTAGAGAAGACATGCTTAACAGTATTGCGAGTGGGGTCCTCATGACTCAAGAAGAAGGTTGCTGCAAGGAATGTGCGTTCATCCAGTCCCGGTTCACGGTTGAAGAATTGTTTTCTGTCATTCAAGCAGTTGGCAACCGTGGTTGCGATAGTAGACTTTCCAGTTCCAGCCATGCCAGAAAGCCAGAAGATAGGTTCCCCGTCAGGACTTTCTGCCCATGCTTGTATGTCGTTCAGAGCGTTGCGTTGGGTCCCAATAAGGCACTTCCCTTGTTTGTCTACAGCAACAGAGTTGAAGACTGCGTTCTGAACAAATGGTAATCGATCGAGAATGCTGATCTATTTCATTTTTAGCAAGTTTTTCAGTGTCATATCAAAAGCAACATACATTCAATTTGGTTGAGATTTCCTTGTGTGAATCTACTACTCTCTTGCAGATAGACTCATTAATGCGTTTGAGGTCATCTCTGAGTGAGCTCTGTATCAAGGTATTGACAGTCCGGTCAATTTCAAGGTCATTGTCGCCGATATCGGTAGTCATCGTCTTCCAGTCGTTTCGAAGAAAAATGTCTCCTAGCATCCTGCGAGGTTTTGTGTGCGCATATTGGAGGATGATGCGGATTTGATACTCATATGCAGCAACATAAACCTTGACCATTCTCTCCTTGACACATTGGATAACACGACAGTATTCGACAGACATTCTGACACTACTGTAAGTTTCTTACGGATGAATCGCTAATAATAAAACTTACGGTACAGATGTTCCAGGATTCTCCTGCAACAAGTCTCTCTCGAGGAGTGCGTATCGAACTAAGATGAAGGAGATTCGTTCAAAGCCTTCCGCAGCGCTTTCATCTTGTTTAATGATATTGTCCAGAAACTATTGATGGTGAAAGTTAGCCCCGTGCTTGGTCTTGTAGAAGGTGTAACTTACTGGAAGCGCGGCCATCACGCAAGTCCACGCAAGTGACGCCGATGGTTCTGCTGCAGCCGCAGCTCCGATGACGGCTTTGAAAGGCATCAGGATGTCCAGGATTTTTTTGACTTGTTCTCGGACAACAACTTTATGATCTCCGATACTGAAGGTAAGACGGGTCGATTCTAAATCCTCCAAGGTTCTTTTTGCAATCTTCTGGATGGGGGTAGTCTGTTCCTGACTAGTGGGTTGAACAAGTGACTCGAGCAGAATGGTAGATTCTAAGAATGAAGTTTTAGCAAAACGTAAGATTTCAATAGACTTTCAATTTACATACCTTCCTTTGATAGACTGTACCGCTCAACTAAGAAGTCCTTGTACGATTCGAGTAATTTTACAAAATCCGGATCTTCGTTGGCTTTACAGTATGCCTGAGCCCACAGGGAGGTATCGGCGGGGTGGCTCGCGACGCCTGTGTTTTCGAGTTGGGGGGCAGTATTGGTGGACGAGGTTGGGCGTGAAGCTTTCTTCTTTTGGTTTTCTTCCTTCGGACGCCGTGGTAGTCCATCATGAGCAGCGACGCTGGAAAAAGTTGAAGCACGACTGGGTGTATTTTTGGGGTTTGGACGATATTTTTGCTGGTTCATCAACGTGTTGGGGCTTGACAAAGTATTGTCTTCTTCACCGGACAACGTACCTGGCGTGATCTCGGTATGATTTTGGATCGAACTTTCCTCCCCAATCGCTTCATTCGAAGTGTCAAGGGCGCATCTGGACTTTTTTCTACCTCGGGAATTCCTAGTGGAGCCATTGTGAGATTTCACTGAATGTTAAAATAATAGAGGCGCTAGTGACACCCAGCTAGATTATAATACCGCAAAACTTAGAATACTAGTCAGAGCGGGGTTTGGTGCAGATGTTTCTTGAAAGGATTACGGAGTATTTTAAACGGAACTGAACGATTTCCCCTCTCTTCAGGTGTCGGGCCTCAATAATGTTGTCAAAAGGTGGGTGTGAGACATGTCAAGACCAACAGGCTCATAGGTGTGGTTACACGAGCTTACCTACAACCCAATAGTAGCAGACCAGGAGGTATGGATTAGTTCCTATTGGATCGCCGGCTTTGGAAGAATGGCTCATTCGCTCAAAAACTTTTAGGTCTCCAGAAAAAGTCACAAAGGCTACTCGGTACTTGGTAGGTCAAACAAGACATCTCAATCAGGCTGTGCAAAAGCAAAAGTCAACCAATGTAATTGGTGATAGCGATCAATTCCTTTTTCCAGGCATAGATCTGCATTTCGGAAGACAAAGCTGATAATTGCCAAGGAGCCAAAATAGCCCGCAGCAGACTGACGGTTCCATTAATCTTGAGGAATCTTGGCCATGAAAGGGCACTATTGCCAACATCTTGGGCATCTGACTGGCCTTCTAAACTGTATTCAAAACCCCTTGTCTTGACTAGTTTTCAGTAGCAAAATAGAACAAATGCCGCGACCATTATGGCTCACCTACCCGTAAGCTGTCCCGCGAGTGGCTGAAACTAGTGTCTTGTATGATATACAAAGATCAGCACAATGCAATCCTTGAATGGCTGTCATCCAATGACCAAAACCTGTAATGTACGAGATACTCCTTTCTTAATAGCAAGGCTGGATCTCGCTGTCTTTTTGCTATCTGTCCAGACAGTCTCAACATAAATAATTCTCACATGGCCTGATTTCTGGACAGATTGCCGCACCAACATCTTCCATCGCACGCCATGATACCTCCAAATCCCATGCCAGAGCATATGACACTGTTGGCCGAACAGGGTAGCCTTGAAGACCGGCACATTGCTCAGACAGAACCGCATGTCAAAGCGGCAAGACCTAAAACATCAAGCCACACTCCATTTTGGCTCACGAAAGCCGCCCTGCTTGTCTTTGTCTTCATCTTTACTGCCAGTGGCGGATCACTTCTTGTTCTGCACCTCTTGATACACGCAAATGGTGGTTTTCCATTGACAATATCCTCTAACGAGTACCTCTGGACGTATGGCCCAACAGCCGTGCTCGTTGTTATCCTGAGTCTCTGGAGACGTATCGACTACTACTACAAATCAACACAGCCTTGGACAGAACTTCAATCTGGACCTGTACACGCTTCTAGGTCGTTGCTTCTTGATTACATATCACCATTTCAACTGCAAAGTATGTACCGGGCGTTTAGATTTGGCCATTACCGTGTCACTGCTACAATCTTTTCGTTCTTTCTGCTGAAAGCTATTATCCTGGTTTCGACTACTTTGTTCGTTGTTCAAAACTCTTTTCACTCTGAGACATTCGACATTACGTATCAAAATACCTTCGATGCGGCTAAAATCTGGACATCTCCACCATACCACCCTAGCACACTCGGGAACTACGAGGTACCCATCTTTCTTGGTGGTTCTGACCTGTCTGTTTGGAAGTATCTTGCGCGGCTCAATGGCGCAATAACAAACGACTCAGATTGGAAAACTCAAGGCGGGCTCGTCAGTCAGCAATTCCGACCAGGGAAGTCATTGATGAACATTACATCCCTTGAAGGACCAGTGGAAGTTTTTGTTCCAAACATCACCTGCGAAGAGGCGACTTTGACAGCTAAGGCCTTACATGAATCATACGACTATGTCGAGTACTCATGGAATTCATCTACATGCTCCACAGGCGTTGCTAAATTTGCATCTCTTTGTACAAACATCAAAACGGATGCAGCCTTTTGTGGAGAAAAACCTTGGCACTATTCGTTTGTTCGCGCGAATTGTTCAAGGGGGATCAAGAAGGATAAACTATCTTCAATTGATTTACATAATGACATCCAAGACTACGATATAAGACATGTCATTACAGCTGCGCGGTACAAAGTCGATACGAAAGTCGGTCAAACGAATGCAGCCAGAGCGATGGAACTGATTGATCAAAATGCTTTGATCTGCAAAATAGGCTATAGCATAGCATCAACCAACGCGACACACAATCTTCTATCAGGCGACACAACGATCTCAACTACGTCTCGAAAAGAAGGAAGAGCACCAATACGGAACTTGACCAGTTCCGCTCTCGCTGAAATACTCTTCACCAGTCTTGACAAATCATCATCGGCTCTGGTCGCCAATAAAACAATCACTGTCCAAACTCTAAATAGCAATGAAAAGCTCATGTGGGGGCAAAGCGAGGCACTCTTTCAGCTGATGGCTGCGGGACTGGGAGACGACTTCGAACCCAGTATGTTCCTTGACTCCTCCGTTCTCAAAAAGACTGCAATTGATGTTCTAGGCGGACTTCTCAACGAACTGGCCCGAGAGTCGCTCCTTATCAACGAGACATCAACCGGCACTGCTAAAGGTAGTGTTAGCGAAGCTAGGCTGCATACGAGAGCTGCCACAGTTTGGGCCATGACGGCATGCTATACCTTGCTGGCAGTTATTTGCCTACTATTACTCTTCAATACTTCGAACAAGGTTTCAATGCATGCATTTTGTGGCTCTATTGCTGGGCACGCAACTATCCTGACCAACAGCCCAATCCTGCAGGATCTACTACGGAACTCAGGAAACTATAACGAAAACGAATTGGTATATCTTTTGAATGAATCCCGATTCAAGACAACTACCAACGAAAGAGGAGACATGGGTGTTGAAATGACCCATAGTGTGTTTTTGAATACTACAAAGCCACAAGACACTCCTAAACCTACATCTCATTGTCGTTACTTTGGAGGGAAGGATAGCCTCCCGACACACCATAGTTATCAAGGACCAAACGTCAAAGCCTGGGTACCTATAACTGGGAGCCTCCCTTTTGTCATTGCAACGTTCGCCTTACCTATCCTAGCCATAGGTGTACTCGAATTTCTCCAGCAAATGTCCAATCAACGGCAGGGCGTTATGGATATATATGAAACAGACTCGACAAGCCTGTCGTCTGCTATTCGTATCGCTTCGACAGCAGTGGCTTTCACTGTTGCCACAATGTTCAACAGTTTCGATTTTACCATAGCCACATTTGCCCCTTATAATGCCCTTCGATCTGGAAACATTCAGGCCGATAGGAGCATTCTATTTCACTTGCTTTCTGTGTCGCCATTTTTGGTTGCCACCAAGACTTTGAGATCTGGCTACTTCGGTGCAGCTACCTCCAACATATCTTCGCTCCTAGGCAGTTTTCTTACAATTGCCGTTTCTGGCCTCTGGATACTCACTGGAACTAGCCTTATTGTGGAACCGTCTTCAGTAATGGTTACGAACTGGCACGCGTCATGGCCTATTGACAGTACGGATGATGGAGGCGCTGCCGTAGCGCTTAATCTTATCCGGAATGGCGGCGCCAATGCGTCCTTGGGAATATGGGAAGATGTCGTTCTCCCAGATATCGAGCTTTCTGGATCTCACACTCCAACGTCCGATAGCATTTACCAATCGTCGAACTACACATACAAGGTCGGCGCTCTGCGTCCACTTCTTACCTGCAAGGCCATTCCATGGAGAAACTTCACATCAGACCTTGGACCAGAAGGATACTCTGGTGTTGGAGCAGTACAATTTCATGTTCAATATGATTGCGGCGACGCCAAAGTCAACAGGATGGCCGACATCTCTTTCCAGCTAGATAGAAACGGCCTCACCGATGAGCTGAAGACATCCGTACTTCCGCCAGCTCGGAAATGGATTGGTCGATATCTTGATCTGAACACAACCAGTGACAGGGAGGTTTCGGAATGTCCATCAGTCGGTGTTCTGTTTGGACAGATTGGAGGCAGAGATACATCCAAGTGGAACATTACGGCATTGGCCTGTCATCAAAGCATTGAGCAAGTTCCCATCCGTGTCACATACCAAGGAAATCCTACATTGCGCCACATCAATGGGGCGAGTCCACCAAAATTGGAACGCGACAAGGCCTGGCAATGGACGAACAAAACATCGAAATCTCACAGATTGGGTTACAGACTTCGTCGCTTTTTAACTGATGATTTGGCATATTTCGAGAGCAACTTTGAACTTGGTACTGAGTTCGATTCTTTCTTCCAGCAATCGCTCTATGGCCCTGATGGAATGAGCAAAGAGCGTCTCGTGGGCCCAGCGAACGTGGGCAACCTAATGCGTGTCGTCGAAAGGAACTATGCCGAATATATGAGGAATGTCATTGACCGCAACTTTCGGGCAACCAAGAACACTACAGCTGAACTCGTCGCCGCAGAAGCGTTTCCCACGGAAGCAAGCCCTTCTTCTTTCAAGAATAAGATCAGTGGAACTTCATACGCATATGGAACCCGATTGACAATGAACCAAACATCAAAACTCATACTTCAGATCCTGCTGGCGGCCATGGCAATTCTTGGACTCGCAAGCTATCTTCTCGTCAAGATAAACGGAACACTCCCACGAAGCCCATGTAGTATCGCAAGCACGATGGGGTTTCTAGCTGGATCTCAGCTTTGTGACCCAAGCTCGGGAATCATACCCCAAGGTGCCGAGTACATGAATGACAAAGAGTTGAAAGAGGTGTTTGATGGGTGGGTGTTTAGCCTTGGATGGTGGCATACTCAAAAGTCTTCCGAGGTTCAGTCAAGCGGCTCCGAGAATGTGGATGTTACGGAAAGTGAACAAGGAGATGACGCAGAATCGAATGAAGAAGTCGTAAAACGGTTTGGGGTTGATGTCGGACGTGCAAATGTGGCTAAATTGTAACGTATGTAATTTATCTTATTTTAGCCTTGTTAATTATCAATTCTTTATTAGACTAAGTCACCACCTAACCACTATTTCACCTCGACTACTATATCAGACATTTCAATGGTTTTCTAACTTGCATCCCAGAATTAGAACCGCATACGACCAAAGCTTCTTACGCTATTCTTCTTTTATAATTTGCCTTAGAAACACGTTGCAGACATACAAGATTGTAAAACAATCCTTCGAGTATCTTTCAAGATCAATCTTTGTTTTTTTATAGATTTCATCATCCTCTCCGTAGTGAGATCTGCTGGGCACCACGAGACTACGCTGCTTTTATCACGTTCCCTCTGCTTTAACTTTCGCCTATCTATAACACAAAAGCATCATGACTCCAATACTCACACAGGACCTTTTTTTTTACTCTACCCTATTATAAGGTTAAACAGAGTATTATAACCCCACTTGCTGAATTCCTTGCAGTCTGTTTTTCTTCCTTTCACCAACAAACACAACCACACCACAACCACATCAAGATGCCTCGACAAATCAGCCCTGGCCTAAGGGCCTTTATCAACTTTTATCGCGTTCAGTATCACGTATAGTTCCAATGCTACACCAGAAACAAGGCTTAGTCGGAAACCTTGGCTTCAGGTCAATTTTCGCAAGTCGGACATAAAAACATGTGGCGAGAGTTGACAAAGACCAGATATGACCTCTTGACAATCTACAAGACGGAACAGCTCCCATGCGACTCATCGAGTCTGAGTTATATTTCATTGGCGGGTTATTCTTTGTAGTTTGTAGATAATTCAGACTCGTTGTCTCTTTTGAGATTTGACATTGAAGTTATTGCAAAGACGTTGAGTACTCTATACTCAATACAATTATGTGACTTTTAGCTTTCACAAATAAATCTGATCGATGTAAAGCTTCGATTCTTCCTAACCCGGCTGCCCCAAACGCCTAACCCATTCGTATATCTAATCATGCCATCATATTAACACATTTTCAAATCAATTCCTTAGACTCCAATAAATGCTTCATCTCAGCCAACGCGATAGGTTTCGTCAAGAACAAATCAATACCACTCAAAACCGCCTCTTGTTGGGCATCGCGCGACGCCAAACCAGTAAGTGCAAAAACACTACACTTTGGAATAGCACACTCAGCCTCGAATGTGCGTATATGGCGCGTAGCTTCGAAGCCGTTCATGACAGGCATGGATATATCCATAAACACGCACTTGTAATTCGCCGGGTTCTCCTTGTACTTTGTCACAGCTTCTTGCCCGTTGGAGGCTGTGCTGTACTGCAATTTCAACTTTTTCATAAACATGACGAGCATTTTGAGGTTAATGGGGTTGTCGTCAACGAGTAGGAATTTTGATCCTGGATCGTAGAGAGGACTGGGCTTCTCTGCTGGTGTGGCGAGAGGTGAACTTGGGGTTGGTTG
This sequence comes from Fusarium kyushuense, assembly GCA_034753255.1. Lineage (NCBI taxonomy): Eukaryota > Fungi > Ascomycota > Sordariomycetes > Hypocreales > Nectriaceae > Fusarium > Fusarium kyushuense. Next base: position 8,799,735 of record CM068238.1, on the reverse strand, counting down.
AGATGAACACCATTCCAGTGGCGTAGGGAGACCCAACCCGAGGTTATCTCGTTTTTCACACTCAGCGCCGGGTGGTGTTGGGGGATCAAATCGTACTGTCAAAGCTTCGGCGGCATGGAAATTGATACGGCCCGGGGCTGCTGAACCGCTCAACTTTGGTCTTGAGGCTCGTTGGCCTTGTTGAGAACGGGACAAAACCCTCTGTAGCTTTCGAGGGCCGACACTATGACAAGTTAGTATGACGAGTTAATGAAACAGGGTTTGACATAGAGTGACATACGGTCGATGTGTGAAAAGAACCACCGGGTCACTACTGTCACCAGCGTGTTCCATCTCAAGCTTTCGAGCGACAACAGGATCATTGCAGATGACCATGAGTGACGTCGAGTTATTTGGTTGTGCAAGCAACTTCGCTGTATCCAACGAGCGCTCATCGCAAAGCACAACATGAGGACATTGGTGCTGAATATCGGGTATCTCGACGATCTGTGAGCCCAACCAGTCTCGACAACTAGCTGAAATGCAATCCTTTTCACTCATTAAAGAATCCCATCCAAGGTCGGCGGTGGTCTCTGCTTTCGAATCCTGGAGTCCTACGATAGAGACCTTCAATCCTTCCAGGCTTTTGTGCCCATCTTGCTTTTTCTCCACCTTATCGCTTAGCTGTAGAGGCAAGGTAACGCGTACTGTAGTACCAACAGAGACTAAACTCTGAACCTCGACGTTTCCGCCAAGATTTTGTGTAATGCGTCTGACGATACTCAAACCCAGTCCAGTTCCGGCATCCATCATGTTTTGTTGAGTGAACGGACTGAAGAGATCGTTGGCGAGGAACTCGCTGCTCATACCGCAGCCTGTGTCGCTGATGGTGAGCGTCACAAGACGTACTGAAACATCGTCCGTTTCTGATTGCCCGACCCAAACATGGATGGCGCCACTGGAAGTAAACCGTAGCGAGTTTCCGAGGATATTCATCACGATGCGTCGGATTGCACCGGGTTGTACGTGGAATCTCCAGTTCGGGCTGGATTCGAAGTGGACGATTAATCGAGCACTTTCACCGGATGTTCCTAGCGTATGTTTCTGGAACTCGTGTCCTACATGCACGCTTTCTATGACATCCTCGATCAACTGGGGGAGGTCAACATCAGACGCGATGCTCATCATACCAGCTTCCATACTATTATTCCGAGAAGAACGAAGCACGCGACTGTCCACGTCTGTATAAGTGTACCCAGCGCCCTTTTGAAGCGAGGTTGTGAAGTGGTTAATCTTGCTCCAGTCGAGAATCTGATCGATGGTATCCAGTAAAGTCTGACTGCAAGCCTCGACGGACAAAAGAGCATCCTTTTGCGAGGAGTTCAGGTTGCCAGAACGCAGAACCTCTGTGCCGAAGAAGATACCATGCAGCGGGGAGCGTAGTTCATGAGAGATAGAGTCGAGGACGTCCAACTTGGAGTGTTCCACTTCACGCTCTTTGATGAACGACACTTCGGCCATGAGCACCGTCCCGAGAGCTCGTAAGTAACTAAGCTCTCTTTTGGGCGAGAAAACTCGGCTTGTGTTGTTGGTGTAGGCGAAACCACCGGCAAACCAGCGCCGTTTCTGAGCATTCCAGATGGGGAAGAAGGCTACGCTTCTCGCACCGGGGAGAAGCGTCTTTATAGCAATTCTCAGCTGTTGTCGTTTTTGATGATGTTTCATTGTGGTTTCTGGGTTGATAGGTGATGTTTCGTCTGACTCTTCTGTAATGTCGTCATTGTCAGAGGCTTCCGAGGAGATTTCGTCGCTTGGATTATCGCTGGCGTCATTGTCAGAGCTGTCGAATGTCCATATCGTCCCCCGTGGGTAGTAGTGGAGTAACTTCCGTAGAATAGAGGCGTGCAGGCTCGAATGACCAAAATACGAAGTTGCTTCTTGCTTCAACAAGGCTGTAACAGACGAGCCGAGGACGGGGCATATGTCATCAGCGACTTGGGCATCTTTCGGTGCGGCAGGAGATCTTTTCACATCTGCTCCAGGAATTCGATGAGAGTGTGAAGCATCCAGAAGTAAAAGACCGTCGACCTCGAGGGCATCGCGCATGATATCAGCTGCGCTAGCGCATGTCGTCGACAGTCGATCATCTCCATGTCGGGTATCGGTCGAGTGATTGAACTCTGGGCTAAAGTCTGCGCCTGGGGTACGAAGTCTCGGTTCAACTGCCAGCAGTCGATCACGTTGAAGTTCTGTTTTGCTGGCGCGCCCATGAAAAAATCTTCGGATACCGCGGGTGACACGATCTGCTTGACGATATCGTTCGCTGACGCGACGATCTTCAAGATGTGACATGATGCATTGAGATAGATCTTGTAGGATGGTTTTTGATGCACTGTCCAAACCTGATCGTGGCTGTGAATCGAAAACGCAGAGAACACCAATGACGATCCCTCTTGGAGTCATCAGCGGTATGCCGGCGTAGAAGCGGTTGTTGGGCCACGCATGACAGTAAGGTCGTAGACAAAATGTCTCGTGTTCAACCAGATCATTGATAACTGTGATCTGAGCCTTGGATGACAAGGACTTGGCAGAGTCTTGGATGACCTGATCACAAACTCCAAATGAACGAGGGAAATGTGTTCCGCAAAGCCACAGGCTCTCGTCGGGACTAGGAGTGGGAGAGTTTGGAACTAGGCGACCTGATTGTGTGGCTTCCGCGACAACATACTGGCTGGAGCGATCAAAGAGTGACACTAGAGCTCTTGAGGTGTTGAGACGTAGAGCTGCGAGTTGACAAAATGAAGTCAAGGTTGCATCAGATGAAGTAGTGAGGCTTGTAGGAGGGATAAGATTATCTGGAGAGTTGAAGATGGATTTTGCTATCAACGAGGGATCAAATCTATCAATTGCATGTCAGTTAACGGCACATTGAAAAAGAAAATGAAACGGAAAAAAAAAAAAAGAAAAAAGAAAAAAAAAACGGACCGAAAAGTTTCCCTCTCACGAACAAGCTCTCTCTGCTGCCATGCTGGCAGTGATAAAGGTAGAGCCATATGTTGCAGACAAGCAGAAAGATGCACGCAAGAACCGGAGTTGAAAGGGTTGGGAAGCGGGCAGTTGAGGGATTGACATTTAGGTACGGCGCAGTTTACGCCTCGAATTTCGCCACAAAGTTTTGCATGTAGGAAAAACATGAGAAACGTGTGTGGAATTGGTTCGATACCCCATATAAATTCCGAGTGCAATGCAACGTCTGCCCAGTAATCAAGTGCCACTAGGCCTGTCAGATGTGACACTTGGAAGGGCCCAGACTGAAAAGATTGGCCACCACTAGGTCGGTCTGGACTGTTCCATGTACACCATTACGAGGCACTGTAGGGGTCGCCAGGGACTAGTGCATAGAGCCCCCCGGGGCAGTCCGGATACCCTAGACTGCAATTGGCAAGTTGCTCGTTTCACTGCAGCTCAACTGAGAAATTGGCTTTCAAAATAAAAGTTACAGTGGCAAAGTCCACTTTTGTTACCTTTCATCTGCAGCAGCAAAAGTTAATTTTTGAGTGTTGGAGATGGCGGGATTCTAAATGTCCGAAACATAATATCCTTCCGATGGAAATTCCCAGTGCAACCTTTAACCATCGGGGACCCTGAACAGCTGAAACAGGAAATATGCTGAAAAAAGAAATGGGAAAAAAAAGACCCTGAGCTCCACTAACGGCGGATAAGGGTCTGAATGCCATGTTGTTAGTGGACGAATAAGTATTGCATCTGCATGCAATATTGGCTTGACTTTTCCGGCCCGTGTCCGATCTTATCTGATTGGATAGTCTGGTTAAAATCTCACCGGCGGACCTCCGCTGCGGCTACGTCATTTTTGCGTTATACCCGTAGCTCTGTTGGGTCTGGTACATGTCAACAATCAAGACATTTTGCTATTCATTGCGCAGTATAAAGGTGACCCCCCCCAGACTGCTTGACCGACCCCATCAAACACCTACACTCTCACCATATCCATAACATTTTTACCGGTCAATACAATGTCGACATCTAGCAACTTCTTCCTGCAATCAAGCACCAACTCTATATGTGTTGATTCCACCACTGCTGCAGCGATTTATCCGGTAGGTCACACCACAGAAGCACAACTATTTAATATGCTAACAAGTCATTCAGATCTTACAAGATGTACACGCTTTGCGAACCCTTGCCGACGCTTACGACATCGACCACTTCCTAAACAACTCCGTCTCTGTCTCAGATGCCAAAAGCTTAGCAACCATGTCAAATCTCGCTAGCGACATCTCCCAAGCTCTACACAACATCATGCAGCATCCTGCATCTGACAGCCCTTCCACAAGAAAAACCGACCAGTCGTCAAAAGTACATAAAAGCCAAAAGATCGCAACTCGCTCCAAATTAAATAAAGATTCTGAAGACACCAAGCGATGCAACTCTTGTGGTGTGACAGACACCCCTTGTTGGCGACGCAGGTCCTCGGGTCGCCTTCTATGCAATTTTTGCGGTCTGCTTAATTCAAGAAGGTCAAAGTGTCTCGGTTCTGCGAGACGATCCCATATTTCCCAGTCAATAAGCTGTTCGGCATGATGTTATACCTGCAGCGACACAGTTATTTTCCTTTTTAATGATTTTTACACGAAAGAGATAACGTTACTATACATAATATGCATTATTAGCAGGAGTTGGAAATTTATGCATAGTATGAACGAAAGTTGGTTTTCTTATTGCACGAGTTCATAGCCAGGGTAAAATACGAGCCAGTGGTATTTCCAATAAATATAACGAATTTTATTTCTAGACTGCAGACTATCAACTGGATTATTGTGACAAGTTGCAAATATATTAATCAAACCATTGACCTTTTCTCTCTCTTTTTCTTCTTAAACACAGTGGGGAATAACTTACGGTGGGGAATAAATTCCGTTAGCGTTGGAAAAATATCGAGATAGACAGATCTTTTATCTGCCTTACCCTATGCTATCTCCATTCTAACTCCATACACAATTGGTTTTCTAATTTATTTTTTATATACCTGACTAGAACTACAGTATATTATTTAGCATTCTTTCTTCATGTATCGCTTCTTCCCATTTTGCTAAGCGGTCAGGTTAAGCAATCTACTGTAAAGACATGCAGTATATTCCCATGTGATCAGATAAATGTGGTGGAAAACATACTGTTTCCATGCAGTACCTGATGAACGTGCATCAAAAAAATTAGTCGGTACTTTTTTATAAATATTACAGGCTGCATTGATGACTGTAAGACTATTATGATTGTAATTACTATACTAGAGAAAATGTTTCCTTTTTAACTATTCATTAGATAGATCTGAAATATCAGAAACATCGGAAAGGCTCATCAGCCCATGAACATCACCGCCTCCGTCAGGTCCTAACTCTTGGCGGCGACTGATTATACTCTCAGTATGATTGGCTATACCCTCTGTAAGAGGGTCACTATACTCGAGTCCATCAGGCGGTTCAGTGCCTTCTGCGTGGTGCGGCGGCGGCGGGTCAATATACTCTGGTCGATCGCTACGCTTTAATAGGATATGTTCCTTGTCGTCGCCCTGGGTTTTGCCGGTATGGAAGTTCTCTATGGAAGAGAGGCACTTACTGCAGATATCGAAATTTACACAGGACTGACACCGGTAAACAAGGCCGAAAATTGGCTACGCGTAAACGACAGTAAGCTCTCAAAATCGGAATGTAGGAGGTTCCTCCAAACTTACATTCAAGCAAAAGTTACAAAGAGTGCTGTGAGGGGCCCAGCGTCGGACCGAACTAATGGGGGGCTCTTCAATCTCGAGATTGCGCCGCTGGTCACTTGCGTTCCCTGCGTCTGCGTCATCTAACCTGTCCTTGAGCAGCTGAATAACATTTGCGTCTGCGCCACATCGCTGCGCCAAGTCCAGTGGTGTGAACTTGTCGAAAGAATGCGTGTCAGCCTGTTCCAGTCGACATTGGACCGCAGTGGACGCCTTATGACGAAGCAGCACTCGAATGACACCTGCAAAGTCTCGTTCCTCTGATCGCATTCCTTGTGTCCAGCTCTCTGCATGCGGACGAGCGGCCCAGCACAGAGGTGTCCAATCGTCATTGTCAGGCTTGTTAACGTATGATGCCAGTAGCCTTCCAGTGCTATCTTGTTGCTGAAGTTTAGACAGTATAAACTCTACCGTCTTTTTGTTACCGCATTGGGCTGCCCAGTGGAGACAATTCTTTCCCTGCTGGTCTGACACCATCATGTCTCCCTGGTATGCAAGGAGGACTGCCTGGAAGTTCTCGATGCCGTTTGCTGCTGCAAAATGGAGCGGCAGCCTACCAGATACAGGGTCTGCCATCTGTGTCGAGGCACCCTCGTCAAGGAGGAAGTTAATTATGTTTACACTGGCGCCCCAGCACGCTGCTGACAGAGAGGTGTATAAGCAGCTGCCAGGCACGGTTCTTTGAACGCTCGCTCCCCTAAACACCAACATACGCACTATGCTGTCGACTGTCGGAGAGTCCTGCTCACGATCAGCGTCCTCTCGCGGCATCACGGCTGCCATTAATGGCGTGCTAGCCAAAATGTTGTTTAGGGCCATAGGTTCAACGTTGGCCCCAGCCTCGGTAAGGATACGCACGTTGTCAGTCTCGATGTTGCGACAAGCGAGGTGAAGTGGATATCCCACAGAGGGAGCGACGACATCAAGTTTGATATCGGGCTGCGCAAGGAGGAGTTTGAATAAAGGGCCTTGGTGGTTCTGATAGGCCAGGACATGCAATGGCGTCAGACCGATTGAGTCCTGAGCGTTTACATCGCCACCGGCTTTGACAAGAAGCCGCAGTGCGTCTAGACTAAGCCCCCAAGCTGCAAGGTGGAGGGCCGTGTTACCCTTGCTATTCCGGTGATTGATGTCAATAGCTTTGTGGAACTCGAGAAGGATCTGTAAGATCTCCAGAGATACATAAATGGCTTGGTGGATGAGGTTTTTGTCGTCAATAGTCACATCCAGCTTAGCGCCATTATCGACAAGCAGCCGGACAATAGCAATTTCGGGTGCATAAGCAACGGCATCGTTGATAGGTGCCCAACCATATGGGTCCTTTTGATTGATGTCGGCATTGTTATCGATGAGGATCTGGACTATTTCCTTACGTCGAGTAGAGGAGGCCTTGTTGATAAGACGCATACCTGCCTTGTCCGGGGCATTGGGATCCGCCCCTGCGGCAAGCATGAGTTTCAGAATTTCTGGATGATCCAAAGCCTCGTGAGAAAGGGGCTGGCTAGCCGACTCCACTTCAAACTGGGGATTGTACTTCAGGAGTTCTTGGACTACTTCGACGTGGCCGTTTTTTATAGCGAACAGCAGCGCTGATGCATTATTGTTGTCCAATATATCCACATCGGCACCGTGATTTCGTAGCCACTTGACAAGGGCCAATTTACCCTTATCAGCAGCTATCATGAGTGCTGTTTGTCCACTACTGTTGGTTGAGTTCAGTCGAATAGGAATCTTGTTCTGGACAAGAAGGTCGCAGATCTTGAGGGACATGTCTGTGATTCCTTCGTTCATGGCGATCTCAGTAATGAGAGGAGGTTCGAGGAGCTTATCATTGGGATCGGCCGAATTCTCCAGTAAAATTTGAACAACCTCAACAGAAGGGTTACGGCACGCTGCAAACCACAGCGGCGTATCCATACCATACGGGCCCTTGGAGTTTACATCTGCGCCATATTGAAGGAGAAGCCTTACTGTGCCAACGCGACCCGCCTGACAGGCTCTTGCCAGGGGACTCCAGGTAGGCTCTTCATTGTCAGGGCTACCCTGTTCACCGTTCGGTTCCGCACCGAGATCAAGAAGTGCTTCCACGACCTTGGTATTCCCTCTATCTGATGCGATGTAGAGACCAGTGTTGGGCTGACGGGCTTGTAAGAAGCTGCGATCCACAGCAACGTACTCAAGTACCGCGTCAGCAGAACCATTACCACAGGCGGCATGGAAGCTGCCGAAGCGTCCACCTCGAAGCAAATCGGTTCTTGCGTTGTGACGAAGAAGGATTCGTACAATTGCGGCATGACCAAGAAGAGACGCCATGTAGAGAGGAGATGTGTAAAATCCAAGACGGTCGCTCCTGAAAGGGGAAGACTCGGTAGGAATTTCATCGCTTTCTATATCGGGCTTTACACCGTTGCTAAGCAGCATTTCTGAGAGGTCTTGCATATTAAGCCAGCACGCTGACCAGAGCGCAAATTGAGGCCAGTATCGCCCAGCTGGGTTCCATTCTGGATGATTTTGCATATACTTGGCTGTTGACAGCGCTGCTCTCTCATCTCCAGCTTGGATGCAAGCGACAAGAATAGCAGCCGAATCGGTAAGAGTCGGGGTACTTGGTCGGTTGAAGAAATTTGAAACCACATCCGATCCGACGTTCTCAGCAGCTGCCATAATACATTGTACTCTCTCATTGTCATGTCCACCCCTCAGGTCTTTGCATGAAGCCACGCCAAGACTAAAAAGCACAGGCAGTGCCGAACGAGGTATATCTTGTGTTCGTGACAGGGGGTTACTCATCGCCCAATGCGCCTGTGCCCAAATCACCCAAGACTTAGCATCTGGACTAGCGAGAACAGATGCAAGGGCGGCATTTGAGTTGGTGTCGCTAGATTCGCAGTGCCTCAAATGGTTAGGCAACCCTTGTATTGCGTAGAATGTGATTGTTTGGCCATTAGGGGTGATTGGAGGTACAAGCCGGGTTGTAGAATGGGATAGGATCGGCTCTTTGACATGGTGTTGTAGGATGGATTCGACAAATTGAATTGTTCTAGGCAAGGTGAGGTGTGCCGCGCAGAAGTCGTAAATGGCCTGATGTCCGGATCGCTTTGCCTCATTCCATATGTATTTGTCCGTGTCGGTGTCAACTACTAGTAGGGGTGAGATCTCGTCCCGAATCGTTATTTCATCTTGAGTGAAATCAACAAGCACGCGTAACCAAATTTCGAGGCATTTGGAAGTTGTATCTATAGACCAGCGCCTCGAAGATTCTGATGTTAGGTCGCAGTTATAACGATGACCGTATTTTTGCCTGTGAATAAGCAGGGCATCACTGAGCTCCCATAGTGTCAGTGGACGGTATCCGCAAAGAACCCAACTTAGAATCCAGAAGAAGTCCTCCTCTGATTCTGCGGTGAATCTAAGAATCCTGTCCAGGATCGTCTCAGGTTTATCGTCAGGCTGTACGTGAGCCAGCAAACCGATAAATTGAGACAATGAGTTAAGTGAAGGATCTTTGGGCCATCCGGTGTGAACCTCAAAAATGTGAAGCATATTGTCGAGGGCTGTAGATTCCATCTTAACAAGCTTCTGGCCAATAAGATTTCTGATTAGATCACTCTCTTCTATTAGAGGACATGGGGAGGTCAAGCGGTCGAGTGTTGCATCACGACGAAGAACCTCATCCCCAATGCTCTTCGCGTTATCCTCTTCAGTGGTCTGCATGATCCGGTCGTCGACATTTATCTTTGACCAGTGCTGCAACTCGGATAGTAATGCATTAGGCTTTCGTGAAGTGATAATAAGCTTGAATCGAGATTCGCTGAGATTGCTAATCTCCTCATAGTAAGCGAGAAACTGCGCTCGGGTGACCGGGTCACATTCGTCAAAGTCATGTAGGAGCAACACCGTTTTGCGTTCGAAGATAGTCCACACCATAGTTCGGAACATTGACAGACAAGACGTGTCACTCCATCCACCGCCTGTATGTGTTAACAAATCAGGACATGGCGAGAATTGGGATCCGGTTAAGACGTACGCATGAGAAAAAGATCATTCCACAAGTGGAGGTTGTGGATGTTCATGATGGTCTGGGCCAATAATGTGGTCACCATGCCTTTCAGAGAGTTTCTGACTGGATTAATGGAGTCAAAGGTAAAGGATAGGATCCCTGAGCGACTGTAATCATGATGCGGCTGTATTCCCACCTTGAGGGCTTGGAACATCTGGTCTGCCATGTCGTGGGCACTTTCATTATTATTGCCGTGAATGTAGAGTATCTGAGACCCTCTGCGACTGTTCCAGTCTCTGTATACCTCGTTATCTAACCACAATGAAGACTGAACTGTATGCCGTGGGTATAAACGAGACAGACGCTCAGGGGCAGAGAGCGCTAACAGTGTCTGCTCAACGGGGAGCCAGGTCGGATCGAGAACATGATCTGAAAGCCAGAATAAATGTCAGTTATGTCTACAGGTAACCTATACATCAATAAATAGACAAAAAAGAGGCTACTTGCCCTGCAAGGTATATTTGACACATTCGACGAGTTCTGGGAAGGTCAATGCAGACTTGTCCTGACTTTGCCCCTGGATGACAACCTCAGAAGGTATTCCAAGCGTAGCAGAAAAATGATCCACGCTCTATGTTTCAACAAGTCAAAATGGTATCTCAATAGTCAAGTCCGAAAACCCACCTGTTCGATCGATTCTTGCCCGTGAGTAGTCCAAAGGCTTATAATTTGAGCTCGGGAGATAGACAATGGGAATCTTATCCTCGAGGTTGCTATGAGCTATAATAACGACGAGTTCATCGACTGTTTGATGGATTGCTGCGGCGACACGTTCAGCGATTTCCTCGACCTCAAGGACAGCTCTGGAAAAAACTGTCTACATTACCTCTTCACATGGTCAAAAGATCTCTCCCCCGAAGAAACGACCATACGCCGAGTACAGAAACTTGCGCCCAAAGCAAAGGCCGAAACTCTTGCAACCCCCAACATGGAGGGTGATACCCCGATTCACCTTGCCGTCAAATATAGTCGGTGTCGGGGAAAGCCCGAACATTACATGCAGGTGATAAAGAACATGATACTTCAGGGTGATGAAATCATGAAGACCACCAACGCGTTAAACGCATTTGGCGAGTCTCCTCTTCTTTACTGTCAGCGCACCAGGGAAGAGTACAGAACGCAATTGATAGCAAAGGCAGAGAAAAGACTGAATGAAAGGGCACAAAAGGAATCGACTCTACCTCAGACAATGAAAAGGCAACCAAGCATTACGAAAGGACGCGAACCATGCAAACCAACCGGGATTGGAAGATCGATAGCAACGGAAGAGACCGAGTTTTCCTTCAAAGAGTCTCAAAATAGAATACAAAAGCCTCTGGAAAACCCTCCAGGCCCTTATCCTGCCCGCCGAGCTTCTACTTTCGTTGCGGGGGTCCTGACACCGTCGGCGATCGACATCCATCTTCCAATATCAAAAGGTCAGCATATTCTGCCTTCGAATTCAATACCACCGCCTCCATCTCCCTCGATTAAGAAAGGATCCGAACTTAATGGCGGAAAAGGTGGTAGCGGTGTTCGATCAACAGAATCTGCTGCAAAGGCTATAGCCGACAAGAAACTTGCCTCGGAAGATAAACCAGCCCTGGAAATCATCAAATTCCTCACCATGCACTACATACGTACCCGTTCAGACATGGAAGCCCGAGCATTGATCTTTAAAAAGAATACTTCTGGTACGTTCGAATTTCCGCTTCCAGAACTCCTTAACCAACTGCTGACCGCCTGCCAAGGGATAGACAAGAATCTATACTTTGATGCGACAGGCCATCAAAGAGTCAACAAGATCGTTGACTTGGTGGACAGAATGAAAAGTGGTGGTTTTTGTGACACCCTATCCTATGTCTATATCCCAACAGTCCAGCACACAGAAGGAAACCAGTCAGTACTAGAGTCGGGAAAGAAAAGTTACTCATCAGCAACAGGCAACCGCGGGCTTCAAGAAAATTCAAGACTAGGTCGAGACGCACTCGTCAATGTATTCCAGAAGCTTCACGAGGCCGGAGTACGCAGCATTTTACGTCTCTGTGTCGAGGACAGAGAGCACCCTTCTCACACAGACGCTGCCATTGAAAAGGCTTTGCAAGGAAGGGACTCTACAACTGACGGACTATCTGGAAGAGAGTCGATTTACGTGGAAGACTGGTGAGTTTCTGTGGCATCTACAAAGAACACAAACTATGAAGAGCAGTACCGAGATTGACACGAGGTGACTTCCATAACAGGGACTGGCGCAAACCGGATCTCAGTACTGATGTAATTGCCTTTGCGGCGCCAACCGTCGAGATCGTTAATCTATATTGGAGCGGCAATCAAACTGTTTTGAGAGCCTGGGCCTGCCGTGAGGGGATTCCGAGACTGTATGCAGCGACTGAAGGACGTCTCAGGACAGTCATTATTCATGCTGCCCCGGTATGTGTAGCCTCCATATTTCCCCTTTATGGAAGCGGAACACGATTGAGGTACTGGCTTACATGTTTGGTAATAGGGCCTTGAGTCTCGTGCCAGGATGGACAAGATGCTTGAACGATTCAAAAATGAAGTTGCAAGAAACACAGACGCCGAGATCAATATCGAGATAAATCGTCGTATGAGTGGTTTGCTCCCGCAGCAGGATGTCAAGGGAGGATCAACAGGCACCACTGGTGGCCAGGCCGCTGAGCACCAACACGCATGGATCGAGAAGATGGAGGAATTTCGTGGGGCTCTAATGCGAGTATCCAGGTTAAGGGATATTAAGCCAGAACACAGAGTCAAAGTGAGTTTTACAGAGATTCTTCATACAGTGACGGCTACATGTACTAATGATCTTCCTATTATTATTGTAGCTGGCGCTGATTGACGACGGTGTCGATATCTGCGACCTTGACACCTATAACAACCTTGTCGCAGCTGCTGGCCTAAGCTACTGTCCTCGTGAGGGTAGATCAGAGAGACCATGGCACAGATCGAACAACGGTCACGGCACCGTAATGGCTAACATGATTGTCAGAGTAAACCCCTGGGTTTCTTTGTATGTCATGAGGATTCACGAAGGCGCTAGTCGGGACGGTAGCCGCGTCATCTACGCAGACAGCGCTGCCAGAGCCATACAGGGAGCAATCGATCTCCAAGTAGACATCATTTCTATATCATGGACAATAAAGAATATGATAGAGACCGGGACCCAAACCACGGAGGATAGCAAGATCAAGCAGACGGCGGAGGCGAGGGCTATTGCTAACCTTGGGACTGCTGTTGCAAAGGCGATATCTGACGACAAGATCCTTATGTTTTGCTCAACTAGCGACGACATTCGACTTGGTGCTATGGATACATTACCCTACCAGAAGGGTCGGAATATCATCTTCCGCATTGGCGCCGCGTTATCCTTGGGGCAGCGTGACCATCAGTCTGAAGCTGAGGATATGGTTGACTTTTACCTACCAGGCAACCGAGTAGCCTCATCCATAAGCCCTCAATCGACCAACAAAGTCGAGTATCACGACGGGTCCTCTGTTAGTACAGCGCTAGCAGCTGGGCTAGCGTCACTTATCATGCACTGCGCGCATATTGCAGAGCAGCACATTGAGGGAAAGAAGTTGGGGGGTAGGAACCAGTTCCAGGGCCTCCGTGAGGCACTGCGGAAACGGGAGAATATGGAAACAGCCTTTACCAATATCGTTGCGCCAGATTGGAAGAAGAAGAAGTATTTGCCAGTGTGGAAAATGTTTGGAGAAGCAGCAGTGAGTATAGATAAGGAGAAAGGTGATGACAATAAGTTGGATAGGCTTGTAGACTTGATTGCAGATCTATGTCATAGAGTTCCTCGGTAGGAATAAAGTATTATTATTTGCAGGCAATCATGTGGCTGCAATGGTATCCTAGTATAACGCAGTGAATTTTCTAAAATATTAGAAAATATGAACTGCAAGGGATAAAATATATTTAGATTTAAATTTTCAAATTTCAAGTAAAGGTCTATATATTAATTCTATATTTTATCTTAAAGAGATATTTATATATATAAAATGGCCCTATTAAAATTACTATTAAAACTACTGTAGCCACAAGGCATACAATTTATCATCGAGAAGGTTATATGACTTTGTTCTATTAACTATAGTATAAGAAAGCTTTTGCTTAGTTTTTAACTTCTTATTAAACTCTCTCTTGCATATATAACTTTTTTTATAAGTTTCCCTATAGGTAAGGCCTCTGCAGCCTAATTTATAGGAATACTATTTTCCCTAGGTTCACTTAAATATTACAACTATTATAACCAATAGCCTTACTTTTATTAACTATATAATATATATTAAATTATTAAGGAATATAGTCTCTATATAGTTACCCCTTAAGTAATAATGCTATATATAAAGTAAGTCCTCCTCCTTTATAACCTACCGGATATTATATATTAGGATCTAAAGGGAAAAAAGATATAAAAGCCTGTAGCTAAATAGGGCTAATATAATTTTATTTTTTGCCGCTATTAGCCAGTTCTAGTTAATAGGCAGTTTATTTAGGCTAGTTACTAGACTTAATAGCCTTTTAAAGGTATTTAGGCTAGCTTTATCTAAAGCCTTAATAATCTGCCGGTAATTTAGGTAATTATATAGTTTAATAGTATAATATAATAATATTTTTACTATAATTAAGGTTAACTTAATACTTTATATATTAAAGGTTAAAATAACTTATTTAGTTACTTATTTATTTTTATCTATAGTTATTATATTAAATAAAGGTAAAAAAAAACTACTATATTATTATAAATTTTTATATATTTTATTTTAATATAGAGTTTTTGCTAAAATCTTATTAAATTATATAGCCTTATAGCCTTATTAACCTTTTTACTATTTACTTTTATTATTATATTTTTAAATTTACTGGAAAGGTTACTGCACTTTAAAGTTTATAGACTTTAAAAGACTGGAAAGGCATCCGCTATATCATTATTATATATATAAAATGGACTTTAGCATTCTCCTTATCTATGTCTTGTCCTATCCTTCCTTCTAGTGATAAGGCTGACTTAACAGATGTAGGGTAACTTATATCTGCACTATCGCTACCTTTACTAAAAATGACACGTTGGCCTGGATGCAATTGGGACTCTGTAAGCCAGATTTCCCACAGAAGGTGCAGAATCGAAGAAATTCTCATTTTACTGCGTTCATCTAATTATTATCATCTTTCTTTTCTCCTCGGAACTCTATTCATGACCCAAATTAGTAGGACAGACGTTTAGTTCAAAGGTATCTTGTCTTTATAATACTGGTATGCCTTGTTCAAGGCTAAATTTCAATAAACTGAAGGATTCTACCATTATAAATTAACTTGTATAGCTCCGACACAGTGGCGACTGTGCTTTAGCCGTTTATTGATGTGAGAAACTAAAATGCTTTGTAAGTAGTAAACTATTACCACTGTAGCTTTTCGTTATTGCCACCACCGCAACCACTCCCTTGCATCATGTCTGATCTTCCCCAATCATAGATGCCACCACGATCGAGGAAGGCACCCTTGTCCCAGACAACCTGGCTCATTGCTTTCTCAACGCCGACCTTGAGAATGGATTCACTCTTTGTAATCATCCCCTCGCCCTTATCCAAAAAGCACATGTACTCATCCAGGAGTAAGTAGCTGCTTGCCATGGCGTTTGTGTCCTCGGGGACGTAGCAAGGCAAATGTTTGTGCCGGTTGCAGAATGTCTCCCATTGCTCATCAGTCACAACAAAGGTCCTCGCATCCCGCAATCGGGTGGCATCTTCATTCTCGCCAGCAACGATCAAGCATTGGAATACCTTCCATCGAAACGGTGCCAGCTTTTCGACGTTGGCTGACATGTTTTCGTTCCAATTATGTACGTTGACGACTGTGTTCAACTTGAACTTGACCCCATATTCTCTGCACCAGTCTGCAATCTGGAACAGCCGCATCACGTTTTGTCCATCATCACCTCGTCCAATCTTGATATTCGTTTCGGGATTGAATGAATCGCATGAGATTGCAAGAATGTCGAGCCACTGAGAATTCTCACGAATCCATTTCTCTGTAATTTTGCTCCCATTGCTCACAATACTGATGCTTTCTATGTTGAGATGTTCTTTGCCATACTGAAGTAGTTCAGCCAGGAGACGTGGGTAGAGGAATGGTTCTCCGCCGGCAATGTTGAGCTTTCGCATCCCAGCCTCTTTCAGCAGCCGAAGGCCGCGCTTTGCCTCATTGATCGGTAGGATGTATGATGAGGTATCGGTATGAAAGCAGAAGCCGCAGGAGTAATTGCATTTCCGAGAGGGAAAGTAGTTGACTGAAACAGGAATATTCGACCCCTTGGCGAACCTTTTGAATGTCTTTCGGGCAGAGATTCTATTCGAGATTTGGTGATATGCGATGATCAAAACTGTCGAAATGACGACAACCAGGAGATGATCCCAGAAGAGGCCACCAAGAAGTGAAAGAAGTGCCATTTCAGATATTGAATACGGCGGCCAGGTGATAGTGACGTGATCTGTACTTGTCGTGATCTGAGTGACATGAAGGACTGCCTTGCTCTATGCTGGTAGATGATGGAAGTCAGTTTGCTGTCGGAACCTCAAGAAGCCAGTTAACGGAGTCATCAAAAACCGATACACTGTAACGTTGCTTGGGCGGGGTCAGTCAAACTTGTATCACCACTTGTATACCAAACCTTGTACAATCTCGGTGCAGCTTG